>JAQJVL010000319.1:0-458328 GCA_035578905.1 Stictocephala bisonia
CTTAATACGAAAAATGAGTTTGATAAATTACCAAATGAGTATGAAAGTCTACAGCTCGCTAACCGCAAACTCATTGCTGAGAGGCAACTACAAAAGAATGTAAAAAAGTGAACTATTAAGTGATGAGCTACTCACCTTAAAAACCACACTTTGCAACAATAGTCCAAGAAATTGTTCAGTTAGTAAAAGTATGTGGCTATCTGATGATCTTTTAACCTCTCACTTTAATATACTAAGTACAGAAATGTCCAAACACAGAGATGACGTTCTTTTTGTAGATCCCGCTGTAACTCATTTGTTGAAATTACAAGTTATGAATGATGTCTTGCTCACACTACAAAACCTCAAGTTTGAGAAAATGATGTATGTATTCTTTTGTTTAAATGACTCACTGTCTAGATCAAATGAAAATGGCGGTACACACTGGAGTTTATTGCTATTCTACTCTGACACACGTACTGCTACACATTAAGACTCTGTATATGGTATAAACTTCCAGCAAGCCAAGATGTTACTGTCGAACATGGGTCTCAGGGATGTACAGCTGTATGAAGGAACAGTGGCCCAGCAGACAGCAGACCACGAGCGCGGCATCCACACTATCATTAACGTCCGCCTGTTAGCTAGTCAACTGTGTAGAGCTGTCGTCATACCTCAGCTTCATCAACACACCACTGATACAGACATGCACCCTGAACTAAATCCTCTCCCTTATTCTGCTATGCAAGAATCCACACCATAGCCTTTTACCACTTCCCATACAACAATCCCAACCCCCCCCCATACAACAATACCTCTGAAAATAATCCGGTTGTGTGTAGGAACAATTCGAATGATACAGACTGGTTTGTTGTAAAACGCAAAAGAAACAAAAAAAGGACTAAAAAGAAATCATGTAAATCTAGTTATAACTCTAGTATAAGTAATGGTCAAAAAAATCTTGGTTCCCCAAAAAGTGCTAATACTATAAAGAACAAGAGAAAAAATCAATCCATAATACGACCATTCAATAGTAACAAATTTGCTGTACTGGATCCCGTACAAAAACCAATTGTCAATGTTGTATATGAAGAAGATCACGTCGAAATGTTTGATTCTAAAGCCATTCATAAAGTCAAAGAGCTTAGTTCTGTTGTTTCCTCTCTGGACAAAAATTTAACCCTATGTAATACAAAAAGTGACTATGTAATTCTACTAAGTGACAGCCATGGGTGAGGACTTAGTGAACTATTAAAAGAAAATCTAATATCTGTTGATGTTCTTAGTTTTGTAAAACCCAATGGTACTATGGATAATGTAATTACCGACTCTGTATCAGTAGAATATTTATCAAATGATGACTTTGTTGTGTTAATGGCGGGAACCAACAATATTCCTCACCGCTCTAACTCACTAACTGGTACACTTGCTTCATTTCTTGAGAGAACCAGTAATATTATTGTTGTAGTCATCGGTATTCCTAACAGATTTGATATACCTTCTTTAAATAATAGTATTTATTCATGTAATTCTGATATACAACAACTTGTATCAATCCATGCACACGCCACTTTTGTTTCTCTTCACTCCATTCACAGGCATCTATTTACTCGCCAAGGGCTACACTTGAATATGAAGGGAAAACGTGAGGTAGCTAGGCTTGTTATCAATGAGTTACAGGGTCGTGGAGTAAGAGTGAACCCGTTGTTTGTCACAATATAAATGGATCTGTTAATAGTATAGGTATAATTTCTCCTCCTCAACACACTCCTCAGATCTCTAATACTTTCGAGTCGAGAAGTAACAATCCGGTCTCCAATAAAGCTCATCAATAGTAAGAAACAGCAAACTTCTATTAAATATAGAGTATTTGTGAACTCAGAAGTGCGTTCGCATTTTTTGTGGAAGCGCAGGATTCGAGCTCCCAACCTGTAACCCAATTGAATGGCATATACGATATAGGTGCAAGTGGCTGTTTCAAAATCTTCCATCAAAACATACGGGGTATGAAAACCAATCAAGAATTTCTTGAAATTCATACCGATTTTGAATGTCCTGAAATCTTATGCCTCTCGGAGCATATCCTTACGCAGCCCCAATATGACTCTTTAGTATATCCTAACTATACCAAGTCTCTTCTTTTTGCTTGGACTCTAGACAGAGAGGTGGTGTCTGCATTTTGGCCAAACGTGAGATTAAGTATAACCCTGTAGATGTATCTAGATACGCATCCGAAGATCATTGTCAGTTGGCAGCTGCAACTTTCTCTCTCAGTTGTGGCCAACTATTGGTTATTGCAGTTTACTGTCCTCCAGGTTACCATTGTGACAACTTCTTTGACCTCATTAGCCAGTGTCTCGACAGATTTATAAATAAAAAATTAAATGTAGTCGTGATTGGAGATTTTAATATCAATGTGCTGCTGGATGACAATAAAACCCGACAGTTCTTTCAAACTATGAATTCTTATCTTCTGCGTCACACTATAACTAATTACACCAGAGAGTTTAACAATTCCAAATCTGGAATAGATAACATCTTTACTAATATCAGCCCTGATTTGTTATCAGCAGGGTAGTAGTCACTACAGTAACAGACCACCATGCCCAAGAAGCTGTTTTTGTATCTTGTAAGCCACACTCCGACCTATCTCCTATATTTAAGATTAGTCGTAAGTTCTCTAAAAACAGTTTGACCTCTTTCAGGCAACTCCTAATTTCTGAATCGTGGAATGATGTTTTTACAGCTGTAAGTCTGGGTGATAAGTTTGAAATGTTTGTGTCAACTTTGAAGTTCTACTTTGATTCTGTTTTTCCGATTCAAAAAATTAGAATTAAAGAGAAGCGATCTTCGGCTAGAGTTTCCTTATCTGACCATATACAGTCTTTTAGGATGAAAGTTCTTCATTTGTACACATCCACCAAGGATCTAAGTTTTTCTCACCCTCTCGTTATCTTACTTGCAAACTAAGCGAGAATACAGAAATGCTATCCGGCAAGAAAAATCTAATATGATTTTAAAGAAAATTGATGCTTCATCAAATAAGTCGAAGGCCCTTTGGGACGTAATCAATGACCATAAATCTGTCGTTACATCTCGTTGTAAGAACATTAACCTATCTGATCCCGATGGTAACACCATTTGCAGTCCTGTTGATGTGGCCAATAGATTCTGTAAATTTTTCAGTAATGTTCGCTATAACGCCTCTTCATTTGGAGCACATTCAAACCCAAATGGTTCTGTGACTACATGCCTCTCATCTATTTTTCTTTCGTCGGCTTCAGTACATGAGGTTTACAAAACTATAATGAATATAAAGTCCAAACATTCAGCGTGACATGATGGTATATCTTCTAACCTACTGAAACAGATTGCCGATATTGTAGCACCACCTCTCACCTTCCTTGTTAATGAGTCGTTTGAACATGGTAAATTCCCGAACATTCTCAAACACTCAATTGTCAAACCCCTCCACAAAAAAGGCATCAGGACAGATTGTATCAATTATCGCCCAATATCCTTGGTATCAACACTGTCCAAAGTGTTGGAAAAGTTATTTTCAAATCGACTTCTGAACTTTCTGGTCCACAACAAGATAATGTCGCCACATCAATATGGGTTCACTAAAACCAAGTCTACTGTTGACGCCATGTTTTTGATTATCTCCGTATTGGTGGACTCTTTAGATAAGAAAAAACCTTGTCTCGGAATATTTTTTGATCTCACCAAGGCGTTCGACATGGTCGATCATGCCCGTCTACTCGATAAGGTGTGGCAACTTGGAGTTCGGGGATCAGCTTTTGGTTGGTTATCGTCTTTTGTTCAAAACAGAACTCAAAAAGTTCAGCTGTCTTTTACTGATAGCAACAGAACTGTTAGATCTGTACGCTCAAATGTCTCTCGACTGAGCGTGGGAGTTCCTCAAGGATCCGTCCTTGGTCCTCTGCTTTTCTTGTTGTATGTCAACGATTTGCCTTCGAGTGTGGGGTCGTCACGTGTGTCCTTATTTGCTGACGATACCTCCATTTTGGTTTCGGCACCTAACCGAATGGAGCTGGAGTGTAAAGCTGTAGAGGAAACACAAAAGATTGTTGAACTGGTTTCACATTCATCATCTATCTTTAAACATGACAAAGACCCAGTTTATTGATTTTTCAATTAAAGGTGAAGATCCTGGTGATCAAAATTCTGTTTCAATAAATTTTGACAATTTTGTTTTACAACCTTCAAACTCAACTAAGTACTTGGGCTTAATAATGGATAGAAATTTGAATTTTCACGAGCATGTAGATCATGTTTGCAAAAAAGTCAGTTCAGGAATCTTTGTTCTAAAAAACTTTCTTCCTTTGGTGAGTTGTCTCTCCTTTTGACAGCTTATTATGGGTTAATTTATGTCCATTTAAGTTATGGAGTGGCTATTTGGGGAAGCGAAGGTGGCAGAACTAAACTTGTATTTAGATTACAAAAAAGGGCATTAAGGGCTATGTTTAAGAAATATCCACGTTTTTCTTGTAAGCCACTCTTTAAACAAAATAATATTCTTACTTTTCCATCACTATACATTTTGAACTGTTTAAGTTTTGCATTTAAAAATAGACATCTTTTGGACAATAGTACAAACCATGACTACAACACTAGGAATAAAAACAATTTTTCTATCCCCAAGCACAGGACATCTTTTTTTGAAAATCATTTAAAATACACAGCAATAAAAATGTTTAATGCTCTTCCCAACTCTATTTCAGATTTAACAAGTGTTTCTTTATTCTTGAGAAAAGTAAAGCTGCTCCTCCTAGAGAAATGTTTTTATAGTGTGGAGGAATTTCTTGCAAAGTAGATATTTGTTCTTTCATTACCTACACATATAAGATTTTATTTAGCATTATAAATTGTACATAGTTATGACCCATTTCATGCAGTTTTGTATATACTGCCAATTGAAATAAAGAATTATTTGACTTTGAATAATTAAGTTAGTTTAAATGGTTGGATTTTTACTTGCTTTATGTAAACAATTTTAGAAGATATAACAAACATTTTCTTATATGTGAACTCTGTTTTGACAAATAAGTTTGTAAATAATTGGATTGTTTCATTACTGTACTTGTCTAGCTTATTATTATGTTTATAAAATATTATAGTTTGGTTTATTATTTCATTAAATGGTGATTTCATGGAATAATTAGTGTTGTTTCCACAAACACTGATAGATAGTCCAACAATTTGATAGTCTGAACAGGCCCTTACAAAAAATATTCAGATAACCGCGACCATACTGTATCATATTGTTGAGATTTTATATGTGCATATATATATATATATATATATATATATATATATAAAAAAGGTATTATAATATTTTTTACCTAGCTATCTAGAAAGTCTAATGCGTCTTCGATGACACTATTTTTACTAATACTATTAGGTTCATCTAATATGTTTCTTATAATGCTAGACCCCAATTCTCTGCATATTATTAATTGTATTTTATTAATATACAACAAACGAAAAGAAGACATGACGACAATATGAATATAACTACGCAACTGATAGCACTAAAGTTTATCAGGTGTAATTCTCTTAAGTCTGATGATTCATATAAAAAAATTAAAATTGCTAGTGCATTCTGAAACAACTCATGCAAATTCTGCAAAAAGTTAGAAGCATCGTATTTTATCATTCGGTGGTTGAAAAACAGATCGATGCATCAGTTTAACTGCATCCTTTTAGTTAATAATTGTAGTGTGATGTTATATTTGACCTAAACATTTGATTAACCCAAACCCTCATATAGGCTATTTATAGACATGAGTTTAAATAGTTTTGCTAAGGTAAATTATAATTGAACATATAGTATAGCACAACATATCAAAATCAAAATATCAAAATATATTTATTTTGTAGTGGACAATTATACAATTGTATTACAATGGTCATGTATAAAGAATTAATGATATAACAATTAAAGTTAGGTTATTATAGCTTAAATTACATTTCTATTAATTAATAATATTTGTTTACATATTTGTCATTAATAAAACCTATTGTTCCATTAGAAATTCCTCAACAGTGTAAAAAGCTCCACTTAACGAGAAGTGCTGCAGGGAAGATTTAAATTGCTTTTCGCATATTTGCTGTTTTATATGGTTAGGCAGTCTATTAATCAACTTAGGGCCTATATTCTGGGGAAGTGAAGCTGTCAACTCCAATCTATGAGATGACTGCCTGTGTTGATTACAAAATCTTGTACTATAGTTATTATATGTATATTTGAACCGGTCTGAAATTTTGAAATTTTAAATTTGTAAAATATGATCATTTCATATATGTACAGAGATGATAAAGTTAATATTTTAAATGATTTAAAGATTTCTTTACAAGAAGTTCTTCTATTTACACCAGCCATTACGCGGATTGCCCTTTTTTGCAAACGGAACACTCGTATTAATGCAGTATGGGACGCAGAGCCCCAGAGAATAATTCCATATCTCAATCTTGATTCTATTAGTGCCATATAAATTAGTTTCACAATGAAAAAATTACCATAATTAGAAAATCTATTTAGCAAAAATAATTGTGACGATAATTTTGAACAAATACTGTCTATGTGTGAGGTCCACTTAAAGTGTTGGTCAAACGTTAGGCCAAGGTATTTCGTTTCAGTTTGGAATGGAAGCTCAAATTCATTCATAATAATCAACGGATTGGTATCAATAATTCTATAGTTTTTAAAATGTATGCAACTGGTTTAAGCTGGATTTACGTGTAGATTATTAATATTTAGGTATTGGAATAAATTAGTGAGTTGAAGATGACTATCTATTTCTAAATCGGCGAGAGTGTTGTTTTTGATGAGTATAGCCACATCATCAGCATACATTGTTACATTTTAATTGTTCACTGATTTTGTTATACTGTTTGTATATAAGACGAATATAATGGGACCTAGGACAGTGCCTTGAGGAATACCGAAATTGATTTCTATATAACTTGAACGCGCGTCTTTTAATTGAACACTTTGAGTCCTTGACATTAAGAATGATTTGATCCAGTCTAAGGGTATTCCACGTATCCCCAGATTGTAAAGTCTATCGAAGAGTATTTCATGATCGAGACAATCAAATGCCTTCTGCAAATCTAAAAAAACACCTACAGCTTTACATTTCTTATCCAAGGCTATAATAGCTTTAGAAATAAAATTAACCATGGCATCTGTTGTATTTTTCCCCTGTACAAATCCGAATTGTTCTTTACATATTAAGTCATGTTCAGACAAAAAATTTAACAATCTACACGCAAAAACATGCTCATAAATCTTTGAAAATGTCGAAACGTTTGCAATCGGTTGCCAATTTTCCGGGGAATCACTCTTTCCACTTTTAAATATTGGACGGATTATTGTCTGCTTCAGTTCCTGTGGAAATAAGCCTTCAGAAAATGATAAATTAATTAAATCTGAAAGAGGTTTACAAATGTTGCTTGCACAATGGCGAATAACCCTGTGAGTTATGCCATCGTATCCGGCCGAGTTATTATTTTTTAAATTCATAATAATGTTATAAATTTCTACTGGATCTGTCGGGTTTAAACTGAATGTATTTGGACTAAGTACATCATTCATTGTTTGTAGCATGGGTTCTGTTATCAGTGCTTGTTTTTCTTTACCTAGATTTGCAAAGTAATTGTTGAAACACTCTGGGCTTGGCATATCAGAAGGGAACTGAACCGTTTTGCTTTTCCTGTCTGTGTCTATTAACCTCCACGCATCTTTTGACAGGTTGTTACTCGTACTCAGTCGTTTGTATAAGTATCGTGCCTTAGCTACTTTTATGATCTTCCTATATATTCTTTTATATGTTTTATAATAATTTATGAATTCTGTAGATTTATTTTGTCTTTTTTGCATGTCTAATTCTTTGAGCTTCTGTGATGAGACGCGGATGCCTATTGTTACCCAAGATTTTATATTAGTTTTATTCCCTATTCTCCCCTTTTTTAACGGACAAGTTAGTGACAAATTATAGTTGAAGACATTTAAAAATATTTCAAATTGTTTTTCGGAATGTAAGCTCCCTTGATGTATATTCCATGTTTCCTTAGATAATATACTATTTAAAGAGTTTAGATTATTTTTGCAAGTATTACGTAGAGTGAAACAGTTTTGGTTGCTATTACGTGTGTTGAGAGTGCGATTGTTTAATCTGAAATTTATTATTTGCCCAAAATGATCTGATAATCCCGTACCAATTACTTCAACCTGCAACATCTCTTTATCAACATTTGAAATAACATGATCAATCAACGTGGATGAGGAGCTTGTAACTCTTGTAGGTGAGTCAACATATTGGATTACATTAAATTCATTCATTAAATCTTTCAATCTTTTTGTAACACAGCTATGTTCAATCTATGTTCAAATCACCAATAATTAAACAATATTTATTTTTATTAGAAATATGTCTTGATAAAAGATTATACATATTCTCAAAAAAAGAATTGACATTCAAATAGCATGGTGGTCTATATACACCAATTAAAATTAAATTGTTTCCCTCTTTATTGCATATTTCAACTCCTGCTGTTTCTAATATCATTGTATAGTATAGAACATAGTATAGCACTGATTTGTACAAGACTTACCTTCAATAAGTAATGCTTCTTATTGCAATCTTATTGCAATATGGGCCTATAATATTTGAATAGAAAAATGTAGGTCCCCTAAAAGGACCATATCCTGAAAGGAAAAAATTCCCGTCCACTATTCTTCCCACAGTTACTCCACTGCTCCCTTCCACATCACACATAGATCAGCTTATGAATATTTCATCATTTGACTATAGCATTTGTTAGATATTTTGTTATTATTTATATCATACTTACTATTTTTCTTTTAAAATTATCATTATTATTGTTACAGTTACAAATACTTATGAAATATTTCATCATTTGACTATAGTATTTGTTAGATATTTTGTTATTATTTATATCATACTTACTATTTTTTCTTTTAAAATTATTATTATTATTGTTAGTTACAAATACTTATCATACTGTACGGTTTATTCTTTATGAAGTGTTATTATTTCCAATAAACAGTATTTATAGGCTCAAACTGCCGACTACATGAATGGTTCTGTTCATTTACGGCAACGTCCCTTCTAAGATGTTTAGTTTGAAACTATTACAATAAGTTATAAAAGTAAAAGTTAAATTGTGTAACAGTATGTAAAGCAAACTGATTTGTTTAGTAACACCTTTAATAGCAAATTGTAAAATAACTTTGATTATAAATTCATATAAAGTAGATGCATTTTGAACGAATGATTCAAAATAACGTAGTTAATATATCAGGAATTTCCTTTTAGAAGTAGAAGCATAAAGATTCTTAGTTTTCTGTGATGCACTGAAAAAACACTCTAAACCAAAAACCAATGAGTTAAGAATTGAACCAGAATGCAGCTGACTTATAAATGCTAAATATACATGAACAAGTTACTAACTTGTTGGGAAGATCCTTAGTATTTGTCAGTTAGTGAAGAATCAGATTTTAAACAGTTTATTATAATAAACTAGCAATACTATTTACTACTATGTACTGTCAAACAGCTACAGACATTTGAAGAATTCACAGAAAATTTAGGGTTACAAATTTTATTTCAGAAAGGTGAATCGCAAGCTTTGATCATCGATGAAACGGAGCCAGCAGAGGGGTTGGACGGGTTGTTTTTGAAGGAAAGTCTTCTCCAATTTCCCCATGAACAGGTTGTCATAGGAAGGGGCCATGCGGGTACCCATAGCGGTACCCTTGATCTGGAGGTAGTTAATGCCAGAACTTTGGAAGTGGTTTTTTCAAGGATGATTCATCTTTTCATCGATGATATTTTCATGATCTGGACTGACTCCGAAACCAATCTTGAAACCTTCCTTCAAAGCCTACAAAACTTTTCATCCCTGAATTTCACCTGGCAATCCTCTTCTGAACGCATAGTCTTCCTTGATGTTGAAATTGGATTGGAGGACGGTGTCCTTCAAACTGATATTCACATCAAACCTACCAATAAACAACAATACCTTCACTATACCAGCTGTCACCCCAACAACACTAAACGCTCCCTACCCTATAGTCTAGCCACCCGTGCCAAACGTATCATTTCCTCTCCCAGAAACCTAAATCAATACAACAACCAACTTGTCAGTGCTTTCCAAAAGAGAGGTTACCCTACCAACCTTGTTAAAAACCAAATCCGTTTAGCCCAGTCCCAAAACCAACCCCAAACCAGAAGCAGTTCCCAATGCTTACCCCTTATCACTAATTACCACCATGGCCTACAAAAACTCAACCAAATCCTGAAAGATGGCTTCAACATCTTAAAAGCTTCCCCCCACACCAAAGATCTCCTTGAAAAACCTCCTACTGTAACTTTCAGACAAAACAAAAACCTCCGCCAAATCCTGGTCCATCCTAAGTTACCTGATCCCAACATCCTGACCTGTCCTAAAGACCAGCAACCACCCGGTTCCAATCCTTGTAACAAGAAATCTTGCAAAACCTGCCCTATTCATCTCCCAGCCACATCTTTTACCAGCTCCACTACCTCCTTAACCTACAAGATACCTGGAAACCACTCCTGTGATTCCACCAATCTAATTTATCAACTCCAGTGCCAGCACTGTCCTGCCCAATATATTGGCCTTACCAGTGAAACCCTTCGTAAACGCATGAATGGCCATAGACATGATTGCAAAGTCCAAAATCCTGAAAAACCTGTCTCTGCCCATACTCTTCTCCATAATCAAAATTTTGATCAGTGTTACACCACTAAGGTAATCAGATCCCTTCCTTCCCATGCCAATAGTTCCCAACTCCGAAGGATGGAATTAGCACACCAATGGATAACAAAATCCCGTGACCCACCTAATCTGAACATAAGATAGACCACTTCCCTTCAACCCCTTCCCCATCAGCAAACTTCATATATATTTTTATATATATACTAACTGAAATACTGCATCTACACCTGAGTGTTGCTCTATGGATGTACACCCCCACCACAGCCACCTACCCAGCAATAGTGGAATTAATTTCAGTCTCTCTCTCTCTCTCTCTCTCTCTCCCTCTACTCACCTGAAGAAAATGCCTGTGGTGTTGAAAATTTGTGAGATTTTGTGTATTTTGTGTTTGTGACTACTACTCTGATGTTAGTGAACTTGTCTTTTAAGGTAAGTTTGCTGATGTCCTATCTCTCTAATATACTAAAAAGTTACACTAGAGCAACCAAAAGAAAAAAATAGAAACAGAGCAATGAACGACAGATTGAGTCATTTCCTTAATGTCTTCCATTTTTTGAGAGAATTCGTTAAAAATAATAATAAACTGGCATTGTTCATTGGGGATTAGCAAAATATTCAAGGTTAGGTTGTAGGGTACAACACCAAGAATTAAGAGGTCCATTTCACTAAACGAGGCCCCACAAAAATGCCAAAACACGAGTTACTATTTCAGGGATTTGGTCCGTGATAGTTAACAAATCATACGCAACACTGGAAGTATCACTTGATAGGCAAAAAATTGTGTTCTAGTGACCATAAGTTAATTTTTGTGGAAAATGAGTATTTTAAAAGTTATATATGTGAAACTTTAAATGTAATTCCCTTTAATAATTATATGGTGTTCAATATAACTTATTATAATAACAATCATGAACTGTGGCTGAGTATTGAAATAGAACTGCATGTAATAAGTATGCTTAAGGTAAGATTGAGTCTGATTTAGAGCTGTCAACTTCAGTGGCTGTTTGGGAAATGGCTCTACCTTAATTTCATAGGAGAGATAGTGCATCAGCAATCTTAACTTCGACAAAAATGTACCAACACAATACACTGGTAAATATATAAAGATAAAATACATGACTATTCCTCAAGTTAGAATAGACTAGCTCAATTTCAACAACCTATAAGAAACGATAATATCTGAGATCTAATATCACTGTTTTATGGTGTTTTTGTTGTTACTTCATTCCCATAAATGTTTGTAATTTCTTCTTACAGGGTTGTTGGAACTGAGTCAGTTTCTCTTCTCAACCGATAAAGATGTGAGTGACATTAACACATTCACTGCTGAAATTAGGTCAATGATATAACCTAGGTGCTAAATATTTTATAAACCATGCTGTAGCATGTGTGCTTGTCACCAAATTGAAAATCCATAACTTCAAAAGCATATTTACAAAATTAGAAGTTAGAGCAAAGTTAAATCGCTAAGCGTCAGAGGCCAGAACAAAGTCTGCTCATGACGCGGTTGTTCTGGAACACCCGCTGCAGCAAATGTGTTAATTATTTGTCCTATGTATTGTATCTTTACATGTTCTCAGGAGTACTGTCTTCCTGTACTTTCCTTTAAGGCGAGTCTGATAATGCCCTATCTTTCCTATTATGGTAAATTATCTTTAACTTAAGCTTTTTTTGAGTTCTAAGTAGATTTTTTTAAACAAATTTTCTTGAGTATAACATATCCAGTATTTTCATATACAGTAGAAGTCCGATAATCCGGCACGTTCGGGACCGGCTCGGTGCCGGACTACCGAAAATTCCGGTCTATCGGGCGGTGCCCCTTCCTTTTAGTGTAGGCTTTGCCGTAAAACAAATGTATGTAAATTATTTACATACATGCATACATAAATCGCAATTATAAGAACAATTAGGATAATAATTAAACTACAAATACAGTATAAAACAAAGTTTATTTTACATTTCAAAATTAATTATGTACACGTTCTGTAAAACATATTTCACTAAGATTTAAAAAAGTCACGAATGTCTTTTTGTTTTCTTGACTTTTGGCGTTTAGAATAAAATTCATTTCTAATGATATGTAAATCAATAATTTCTGAAGCACTGTAGCTAGTACCAGCCTCAGCAAAAGAGATAAACTTATTCAGTGATTCTGCAGCTTCTGCCCAGCTGATTTTTTCCTTTTCTTCTGTTTCGGCATCTGAGTCACTGTCTTCAAGATTTTGAGTAGGCTGAGGGTTTATTACACTGTTGATAATGTCCTCATCGGTTAGTTCTTGTTCAACAGGCTCATTCTCGTCGATTAGAAGCCACTCCTCTAACTCATCTTCAGGCAGTTTTTTCAAGGGATTGTCAGCACTTCAAACGACATCCAAAACTTTGGTCAGAGCTTCTTGATGGTTTTCTTCCTCATCGGTCTGTAGAGCTAGGTCAGATGCAGGGTTTGCAGCTGGCCAAAGTTTTCTCCAGCATTTTTGTAGTGTTGTATTTTTTACCTGGTTCCAAGACAGTGCAATAGCATAGACGGCATCTTTTACGGTAAACCTTTTTTGAAAATCAGTCACGTCACAGTCGGCATTTAACAGGCCTTGAATAAATGACTTTCTATAAAAGCATTTAAAATTTTGAATAACTCCTTGGTCCATGGGTTGAATCAAAGATGTTACGTTAGGTGGGAGCAGAGTAGCAACAATATTTCCAGAAACTAACTCATCTACTGGCGGGTGGGCTTTGCAATTGTCCAAAAGAAGGATGGCTTTAGTATCATCTGATAGATCAAGGCTTTTGAAGGATTCCTTGACCTGAGGCACAAAGTGGTGAAGAAACCAGTCTTTAAAGAGGGCGGCAGTCATCCATGCATTTGATTGAGCATCGTATTGGACAGGCAAGTGTGTAACATTCTTAAAAGCCCTGGGATTTTTAGATTTACCTATCACAAAAGGGGTCACTCGGTGGTTTCCAGACGCATTAGCACATAGCAAAACGATTAATCTGTCTTTGTTTTTTTTAAAACCCTTGGCTGCTTTCTCTCTTCCCCTAGCTAGTGTAGATGTTGGTAAACATTGCCACAATAGCCCTGTTTCATCAGCATTATAAATCTGTTCAGGTGTTAAATCAGCCACGATTTTCTCAAACTCGTCTTTGTATTTTTCTGCAGAGTTTTGGTTTGCTGAAAGTGTTTCTCCAGTTACATCAAGTCTTCGAATTCCATGCCGAAACTTAAAGTTTCTGAGCCAACCATCAGAATAATTACATTCACTTTCACCAACTCCCAAATCTTGGCCGAATTTCTTTGCCTTCTCAATAATCATTGGCCCTGTTACCGGCTTTCCTTCAGAACGTACTGCACTAAACCATTTGAATAATACACTGTCTAGCTGTTCCAGTTTTGGTTTTTTTAATGTTTGTCTAGAAGCCAATTTTTCAGTTGTTACCGATTGAGAAGAAAACTTCATTAGTTCATGTTTTTGTTTTTTAATGTCATAAATAGGTGATGAGCCAATATTAAATTCATTCATTAAAACATTTCTATTCTCACCTTTTTCTAGCCGTTTGATGATGTCTAGTTTCTGATTGATAGTCAGTGTTACGTGTTTTCGTTTCTCTCCTTTTGAACTCGAAGGCTTAGGTTTTGAAAACATGGTCACTGTACAGTTAGAACGAAACTCAGTTTGTTTGTAAACACTTTCAAAAGTTACGTACGTCTCTACAGATGTACTGTATTACAGTAGAGTACTGAGACACAGTTTACTGCGATGTGAAAGGACACAAAACAACAACAACGCACATACAAAAAAATGACTTAGACACTTCGTGATTAATTAACTGTGCTGCACTGCACCTGTATTTGTTGTGACAGCTGAGACTAGCCGGCCGGTTTACGAATAATACCGAGCGCTTCCGGATGATCCCGAACTACCCCTAACGCTTCCGAATAGCTCTCGAGCGTTTTTATTTGCTTTAAAGACAATTTTGGAGAAAACCAAAATTTTTTCAATTTTCCGGAGCGATGTCGGACTATCGGGCATTCCGGACTGTTGGATGCCGGACTAATGGACTTCTACTGTACAATCAAACATTTTTTAAATATTCAGTTTTCCCCAGCTTAATTGTTTGCTAAGCTTTCTGTTTGTAAGCATGACAAGTCTCATGGGAATATTTGTTAAAGCAGACATGACACAAAAACTCTCATGGAAATATTCGTTAAGGTGTCAAATTAACACACCTGAATTTTTCAATTATGTGAGAGCACAAACTTACTTTTGACAGTGCTCCTGAAACTTCTTCATCTTCAGCTCCCATGGCTATGTTAATGTTGGTACCATTTTCTTCATCAACCATCACCACCTAAAATCAATCACAATATACAGAGACATGGTTGACGAGTTAAGATTACATATCAAGCAATATGTCTGACTTCTTCAAATTACACAGTTCATATTGACTCTGTTTTAGATTTGTTTGACAAGGTTTGCACCATTGATTATACAATGATTCAGAAAAACTTCTCATCCAATGATGCATAAATGACAAATAGATCCACAGATAAACAGATCTAATCTATAAATGTTGTATCTCAAAAATATCAGTTGTTTTTTTAAGTTGTTGTCTTTTAAGTCCATTGTGGAGTGTTAGTGTAGTCCCATGTAAATGTAATGCAGTTTAAACCAACAGTAATAGCAGACCTCACTAGATAACCAAATTACTGCCACAAATAATCCTATTACGTGAGCTGTCTAGTTGTAAGTAATAATATAATCAAGGGTTGCACTGAATATATATTTCGAAGACCTATCCAAGATATAACATAAGAGTTACAATTCAGGAGTCAATTTGAGTCATCAAAGTGATTTATCAGTTCAGTTTGATGGCTCAATAATTACTAGCAGGAATATATTATTCATTTCTAAAACGCTGATCATCAAGATATGGGCGAATATGAGGGATGAATGAGAGTAGATAAACGAGTGTAGTCATTGTTACTAACTAAGGTCGACTGTTCCTCAGAAAGAGCTATTTATTAATAGCCCAATAGCCAGGGCAACTAAGGGACCTACAGCTCTACGTGGAATCTGAACCACATAGTGTTGGTCTGATTTAGGCCTGACACTTAGTTCTCTTCCCTACACAACATAGGTGAATTTCAACTTTATGTTGAAGTTAACTGTTTCCAAGGGGGATGTACAGTCCAGGCCAAAATTATTGAAGCAGAGCCTAAGTATGTGAATTTGGACATATTGTGAGGTCAAATAGAACTGGTTTGACAGGGGTGTGAATTTGGATGTGGCTGCTGGCCGTATCGGTATTAGGAGGACCGAGCCTATCACATACAACCTCCACAACACTTTGGACCTAAGTAGCTGGGTTACAGCACTGTGCCACCAGTACCGACGCACATATCAACAATTATCATACTTTTAATGGCATTTTCATTAATTTCACAAACTTAATTTAATTTTATAAATTCATTTTCATCTGTTATACCATTTTTAGATTACTAAAAGAATTGCAAAAAAAAAATAATAAACATGTATAAAAAATTCTAATTTATAAATACTAACAAAAACAGATAAGTAGATAACATTTCAAAACAAGGTTTTGAAATTTTTTCCACAGTCATCTCTAATGATTGGTAAAAATATATTATTGAAAGAAATAGAAGATTGTGAAACGTAGTCATCTTCTTTTAATTCCATGAACCCATTATTCAATTTCATTACTCTTTTTCCAGGGATTTTCTTTACAAACAATAGACTATTTTTCAAATTTAATTTCACGCCTGTTATTTATAGCATGATCACATCATTTTGACTGTTCAGAATTTTCAGTTTTAATTGTATATGTAGCCTATAACAAAGATTTAGATTGACTTAATTAGGTGTACCAGATATTGCAATAATAGTATAAACCATCAGAAATGGTAAGAAATTATGGTCATACTCACAGTAACTTAAAAAGACGGTAGGTACCACGACAAGGCTGCGCAGTAGACTGTGACGTCACATGGGCGAAATCAGCTGATTTGATTATTTCATTAAATACTGGGAACTAAATCTACGAATAACATGGAAGATTTCAGGTAAATAGTAAGCAAGCTATTTGCCACTTATCAGCTGGAATTCAATTACAGAAATTATAACAGTATTTGTGTTTATTTGATGTTCCAACCAGCTCTCATTTCGCCCGTGTGACTCATAGGATATGTGGGTGATGCCTACCTCTTTTTTTCTAGGTACAGCGGGTCAAAATGACCCCCAAGCTAAAAATTCACTCTCACAGCCCCCTAAATTATAGCATTAAAAAACTAAATAAATAAAAATAACAAACCTGAAAGCTCTTGGTCAGAAAATGCTTAGCGACAAACTGGGTTTGTAGTGTTTTGTTTTCAGTTAGATCAGAGAAAGCATCAAGTTCTGCTGTTTCTGGCACTCCATATAGTCGGCACTTTACAGCCTGGGCTGGCAAAGAACTCATGTCTTCTGGCAAAATCTGTAATTACTTAAAAAATTATTTGATTTCCTTGTTTTAGTGATAATAATAATAAACTATTTACCTTATTTACACTGAAGATAGTTTATTTACAATAATTCTTAAATTTTATATGATTACGTTAAAAAAGCATTATGTTGATTTACAACATTTTTCAGTTTTACCATGGTGTCTTATCATACCCCATAGCAAAATAAAGGACCTTTGTAAGACTTTTAAAGGCTATTAAAATAACAATGGAGGTCCAATTTGAGTTGTTTTTAGCCCACCACACACTACCGAGCCGAGTGCTAAACCGTAACAGATTTTGACATGTGTGTGGTAGATCCGAGCGTCTTGGCGAGCAGAGCCCCAAGCCATCAGTTGTCAGTTTTTTCCCCGACGCATCAAAGGGATGTTACGGCTCGGCAGTGTGTGGCAGATATGTAACATCCTCCCGTAACACCAAAAATCAGAACCTCAAGTGGAGTTTTGGCAAAAGTCTCACGCTACATCTAGCATATGGTTTACTGTCAAACAGTTTTGTTTGATAGTCCATTTGATATAACTGTAGTTGTTTAGTGCAGTTTAGTGTAGTGTAGTGTAAGTTTAGTGTTATTTAATAAGTTTAGTGTGGTGTTTAGCAACTGAGTGGAGTGAAGAAGATACAAAGATGTTTATCGTGGGTTACAAAAGCCGCCCCATGTATTATCTTATTATAATTTATAAATAATATATCTTTGCTTTAACGATGCCTGGTAGCTTTATATTATTGCCTCTGCATTGACACATTGTTATTGATCACCATCTGGTACTTAACTCATTACTTACATTTTTGTTGTGTTTGTTATTCAACGTATTTCAAAGTTTTTGATAATCGTTAGGTTTTGGTCGTGGCCAAATGGAGATATATATGCAGCCGCTGCAATAGTCTGTGGTTAGCGTGTAGATATATTGAAAATAACAAACAACTAGACACAACTCAACACTACGACACAATACTTGAGAATGAACTGTTGAGAACATGATCAGTAGTTGATGAAGTTTCCCAGAGTTGCGGTTTGGCCAAAATGTTTTGAGGCGATACTCGGTTTGCTGCTCTGCTTGGGGTGAAAAAGTTGTGAAAAGATTTGCCTGTAACTCCGAACAGAGCAGATGAGCTGTCAATTAGTGCCTGGTTCGGCACTCGGCTCGGCAGTGTGTGGCCGGCCTTAATGATAAATGAAAATACCTAAGTTGTTAGAATTTTTAGTTTAGTCTTTTACCTTAGCTTATTTAATAAAACGTTTCATTAAACATAAAATGGGATTACTAATTGGTTGACGAATATAACAGAAGTTCAATTGACTATATAATAAAACTAACAACTAAATTTTTGGCGCTAAAGGTGGAAGTACTCTATTCTCGTTGGCTTCTTGTTTATTCCTTGTACTTATGCTTTAGGTCATGTAACCACAGTAACCAAACTCGGATACCCTTAGCAATTAAGATTAGTGTTTTTAATGGCTCTTCCTAATCACAACATTTTATTTTATTTACTTGCTTCATTACAGGTTGAACCCAATTACAATGAAAGCAGTACTACTAAATAAAGTGTCCATTGTGGATCTTCATGAAAAATACAAAAACCATAAACTTTAAATCAAATTAACACTATGAAGTAAATAAAGTAACAGCAAACAGAACAATCAAATAAGTTAATTCAGGAAATTAAACTAAGCTACTTGTTAACAAATTCATGTTAACAAAAACATCAGTCAGTTTTGATAGACGGTCGGATTCAGGCTCCGATTGCCTATCTTTCCCTTGGCTCATGACCTTTGTTGAACCGGGTAATGTTAAGTTCATCAAAAATAAATCAGTATAAAAATCAGTCAGCATAAATACTATAAAAAGTATTATCTATGTAAGCTACTGACACATTGTCTTGATAACAAGACTTGTCTGATTTGTAAGACTAATGGCCGGTTTCACCAACCTTCGTCAAATAGATCTTGAAGATTGTTAAATTAACGGGCCCGTCAATTTTTGACGGCTTGTTTAAAAGAGAACTGTTTCATCAACGTTGACGTCCGTTAAAAAATACTTCGTCAACTTTAACAAGGGTTAAACCTAACTTTCCATTTGAATAGCACTACTTAACCAATTGGCATCACTGTGAACCGAACTATCTCGTTTCCTATTGGTTACACATGTTTTAGAAGACAACTGAACGAAATCATTGTTTACTGAAATAAATACAAAGATAAATGCGAGGTTGTCTGTGTTGAAGGTTATTTATATAAGTACGAGTAGCGTAGTACAAATAAAATGGATGAAGTAAAGAAAAACCGAGGTGTTAACTTTAAACCAAGGAAAGAGAGAGAGAGAGAGAGAGAGAGAATATCTTTATTTTACAATCTTCAAGATTGAAAATGGTGTCATTAAATACAATGTAACTGTAACAATCATTTTAGTTCAGAACTTGCTTTACACAGTAAAATTTTGCCAGTCCAGGAATTCACTTATGGTGTAGAACGGCCGTTGGAGTAACCAGAATCGAAGGTTTTTCTTTAAGGTGACTGGGTCAGCTCTCTTAATCGTTTCAGGAAGAACATTGAAGAACTTGGCTCCAGCATAAGAAGGCTTCGATTGAAAGCGACGACTGTGATGAATCGGCAGAGCGAAGTCCCTGGCATTTCTTGTTTGGTAGGTGTGTGTATCCATGTTGCGTTGTAGTTGTCTGGAGGATGCAAGGCAGATCACTTCCAGCAGATAGATGTTAGTAACTGTCAATATTCTCAATTCTTTAAAAGCACCCCTGCAGCTGGCCCTCCAGTCAAGATCAGCCAGCATTCTGACAGCCTTTTTTTGAGTGATTAAAACCCGCTCCAGGTAGCCATTTGTTGTAGCACCCCACAAGACAATACCATATCTGAGATGGGACTCGAACAGGGAGCTGTAAGCTGTTCTAACCGCATCCCCTGTGCTAACGTGCTTGACTCTTCTAATTGCAAAGAGGGCACTACTCATTCTAGTACACAGTTTATCAACATGATCCATCCATGATATTTTATTGTCAACCACAATACCCAGGTGCTCTACTGCATGTACAGTGTCAAGATTGGGGAATCCAGACAATTCATCTTTCATGCTGCCAAGGGTCATTTCTTTCGTCTTTGATTCATTAAAAACAAGGTCGTTCGCTGCACAATATTCAATGGCAACATTTAATGTGATGTATGACTGTACTTCAAGTGCCTCTCTATTCTTCCCAGAAACCAACAGAACCGTGTCATCAGCATACATTATGGTGTTACTATAGGGTTCCATGTATGCTGGGAAGTCAGATGTAAAAAGGACAAACAAAACAGGCCCAAGGACAGACCCCTGAGGTACACCTCTGTTTACCGGCAGTCTGTCAGATCTGTGCAAAACTCTGACTCCTTTCTTGCTCTGTTTAAGCTCAACCAGTTGGTCTCGATCACTCAAATAGCTTGCAAACCATGACAGAGCAGTCTCCCTAAAGCCCAAGCACTCAAGTTTAGTCAGGACCATTGCGTGATCTAAGCAATCGAAGGCCTTACTCAGGTCCAAAAAGAATCCCACAACGCTTTCACCCTCTTCAATCCTATCTATCATGTATTCTACAAGATCTACAAGAGCCGTTGAAGTAGACTTTTTTCGGGTGAACCCATGTTGCCCTGATAGAATTACGTTATTTGACTCCAGATGGACCGATATTCTTGACAATATTATCTTCTCAATCAACTTGGAGAATGTAGGCACCAACGAAATGGGTCTATAGTTTTCTAACTTGTGTTTGCTGCCCTTCTTATGCAAGGGTACCACTTTAGAGGTCTTCATTTTACATGGAAATATACCTTGGCTTAGGCTTAGATTACAAACATGTAATAACGGGGTCATCAGTTCGTTACGGCAGTACTTGAGCATCACTGAGGAGAAATCATCCAGACCAGCAGATGTCTTGCTTTTCATTGAGGAAATAACCCCAAGCAGCTCTCTTTCAGTTGTTGGCGCCCATGAAGATGTAGGACTCTCCACTACCCAGTCCCTGAACTCGAAACGATGTTTATACTCTCCTGGATTTGTTCTTAGTGTTTCCTCCGCAATAGTAGTAAAGTAGGAGTTAAATTGGTTGGCAATGTCCACAGGTTCAGTCATTGATACATCTTCAAACTCCAGATGTCCAATATCTGCTGGTTCAACTTTACCCTTCCTCTCGCCATTTATCACTCTCCAAACTGCTTTGGACTTGTTGTCTGAATCGGCAATATAAGCGGCACATGATTGTTTCCTGAGAGATCTAAGTTTTAAGTCATACATTTTCTTTAGCTCAGATGATCTTTTTCTGTCTTCATTTTGTCCACTTAGTGTATAAGCATCTAGTGCAGTAAGAAATTGTTTCTTGAGGTGACTTGCTTCAGCATCGAATATATGTTTAACGGAGCTATTTGGCCTCTGCCGGAATTTCCTTAATGGGCAAGAGGTGTTTAGAGCTAAGGTGATAATCATTAGAAATTTATCGTATGCGCTATCCAAGTTATTGCATTCCAAAACTGCTTCCCAGGACTGTAAGGAGAGAAATATCCTTAGGCTTTCCAAAGAGTTTCTATTTATGCATCTGCGTGTAGATGAAATTTGAAGCGTCCTCTTTATCTTGAAATTTAATTCACATAATTGCCCAGTATGGTCTGAGATACCGGTATTAGCAATTTGGACATTGACATCATTTTTATGCTCAGCAGAAATGCAGAAGATGTCTATAGAAGTGCTGCTGGTATTAGTAACTCGTGTTGGAGGGAGATCCAACCGAAGAATGTTGTAGGTCGCCAGAACTTCCACAAGCTGCTTTCCTTCAGGAGATGGGACAAGGGAATCTACGTTAAAATCTCCCATGACAATAATAATATTATTCTGAGAGGTCCACATGTCAAGCACAGAGTAAAGAATATGCAGCGCAGCAGTATAAGACTGTTTGTCATTTTTTGGAGGACGGTAAATTCCTAGTAAAAAGATATTTTTCCTCTTATTAAGTTTAATTGTGACTGCTGATACTTCACAAATTAATGGGATGCTTAGATTTTCAATGTTCAATGATTCTACTTCATTCTCCAAGCTGATGTGTTTATAAATGGCCACTCCACCCTTTAAGATATTCTGCCTACAAAAAGCTGAAACTAAGATGTAGTCACTAAGTCTAGTATTAGACATATCAATATCATTTAGACCATGTTCAGTAACAATCAGTAGATCAGGGGATATCGTGTGGAGCAGGTGGTTGAGTCTGTCAATCTTATTTTTGATTCTGTCTGTGTTTTGATGGAAGATCGTTAGTTGATCTGTTGAGTTTTTTGTAGTTTTGTATTTAAAAATATTCGGGTCTTGAATTTGCTCCTCTTTCGGTTGTGTTGGCCTAAAAAAGGATGGATAGTCTGGTTTGTCTCTGATTCGTTCCTTAGTATGTCTGTGCAATTTTGATTTACACTGTTTTTTTGTAGTTTGTTATGTTCTGCTGTAATATTGTTAATATGTTTATTAAAGAAATCCTGTGGTGATTCTTTAGGGTCTCGAATAACAGCAGACATTGGATGCATCCTTAGTTGATGTGCAGGTGACATTTCCATGGTCGTTGTTTGGGTCAGTGTTGTAGCTGAGATTTGTCTGTCTTCTCTTGTCTGCATTTCCAGTGTTAAAGTGTTACGTTTTTTGGGAGAATGTTCCATCACGCGTTTTGAAGAAGCTGCATGTTTTGCTACTTGCAGTGATATGCTGAACTTGTTAGTCTTCTTAGGAGCGTTTCTGGTAGGTTTGTATTTGTGGATGTTGGTGGAGGATTTGTTATGAGTTATTTCCGATGCGATGTTCTCAGCACAGTTCGATTTTGTACATTTGGCAGGTGAGTTATTCTCAATTTGTTTTTGTAGGGATCTGACTAAGAGGTCTGTCTCAGTCTGAGTAACCTTTATGCTAATTATCTCCTTTAGTATGGTTGAGAGGTCTATCTATTTTCGTAGATTTGATTTCTAAGTACAAAGACGTTGTTGAAAATAAAAAAACAGATGGTGTTAGAGTGAGAGAAAAACATATTATATGGGAGGTTATATTGGAAAAATTTAATAGCCACATCAACGTAACCAAAAGAACGACAACACAGCTAAAAAGCTTTTATGATAATTTTAAAAGAAGAGCAAAAAAGAAATGTACAGAAGACAAAATAAATTTGTTCAAGACAGGAGGAGGAAGCCAAGTTACAACTGTTTTAGATGATAGCGAAGCACAGTTGCTCAAATTACCCCTCTTCAGAATGATTTTGATAGTGATCGTCTCTACATGAAACCAGGTACGTTTTATTTGTTTATTTTATTTAACAATAATACAACTACGATACTTTAAAAGACCAGAATATCTTACAGTAGAAATAAATTAGTAATATTTGATGTATTATACGATTTACCAATGCCTAGGCTTCAGTGAAATGTTCTACCAAACTATGTTACTGCACACAACAGCTCTTTGTTATTCACATAACACATTTAATGCAGCACGACTACACATGAAGGAGTAACTAAACATTGAAAAAGTTTCATAAAAACAAATGTTGGGACACCGGTGATCAAAGCCGCTTGGCGGGAACTGCTAATGAAGTATACCAGAATGAATACCATTTATCTTTTATTTAAGACTATCGAGAAACACTCTCTAAAATGGATAAGAAATCTCTCGTGGCAAAACTGACCACTTGTAATATTTATATTTAAATATACTGTACTCCGTAAATGCAGGTGAAGTCGCAACGGCGAACTATAGGCGAATAGGCCTTAAGGATAGAAACACAGTAATGCATTTGCCATAAAACATCATACAATATGTTAATCAAGAACATGACGGAAAGGACACTTACAGTACTTAAGATTTAGTATTGATTATATGTATTAGTTATGACTTTATATTTCTATGTACCATTATTTTAGACAGGAATAATATATAAATGATTATAGCTGAATTGAATGATTATAAAAATTTATAGCTGAATCGACCTTGTTTTAGGTGGTACATCACGTGACTCTGCTGGTGCTGGAAGCGCGTACCAGTTTGATTTGAATGGAAGCTCAATTCCCCTTGAAGCGCCGTTAAGCCCTGGCAAAATATGTGTTGACGAAGGCACACATATTCTTATATTAGATGTACCAGCTCCAGTCACAGATAAAACTGCAACCCCTCTGTCGACTTCGACTCTTAAAAGTTGCGGAGGCAGTTCAGGAAAAGGAAAGTGGAGGGCGAGAAACAGGCCTGCTCTAATAAATGTAAAAAAAAAAAAATAAAAATGACGCAGCGAAAGCAAGGCAAAAATTATATGAGCTTGCTCAATCAAGACAAAACGTTATAGACTTGGAAATTAAAACAAATGAAGGAAAAACATGAAGCAAAACTGGAAGTATTTGAATTACAGAAAGAAGCTTTGTGATTAAAAATACAGTATTACAAAGAAAAATTAAATAAATAAAATTACAAACATACTCTGATTAAGATTTTTGCATAATTTTTTTAATAATTTTCTTTTCGTTATTTTCACTTGACATACATTTTATAAATATACTAGCTGGCCCATCAGACCTAACCCTATACGTAATCAAAGTGCTTATTTTGTTCCTTATGTATTCTACTGAGTATTTAACTACTGCATTATCTACAAAAATACAAATGGGAATCTAATTCATTATGTGTGGTGAATCATAGTTGAATAGTTTGATGGGTTATATTTGGTTAATCGGGGAGAGATACGGGACTGCAGCCAAGGGCCCCGACCGTGTCTGGCGGTACGTTTATTTTATATCTTTATAAATTAAATTGTAAGATTTAGCGATATTTATTGCTTACAACTAATTTAGTATAATGAAAAATAAACTAACATTGCTGAAACACATTAAAATCTTTGTTAAGACGTGTGGTACATTTAAATTTATTTTCAACATTTAAACGATTGTTGAAGGTAGAAGGAAGTGCGCTTCTACTAATCTTTGTCGGTGTACGGCTGGAGGCCCATGATTGTGTGCAGCCACTTGGGGAACAGGTACATCTTCATATTCTTGAACGAGTCTTCTTGCATTTAGGAACTGGTGAAGCGCAACATCTACTGGTGGTTCATCTTCTTTGGTCTCAATGGCAATATTATGGAGGACAGCTGTCGATACTATAATTGTGAGAGTAGTAGGTAATTTTGTTCTTAATCCTAAACTCAAGCATGGAAAACGTCTTTTCCATACACCATACTGGCGCTCAACTGTGTTCCTAGTCGCAATGTGACTTCTGTTATAGTTTTGTTCTCCTTCATTGCCAGGATTTAGAAAAGGTGTCAAGAAATCTGTAGCCACTGTCACCCAATAAGTGACAGTTTCTTATTCCGCCTATTTCAAACTCTATTCTCAATTCGCAGTTATCAAATATATAACTGTCATGTACGGACCCTGGCCATCTAGCTACAATGTTTCTAATTAATAGTTTAGAATCACATACTGTTTGCACGTTGATTGAAAAATACCCTTTCCTGTTTCGGAAGGTTTCTGCATTATTCCCAACAGGAGATTTAATGGGGATATGATTACAGTCAATAGCTCCTACTACGCCTGGAAATCCTCCGATTCTATAAAAATCATGTGTGACTTTTCCTCGTTCATTTTCACTTGGAAAGTTTATGTATAGATGTGAAAGTGAGGCAATCACCTCAGACACTTTTCTTATGTATCTACATACAGTAGCTTTTGAGATTCCTTGCAAGTCCCCACTGACGATTTGAAACGATCCTGTAGCGTAGAACCTTAGGGTGAGAAGTAATTGCTGCACTGGTGTCAATGGTTTGTTTCTCTCCGTAGGGAATTCAAGCAAAGCATCAATCTGTTCCAATATCTTTAGCACTACTGGTTTACTAAATCTGTATCTCATAACAAACTTCAAGTCATCCAAATTGTGAAAATCACATTACGCATTACTATTACTCGCGCAGGTCCTATGTTTTCTAGAAATTCTATATACATTAACTCCACATCAAAATATTCAGCCATTTCGTTTTAATAACAAACTCGCATAACCTCAAAAATAATACATAAAGCCAAAAATTAACCAGCCGCCTAACTTTAAAGATCCGAATATCGACCATCAAATTTAACAAATGATTTAACAAGCGCCAGTGATGACGGACGTTCATGAAACAACTTTTCAACATTTTAACGATCGTCAAATCTGTAACGTTCGTTAAATGAGTTAACGAAGGTTGGTTAAACCGGCCATAAGTGTCAAAAAGTTACTTCACTAAACTGATAACTTTTTTGTATACATGAAAATTTGTAAATTGCTTGACAATCAATGTATCAACATTACATAAATGTCATGTACCTAATAAGTGATCTTTATTTGGTGTTCTTTTAATAACACACAACAATTTAAATATGTAAAATAGTTGAATTTATTTACTTTTAACGATTTTTACTTTTAAATGTTAAAAAAATAAAAATATTATAAATTTTAAAACTACAGAGGTTAAGTGAAGAAATAAATATTAAAAGTTTTGATGCTATTTTTGTACGACAAGTATGATGATTTGTTCATTGAATTTTGTGATTGAATTGATGATTTGTGATGAAATTGTTAACAAATATGTAATAACCTTAAATAATTGAATTGTTAGTTTTTTAAGTATATGGTTTAATATAATAAATAAGGTTACTGTACAGTTTATTATATTCAAACTCAGGTAACCATCATTTTGAAACCGACAGTAGGTACAGAAGGATTGACTGGATTCTGCAAAATGTATAGCGAATAGAGTGGTGTGGTGTGGTGAAGATATGAGAAAAAAAAGGATGTGGACAGGACTTTATGCCAAGCAGTGCCAGATTATTTTAAAAGGGAAAAGGTACAGTTTTGATATAAATTAGCTAGAAATATTATTTCTATCAATGAAATAAATAAGTTGATTAATGAGCTTACTTTGATTTTACTATGTTCTACGTTTTCTTGATTACCATAGTCTACAAACAAGACTTTGGCAGACTCAAACTCATTTTCATCAATATATCCTCGGTACCAAACATTGTCTTCAGAGTACTGGGCAAGACAAGCAGTCTTGTCTTGTATAACAGGCATATCAACTGCTTCACCTGTTGAAAAATGTTACACATTTTGAAATAATATTTGAAATATGTTACAACTTATTAGTGCGGTTTATCAATTAATACACCTTAAAACTAAGGACATTTAAAATTATTTTTAATTGGGGAGAAGTGGGGGAGAGGTAAATTTTACAATTAGGACATCTGTACAAGCATTCTGATACCTAGTAACTCTTAAATATATAAAACAGAAAAATATTGTTAACACATTCAATTGAACAACAAATGTACAATGAAGTCAGAAGCAAAATGGATAACTAAAGAGTTCAAAACTGTGATACTGTTCTTGAATTGAAAAACTAAGTTATTCAAATTTGGTTAAATGACATGATACCTTAATTAACTTGTGAAGAACTACTTGCGAAGCTTCAATTTCATTGTTTAAAAAAGTATGTCCTTTATGTGAACATGTGCCTCTTCGTCCATGCAATGGGGAGTAGTGGACTGTTTTAAGGAGCAAATGCCAGTTGAGACCAAGTTAATGTTAACTCTACAGCTATTGGGTGAAGCGTACAAATAAATAGCGTCAAAAGCCTCCCGAGATATTCTTTAAGGGTCATGCGACACTAGGAGAAGTTTTGTCCGATGAAATTAAGCCATTTTTGTTGGCACGTGAGAAATAAATTAAATTGACTTTGCCCATATTGGGGATCAGCAGCAATAGTTTTACATTCCATTCAGCAAAACAGTACATTTTTTACTTAAATAATCAATACAACTTTTTATGATAGCCGAATCTTGAAATAAATTTGTTTATTGTGGAAAAATATATAGAATCACCATGAGAAAAATAAAATGTTACCAATTTAAGATAAATATAATTTTAGAGATTTTTAGGGTGTATGATGCTTCACATTAGGAAAATTCCCAAAATATTCTTCACAGTTTTTACTGATTGCATCCACATTGCTTGTTAAATCACTGGCATAAAGGCTTTTGACAGTTTTCTGAGACATACTCAAAAAAGTACTCAGAACCGGGAACTAATTTCAGTAGAGAACCGAACCGAAAAAACTAACAATTTAACCAACCCATCTTTTGTTGTAATCTATATTTATTCATGCACTTTTGAGTTCTTAAGTCACAATATTATTTTGTATTGTAATCATGCTTTGATTGGAACATAAGATAGATAATTTGATATGTTAAATAGTTTCTTAATTTAGTGTAACGTTGATCTTAAGTTTCATTCTTTGATGGACAAAAATTAACTATAAATGACTAAAAAAATGAAATTACCAGATTCACAAGCTGCAGCAATCTTTTCCATTAGTTGACTGAGTTCATCAGCAGAGCTATTGAGTTGAACGTAGAACTCAGCTGGTGATGTTGTGTAAACAACCTGCGTATTTTCTATCATCCCCACTTTAGGAGTAGGGTACGGAATTCCTCCCAATGTGTCAGGCTGTACAAGACAAATTACTAAGTTAACAACTGTTAGATTAGGAGAGATGAGACATTCTCAAACTTTATGGGACATTATCAAATTTATTTAAGAAGACAAGTCCAACAACTCCATGCAGTAGAGAATAAAAAAGTGAACTTGTTTTCTAAGGTAAGTTTGTTAATGTCCTAACTCTCCTAATATACCAATACTTGGCCCAATGCCCTTTACCCTGTAAGTTAAAAACTGTTTTTATCAACTGCTAACTATATGTTTGTTTTCATTTTAACCCTCCCGGTGATAAAGGTCGATGCATCGACCTTTTTACGTACCGCTCAAGTGATAAAATACGATGCGTCGACCTTTTTGTAGTGTTGCCGTAAAGCGCTTGTAAATCGGTTATGAAATGCAATATCTACCTAATTTTTTTTAAAGAACAAGCAGGCTTCACGGTTTATATTGATACCTGGTTTTAGTATACAAGGTCAGCGGAACGGAATGGAACAGCTGACAAACTTTAGTGTTTTCATGGAATGGCTGGATTGTCGTCAGTTAGTTGTGTACCTGTGTACGTTGTGTTGTTGTTTAGTTACTTATCCTAATTTTTATTAGTTTTTATAAGTAAATGAATAATTATGGCTGATAATCTTAGATCCGACGATATTAGAGATGCGTTAGGTGATCCTATTACCGAAAGTGATAGTAGTGATATAGAAGATTTATTAGACTTTGTAGATTTATTCTGAGTAGAGTAGAAAAATTGTGAAGTGTACATAGTTAGATTTAGTGTTATAACTTTTTTATTTATTGCAATAAGTGTGTACATTTTTTATATGTTACAGTAAATAATATTTCCTACAAATTGTGTATTTTGGAATTGTTTTTTGGTTGATTGGAACTTTTGTGGGGATAGTCCAAACTTTATAAACTTGTTTGCGATGACAAAAAAATTTTTACAAGGTCATATAAAAATTTTGTAATTCAAGGGAAGATTTTTTTTTTCTTTTCATATTATTATAGTACACTCTTTCCTGATTACAGGGATGTATAATATGTCATGTTTTGGTAATATTTACAATATTTATAAATGTTTAAAAAATTGCTTGCGAAATGTTCAATTATGGCTTATTTACAGGCTTTATAGTGGACACTCGGAGGGTTAAAATGTAACAAAACATGCTCTGTTGCCATTGATACTTCATAACACAATAGTCATTATTTCTCAATTTTCATTTTCAAAGAAAAGAGAGAATTTAGAATACTTAAGACTTTTATGATAAATAGCCTTTGCACAGATAAAAGATTCCTCCTTCTCCACATTTTTATCTTTTTTGTATTCAGATTCTGGGGCATATAAACTTAGTGGAACCTTAACACCCACTTAATTTTTATTTACTTTTTTACAGTGAAATCTGTTTAAATCTAAAAAAGACTCAGTGCTTGTATTAACTTTACAATTATATATAATATTTGACGCTATTCAATTTATTATGTTGTACATGATTGTGAATAGAGAGATTTTTATTTGATTTGCTTGCCAGAAAATGTTTCTGAACTATAGGGCATTTTTAAATTAACCCTCCGATGGTTTAATGTCAAACGATCGACCTTTACAACGTATCTGCCATGGTTTAGAGTCGAAAAATCGACCTTCACTATTTCGTTTCTTACGGGTGTTCATCCTTCACTAAACATCCTATATCATATGTCATTTTAAACAGCTGGTTCTACTGTTTAGTCTGGTGAAAGTCTTGTTTGGATGGCGTTGGCCTAGACTAAAAAAAATACAATTCCATAATTGACAGTTCCAACTGTCAGTGCGCCATTGTTGTTTACTACTGTGTTGCATGTTCGTTGTTTTGGTCGTAATAATGTTTCGTTTTTAGTGGTTTTTACGTGAAAATGTCTGAATTACATACGAGTGAGATTGATAGGGAGTTGTTCAATGATTCTGGAGACTCTAAATTACAACACTTCTGGAGACTATCTAGGGGTAACAGGAAAAGAGAGCTCCCATCAGCGGGAGTGAGTCAGATTGAGCGGTTTTCACCATTGCGCCTGTATATATAGTTTTGTACATAACTTATTTATTTTAGAAATGAAGTCCTTACAAGTTTATATTTTCTTATTCAGTTATAAATTTTGCACAAAAAGGCTATCTTAGATTTTTTGTATTGTACTTAGTGAAAATTTTGTGTGTGTGTAAAGTGTGAAAAACATTGTGGATTTTCTTATTCTTCCTCTTCTCTCCGTTAAAGAAAATCCCAAACTACTTGTTAAGTCATTTTGAAATACATATAATAATACTCCATAGTTTTATGAACAAAATGATGTATAATAAACCCTATTTAGATATTAAAATAATTTTTGTACAGATTTTTTAAAATAAGGCTACAAATTGGCAAAAATGGGCTGAACCACCATAGGTAAAATAGTGAACCATCGGAGGGTTAAAGGCAGTTAAAAAAAATAATTACATTGTTTATAAAATAAAAACATTTTATTAATTTTCTATCAACACTATCAAAACTGAATACAAAAAATTGTGTGTCACTTATTAAACATTAGCTGCCAATCCAAAATATTACGTTTTAAAGATGGGATGCCAAAAATATTAAGTCATACATTTCATAGAACATCAAGTCAAGTACTTTGGCCAACCAACTATGTTCAGCAAAAACATTTAACGTTTAGACAATTTGGCTAATAGAATCAGCACATCAATTAAAATTTTTTTTTTTTCAATGGTCATTCATCCGACCGGTTTCGCTACTATTGTAGCATCTTCAGGGGTAGTTGAAAGTTCTTCATCTTGCTATATTTCATCAGATAAAATAATAATAAACACCAAAAACAGTCAAAGTATATTGTTACATTTAACCTAATTGTTATGTCATTCCTTCTCTCCTTTTTTGTTATCAGCTGTTCTTTGGGTATTTGGCTTATTTAGTAGACAGTTGTAAAGGATGTGGGATTTGAACTGTAGTTTTTCATTCATTAGATTAGGGTCGTTTTTGGTTGATTTGTAAATTTCAAATTCTTCTAAGCAGTTCAAAAGTTGTTTATTTCGGCAATAATGTAAAATGTCCATGTTTTTTTGAATTGAATGTAAATTTACATTCAATTTCATTAAAAAAACATGGACATTTTACATTATTGCCGAAATAAACAACTTTTGAACTGCTTAGAAGAATTTGAAATTTACAAATCAACCAAAAACGACCCTAATCTAATGAATGAAAAACTACAGTTCAAATCCCACATCCTTTACAACTGTCTACTAAATAAGCCAAATACCCAAAGAACAGCTGATAACAAAAAAGGAGAGAAGGAATGACATAACAATTAGGTTAAATGTAACAATATACTTTGACTGTTTTTGGTGTTTATTATTATTTTATCTGATGAAATATAGCAAGATGAAGAACTTTCAACTACCCCTGAAGATGCTACAATAGTAGCGAAACCGGTCGGATGAATGACCATTGAAAAGGATCGCTGACGAAGGTATTATAAATAAAATAGTCAAAAACGAATCCTTGGGCTAAAATGAATTTATTTAATAATTAAAATTTTGATTTCTTCCTTCGGGCAAAGAAAAATGTTTTGTGCTGTGCCGCAGCTGTTCCTTTTCTTTGCTAAAAATATATTGTACGAACTGGCAGAATGTAAATTCCCCAATTTCACAAGGTGTGACTGTTTACAATTAAATTTTTCATCATTCCCAACACTTAGTTCAAGTTGTAAGTTGTGTTCAAAGGATTTGGTGTCAGAAACAGCTAAGAAATAATCATTCACAGAAATATTATGTGATTATTTATCAATGTTTCAAATTATTAAACATTTTTTCTTTGCCCGACCAGCACTTAAGAAATACCTGCACACTTCTGATAAACAATAATTCAATAATTACTAAGGATAACAAAACATATTACTGTTTGTGGAGGCAACGATTGGAATAATTTAAAAATCAAAACTAACTCTGAGGAAAAAGTACAATATTATTGGACTAAAAATAGTTATAATAGGTTATGTAATCCTTGCAATACAGTCAAATAATACCTTTTTCAAGCATACTTAAAAAAGCTTTAGTGAATTACAATCCAAAAGTACAGAAAAATTTGAACTAAATAAAAACATTAACTTACTTTGGGAGATTTTGGTGCCGGTTTTCTAAATGAATCACCACCCTCGGCTGAAAAATAAATAAAACCCTCAGTTGGTTATCATTGTTTTCAAGCATACCATCAAGTACAGTACAAGAAAATGTTCATTATAAACAAGCTAAACTGATTATTCAAAGCTTTTACAGGGTGGCTACTCAATCATGTAAAAAAAATTCAAGCACAATTCAAGGTTTTTTCCAAGGGGTTTCAAACAAAATTCAAGGCGTAATTACAGAGGAAAATATTTCTGAATTGACGTAATCACTCATTATAGTACAATACATAAAAAAGCACGTTTTATAGCTAGGCATGTCAATAATCTTGTAGGCCATAAAGAAATTGAATTATTGCATATATATCCTAGGTTTAATTAGCAGTTACCTAAAATTTTGTATTTCATTGATAAGTAGGCTCAAAATCTAGTGATATGCCTAACTTACTTTAATACAATTTTTACTAATAAGCCTACGGACTAAATCCTATAGGCCTATACGTAAATGCTATAGGCACAGCTTTAATTAATTACTCTTATATCAATAACACGATGAGTTGAAAACAAAACTCGTTTTTTATCTGATAAGTATGTGAAAAATATCCACATTTTTAAAAATCTTTATTTTTTGACAACTTTTATTCATTTTACATGTTTTGGTAACTATGCAATTTTTTTCACCTCTGAAAAAACAATTTCTTGTTGAAAAAATATTGAAATGTGAATTTTTGAGTTTTTTTTCATTTTACATGTTTTGGTAACTATGCAATTTCTTGTCACCTCTGAAAATACAATTTCTTCTTTAAAAAAGTGGTGAAATGTGAGTTTTTTTTTGAGGAGGTTGATTTCATCCGCAGAAAACTCTGTTTTAACAGAAAATCGTAAAAACTAATTTTTTATCTGATAGTGAAAAAAAACAACTTTTTAAATATAGTTTTCCGTCAAATTTCTTTTCCATTTCTCATGTTTTTAAGGCTGATAACGAATGTATAATTGTATTTGCAGTAAAATTATTTATTTTATAGTTACCTAACCAAACGTAACCTAACTTATCCTAACTATCTATTTACTCAAAAAAAATCGTAATTTGCGTTAAATTCGTTGATTAAAATACTACTCAAACTAACAGAAATATGTCAAAAATACTATAAGTTGTGATATCAGTTTTCCGATTTTTTCGGTAAAATACCTAATTTCCACAAAATGTTTTTTATGCTGATCACAAATATATAATTGGGTTATCCAGTAACATTAATTTTTCAGCCTGAAAAATACACTTTTTACTGACCAACATAACCGAACTTATCATGACTATTTACTCAACAAATAGACGTAATTTGCGTTAATTATTGTGCCTGGCCTCCGTGATAGCCTACCGTCCGTCATTCCGGCAGGAGTATGTGTGAATTCAGTTTTTTGTGGTTAAAATCTGATGTATATAATGATCGCTAATCGTGATTCGCCGCGAAATTAGCTTTTCCGTTATATCTCGAGAAATAATTTTTATAGACCAAAATAGGGTAATTATGCACTTTCTTGCCACCTCTGAAAATGCGATTTCATGTTGAAAACGTGGTAAAATATGAGTTTAAATCTCTTGAGGAGTTTGATTTTATCCGCGGAAAACTCGTTTTTTACCGAAAAATCAAAAAACTAGTATTTTATCTGATAGTGAAAAACCAACTTTTTTAAAAATCGTTATTTTTCGACAAATTTTTTTATTTCTCATGTTTTAATGCTGAAAACAAATATATAAGTGGTTTTGTAGTAAAATTATTTTTTCAGCTCGAAAATGCATTTTTTATTGACAACCTAATTTATCCTAATTGTCTATTTTCTCAACAAAAATTCGTAATTTGCGTTAAATTCGAGTGTTTGGCCTCCGTGACGGACTGCCCGCCATCCCTCCGGCGGGAATATAGGTGAATTTTGTTTTTGTGATTAATAGTTGTATATAATGATTGCGTAATGGCCGCTAATCGCGATAGTAGTTTCTCCGTTATATCTCGAGAAATATTTGTAATAGACCAAAATAGTTCTCAAATTTGTATTCAGCGCAAAAATACACATCAAAATAAAAAAAGGATGATTAAAATACCATTTAAATTAACGGAAATATGACAAAAATACTAAAAGTTGTGACATTGGTTTTTTCGAATTTTCCGATAAAATACGTTATTTCCGTGGAATAAAAAGTATATCTCGTGAAAATACAGCCAATTCCAGACCCATTTAAGCAATATGTTCCAAATTTGTTTGATGGCAAGAAACTGCATAAATATCCAAAATAGTTTTCAAATTCGTATTTAGCGCAAAAACAACATATCAAAATAAAAAAAATATGATTATAATATCATTTAAATTAATGCAAATATATAAAAAATATTAAAAAATGTGACATTAGTTTTTTTTCGAATTGTTTGGTAAAAACGATTTCCGCAGAATAAAAAATTCCCACGAAATTGTAGTCAATTATTGACCCATTTCAGGTAGTTTTCAAATTTTGATTGGTGGCAAGAAACTGCTTAATAGCCTTGTTGGTTTTAATAAATAATAATTCACACAAAACTAACACTTTGTCAAAATTTACGATTTTAGAGTTAGTAGGCCTAGACCTTTAAGTCAATAAACTACAACCCAAAACGTTCCACACTTAAAACAACATCCAATGAACTTTATATTAATGTTTTTATCCAATAAATTGTTTAAGTAATTCTGCATTTTATTTATAATAACTGAATAAATAAACTGGAAGGTTAATTAACAAAACACGCCGTTCACATTATCTCTTCTTGTTGCCCACCTGTTGTTGTTGGTAATGGTAAACGTAAACAAAACAAATGCATCAGCCCAGCCTGTTGTCGATGTATTTTCGTATTTAAAAAGAACGCAACAGTTTCATTGAAACAATAATTCAGCACCAAAAGTTTCAAAATTTTGCAAATAGCTGCAGAACAGACAGCAACAGTGAGCGTCATCGGATATCAATAGAACAAAACGAAAACTCCCAAAGTTTAGTCGCAACTTTAACCTGCAGCGTAAGTTGCAACAGAATGTCAACAAATATAAGAGGCGACGCTTGACATTGGATTGATTTGCGTGTCTTGGCAAAATGCGGTGGGTGAAGCTATTGTCTGCAACAGCTTCATTCAACTGTTTCGACGTCAAAACTGTTTCGGTTGCAACCGTTTTGTCAAACTATTCCATGTGTATTATTTTGAAAATATCAATGTTCCGAGCTGACTCGTGTCTTATCATACGAAGATTGACGAGGTTTCCCGAACTTATTGCTTGAGTTTAACTGGAGCCATGAAGTCAGAACCTTACTGACGTCACCGGATTACTCTTGTCTCGCTCGACGAGAATTCCCAATGGTTACCGAAATTCAAGCATATTTCCAGGTTTTTTCAAGGCACCGTAAAATTCAAGCATAATTCCAGGTTTTCCCGAAATTCCCGGTGAGTAGCCACCCTGTTTTATCTTCAGTTCTTAGAGAAGAGAAATTTGCCAATATATGATTTAAGGATATGATTGACATGTTTAAAATCTGTTAGCCTATTTTATTCTTGCACCAAAACCTGTGAGCATAGTTTTTTCTATAGCAGTTGACTTATTATTTATTTTTTTAGATACTAAACTCTGTTGGCTGAGGGAGGCTGGACGATTCCTGGCATCTCGTCAACATCAGTGCAATGACGAAAACGGTTTATATTTATTTATAGTGTAACATTGCATTAAACATCAGATTGGCGATTACTCTCGGGTCAAAAAGTATAGATACTAGAGTTTGAGCGTTTACTGCGTTGTAACCAGAGCACCTCAAAACATGAAAGTTACATCAACATTTCACAAATTTATTTATGTGTATTTACATCTAATTTAAAACATTTTAATGAGATTTTTATTTATCCTTAAAACGGTTTGAGTGAGAAAAATACCTGTTTTTTGACGTTTTTAAGACAACGCCTGACTTAAAAATTTGTAATCTGAAAACTACTAGTCCAACCGTTATGAAAATTTAACAGCTTGTAGACCATATATTTCTACATCTAATTTGTTCATCCCAGAATTTTTACTCAATTACAAAAAAGTTGTTGTAAATTTTGTATAATTATTTTATTTTTTGATTGGTTGAAGTTATAAATGTAAATAAAGGCTTAAAATGTAGGTCTTGATTCATACAAACACAATACTAAACCATAAATTAGATATGAGGTCTTAAAAAAATTAAACTTAGGTGTAATTGAAGAGGTGCCGTGATGCAGTGACGCGTGAAATCGGTACCGCTATGCAGGGAAAATTCCCGGCCGCAACTGGTTTTCGAGGGCCAGGGGCTGCGGGTGCGCTAGTGGAGGTGAGTCATAGGCCGATCACCCTTGGTTATTTATACTTACCCCAAACAATAATAATATATATCCCAAACATACTTTTGCGGAAATGGACCTATTACTCATCAAGTTTGGACTCAGTTTAACTCGTTCTGTCTGTGTTGTTCTCTGTGTTCACATCAGTTAAGATGCCGAGAGGAGCTCAACTATCTGATGGTGAAATCGCGATGATTGTTAGTGCTATATGTTTTTTTAAGAGTGAAGCTACTAAGAGTAAATGACAAGCATTACCCAGTTTACCAGAAAGTTTCAGAGTGCATCGGAAAGTCGATATCAACGGTGAAGAGGTGCGGCGCTTCTATGAAGGAAAATCAAGAGGATGATAATGGTGGACCAAGTAATAAGCATTGTGTATGGACGATTTCACTCTTGGAGTAATAATGGTTCAAGAGTAAATGATTTCACTCTTGAACCATTTATGATTTTTACCTAAATAAGACCTACCCTACAATCAGTTACTTAAATAGTAAATTAGTCCAGACCTTGACAGATTTTCCAAAGATGTCAAAAAATACTCTTACGAAAATTGAACAAAAATTAAGATTTTCTTTCAAGAAACTGAATAAAAAACCGATCTTAATGGAGTCGACAACTATCGCTGCTTCACGTCATGCATATTTAAGAATAATTAAGGACCTAAGATCAAAAGGATACACTCTTTTTCACGGACGAAACTTGGTGTGGACAAAACCATACAATGTCTTACGGTTGGGTAGAGAATGTTTTAACATCATTGAAAAATAACTTAAACCATTACGACCAGTACCGAGGATGTATTCAGCAAATCTACGGTTGGAGAGAAGGCTTCAAGACACCATCAGGAGCAGAGAAAAGAATAATAATATTGCACATTGGCAGTGAAGATGGTTTTTTTACCTGGAGCTGAATTGTGTTTTATTGGGAAAAAGAATTCTGGAGATTATCACAATGAAATGAACCCTAAACATTATGCAGAATGGTTCGAAAAGGTCTTGAGGCTACTCCCTGAAAAATCGGCGATTGTACTTGACCAGGCACCGTACCACACAATGGTAGATCCGGCTAATAAAAACCCTACTATGTCTTGGAAAAAGGATGATATTATTTTGTTTCTTTCAAATAGAAATATTCCTTTTCATCCAACATTTCAAACTACGCAAATATGATGAAGGCTGAACTTATCGTCCACGCCAGACCTCATTTTCAAACACCAGTGAAAATAGTTGATCAAATATTGAGACAAGTGCGCCCTGACGTTGAGCTCATATGGCTTCCAGTGGCTCATTGTGACCTTAACCCGATTGAACTAATTTGGGCGTACGTTAAGGGAAAAATTGCCAAAGTCAATATGGCTAACCAGGCAGATAAAGGAAGATCGATGGATGTTATGAACAGTCTTGGCCAAGAAACATTGCAGTCAGTTACTCCAGAATTGTGGAAGAATTGTATCAACCATGCAAAAGCAATAGAAGATGATTATTGGAAAAACGACAATCTTATAGACTTGCCTCCTGTTGAGCCAATAACAGTAAACCTAAATGACAGCTCTACAGATTACTCATCAGACAGTTGCTTCTCAGACTAATCTTTAATATGGTACAAACCAGATTAATTTTGTAAATATTTAACTGTATGTAAATAGTTAACATACAATCCATAATTGTAAATAGTTAACCTTTTTGTAAATATTGTAAATAATTTTGTACATATTTGACAGCGGCTTTACACCATCAAAGCATTTTTAAACCTGCCATTGGTGGTCCAAAGCCCTCATGAGAAACATGAGAAAAGGTGATGGGAAATGCAAATAAATATACACAGTATAGAATTAAATGCTGTATAGTGTATATAATGTGCCACATTTTTTTGGGGTAAGTATGATCAACCAAGGGTGATCGGCCTATGACTCACCTCCACTAGCGCACCCGCAGCCCCTGGCCCTCGAAAACCAGTTGCGGCCGGGAATTTTCCCTGCATAGCGTTACCGATTTCACGTGGCACCTCTTCAATTACACCTAAGTTTAATTTTTTTAAGACCTCGAATCTAATTTATGGTTTAGTATTGTGTTTGTATGAATCAAGACCTACATTTTAAGCCTTTATTTACATTTATAACTTCAACCAATCAAAAAATAAAATAATTATACAAAATTTACAACAACTTTTTTTATTATTGAGTAAAAATTCTGGGATGAACAAATTAGATGTAAAAATATATGGTCTACAAGCTGTTAAATTTTCATAACGATTGGACTAGTAGTTTTCAGATTACAAATTTTTAAGTCAGGCGTTGTCTTAAAAACGTCAAAAAAACAGTACTTTTTTCACTCAAACCGTTTTAAGGATAAATAAAAATCTCATTAAAATTTTTTAAATTAGATGTAAATACACATAAATAAATTTGTGAAATGTTGATGTAACTTTCATGTTTTGAGGTGCACTGGTTACAACGCAGTAAACGTTTAAAATCGAGTATCTATACTTTTTGACCCGAGAGTAGTCAGGTGCAGCAAGCACAGCCTGGCGTACCATGTTTTTCCACAGATAACGATACAATTTATATACAGTCAAAAGTGTTGTATAATTACAAGACCATCTCACATTCTTCATATAATTTGCTTCCTTAGGATTTTAAAATCATATATTGTTCAAATTAATTTGTTAAGTAAACAATTGATTATACAGAATGCAAAAATTCATTATATTCTGAACAGATCAAGCTCAGACTGGAACAAGTTGGTTAGGCAGTTTTTTTACACCAGTTGTCATGACAACAGCTATAAGACCGAAAAATGAATGTCTTCTGGTGGTGATGAGGTGCAGCTGAAATAACCCTACTGATGCTGGCTGTATTTCATTGTACGTAATGCATCCATAAGTCCCCGACCACTGGGCCTGTATTTGTACTTGTTTGATATATTTTACAATTTAGGTTACATAAGCTCTCTTATATTACTCGTGCGCGAAGCGAGTTGTTTGTATATTATTATGTTTGACTACAGAAACCCATAATTACAAAACAAGGCACAAATCAGACATTATTTTCAAACAACATAAACTGAAATTATATAATAAATCCCCTAAATATATGCGACTGACATTTTATTGGATATTGCCTAAGCAAACAAAAATTGATACATGTTTTAAGTCTTTTAAAAATAAGCTTAGACTATGTTAACTATTTAACTGACAAAGCATTGTACTCTATTAATGAATATTTCGTAACTTTGTTGTAGTGCTGCATTTATGTGAAGTAGTTGTAGATAAGTTTAAAATATTGAAACTATTCAATGAATGCTGTATACATTTCATGAATAAAGAGGCTAAGACAAAGCTACGCTACTCCTAGTCAGATATTTATTAAACGCTTAAATTATTTAGACCTCTTTGTTTAGGTCATAAAAATTGTTAATTTGCATAATAGCTGTAGATAAATAATATTTATACTAGGGGTGTGCGAGTAGTGATTTTTGAGTTCGAGTTGAGTCGAGTAGTTGACATTTTTTTTGAGTATCGAGTATTTTTCGAGCGAGTATTTACAGAAGGATTTCCAGTTCACCCAAGACAACTGTAAAAGGCAGACACCATACTAAGCCTATGTTAAGTTTTGCCAGATTCGTAAATATATACATCTAAACTGACCACAATAATTTTGATTTGTTGTTTTAACTGTAACATGTGATAAATAAAACTTGTTACTTCCTGCCTTCCTACATTTTTATGTGGCATTGTTTTGTTTAACCTTTTCCTTTTTCAGAACTAATATTATGTAAGAAATTAAGTAAGTATATTATTAATTGAAACAACGTGGATTATAAAGATTTAACCTGTTCACTCATATCACAGGTCAGATTTTCTATGCAAGCCAATTATACTGTTTCTCATCTGGCCTATATGTTTATCTGGTGGATCAGTTCAAAGTGTACCGTGAAAAACGTAGTGAAGCTTGTTGGCAAAAGTTGCATCCAACCAAACTGATGCTAAAATTCAGGCAATATTGCCAAATGCGGTCATTTGCTTTGAAAATTGCCTCTTCTCAACAAAAAATTGATTGTATACATGCCGAGAAGAGTGGATCTATATTCTGTGGGTATTTAATTCAGTAATAACAAGGTATAAGCTAACCGGAAATAAGCTCTGAATTATATAATCAAATTTGAAAATCTGGATGACAATGACTGTGGTTCAATCAATTGATAATAATAACTAAGAAGGTTTACTAAAAATAAATTTTAAAGTCGCTTAGGATGAATTAGTTTTTTAATTAATCGGTAATGAAATATGAGCAACTTGAAACTACTTCGATACATGAGGCTACACTGAACAGATAAATGATTATGTCATAATGAGAAATTCATTAAACATGGTGTAGTCGTAGTCGGCTTATACGAGGTACGTCCAGAAAGTAAGTTCCGTTTGGTAATAAAAATAATTTGTCTACACATACAGAAAAAATATTTATTGCACTATGGACATTACATTATATTTTTACTATTAAATTCTATTATTGTAGTTTTTTACCGACTGTTTTTTACTGAGTTTTAAAATGGAATACTTATACCCAACTGCTTGTCATCCTGCGGTAATACAACTTTTAAAAGACGTAACCTAATGTTCCTCCTTTTTTACAGGATTGTAGCTACATTTATTTTATTTTGTGTTTTTTCTTTTAATAAACTACTTTCGTACTTTTCATGGCTTTTACATTGTTTTTACTTTAACCTCTGTATTATCCGAGTTTTTATGTATACAAGGTGATTTCGATCCCAATTATCTCGGATAACCGAGAGTCTGCTGAACATGAACATTTTGACTGAGCCATATGTTGTAACTTGGCATATGCAAATTTTCATGAATAAATACTATGACATTTAGTTAAAAAATACATAAATCACAGTAATGGAGAAGAAAAGGCATTTTCGACCCTTTTTTATTTGGATTCTCAGCCAAGTCACTGATTTTTTATTATTTTTTCAAAATAAAATACTTATAAATTGATATGACTTTAGTTTGATTTCATAGTATAACTATGCAGAATATACAGAATACATTTTATTAAAAGATGTCATAAAAATACCTCTAAAATTGGAATCTCGATTGAATCCTCCGCCTCTCTTGAAATCACTGTCACCATCAAATCTGAAATGAAATAAAACATTACATGAACTAAGCCAAATATTGCTGACAAAATTCTGTTGTGAATACATGGAAACCTTCTCAAATTTTGTTCATTGTGATTTTTCAGCCCTTGTAATAAAACATTCTAAAAGCTGAGGTGTATTTAGTTTTGAGAATGAATGAGTAAGATTATGAAGTTTATAAAACTTAAAGAGGCTTGGAAAATGTTAAACTAAAAATAGATTTGTTTATTACTTATTTTATAATAAACTGTAAGTAATGAATACTGTACCTTAATTTATTTTGATTTTTTTAACTCCTCAACAGATTGTGCCATAATATAACGTCACTAGTGATGTAAATTAAATGTGCTACTGACATATTACGCAAGATATATTTTACCAATATTATTTTCTTTCAACGTAATATTACACTAGTATTATTTTCGTACTATTTCTTGCTGCATTAGTTTGTAGAAATAATATTTTCTGCAAGATAGCGACACATCACAGCAATGTACGTGACTTGACCATTTAAGCCATCTAAATACAGCCCTGACATACCAAAAGAGCGAGAACCGTTTATTTGGTGACCATTACATATGCATTTATTTTCCATATTTTTTTAGTGTTCTCATAGTTTTAATTTAGTTTGTAGAGATATTATAGTATATATTGTGCAGTTTGCACATGCTCTCAATTTTAAGTTACTGACAATCGATACATGAGTAACCAAACAGTGCATAATTACTATTTATTAACATCTTAAACTTCGTTAAAAAAGAAAAAAAACAAATAGTAAAAGAATGTTCTTAAAAATGAGCTATCAGCAATACTAGACATCTTAATCATTGGCAATTATCATTTCTCAACAAAGAACATGTTTTCTTTGCTCCGATAGTTTTTATGTGAAAAATTTCTTCACTCACTAGACCCATCAACAAAAAAGCAAATATGTACTCCATGCTGTAAAGATATAAAAGTGTCTATTATAAATATCTAATTCAACACTTAACGATTTTTTGCATTCATCATAACCACATTTTTAATTCTATATATTTCAAAATACAACTAATTAAGTAATGAAAACATTATTCAATGCCAAATTTTCCTGAACATATATTTGGAAAAATTCTGATCATATATGGAAATATCCTAGATAAAACTAAAAGTTAAAGAAAAATTGCTACTTAAAATCAACTAAAATCAAACATAAAAATAAGAAGATAGCACTGAGTTATATCACAGAATAATATAAACACACAGTAGCGGAGCTCAGCCGTTTTACTTGCCAACCAGGCGATGTTAGTGATCCTAGCGGTGGTACAGCAAACAACTGCCTTGTAAGCAGAGATACCGTAGCTCTGCAATACGACTATTAGGATCACTAGTCGAGCAGTTGGCATTTTACTCAAGAGTAAGCTTTGCTACTGTGTGTTTATATTATATTGTTATTATATTCTACTTCATGAGGTTTAAATTACTGACAACAATTCCTATCAGGAGAATGAATGTTTAATAATAATAAACTTGGATCATAATCAGAACAATTGTTATATTTAAATTTAAATTAGTATTTAAAAATAACAGCTAGTAAAGGTAATATTGATTCTTTAAGATGGAATCATATTCAATATGTTAATACATTTTTTAAAACTGTATATATAACAAAAATTAAAATTAACTGTATAACTTACTTGCTTCTGCGGTCACCACCACTGTTGTTTTGCCATCCTCCACCACTCCCTCCATCTCTTCCTTTCCATCCTCCACCACTGCCACCATCATTGTTGTCTCTATCTTGTTTCCAAGATCTGTTATTGTCTCTCTCCTTCCAGCTTCCTCCTTCATCTTTCTTCTTCCAGGGTTTGTCCTCATCCGTAGAGTTAAATCTTCCACCTCGTGAATCTGAATCTCCATATCTCCCCCCCTTGTCTTCGTCATTAAATCTTCCTTTTCTTTCACCAAACCTTTTACCATCATCTCTATCTCTGTTACTGAATCTTCCTCCACCATCCTCATCTCTGTTAAACCTCCCCCCTCTGTTCTCGTCTTTGTTGAACCTTCCTTCTCCTCGGTTCCATGGTTTATCTTCTTCTTCTTTATTGTATCTCTTTTCAAAAGAAGGCTCATCGTTTCTCCTATCGCCTCTGTTAAATCGTGATGTTGTATGGCTGTCCTGCTGAGTCCTCCATGATTTACCTCCATCATCACTGTAGGCAAACAACATGCTATCAAAAACTTTACCAAACGTTTGGTAGGAAAACTATTTTATCAGTTTAAAATGAACAATTTACAGTGACAGCTTTGTGTTATAAAAAAAAGTTACTTGTAAAAAGAATTTATTGAACAAAACGAATTAACACTTAAATGCACACGCAGCTCAATAGCTGGCACAAAAATATCATGCAGTTTAGGAAAATATAAACATAACAATTGTTTTACATACACTTAAACATAACATACAGTGTTTCTAAGATAGATCAAGAAATGAATAGAGCTGTTCCTATGTGTAAAATCTAGTTTGGATTTAATGATAAACTGCTCATTGGCTGCTTGCCTCTTGGACTATTAAAATAATCTATCCTTTGTAAGGATATCTTGATCTCAGCTAATAAAACAGGTCATGCAGACTAATCCTAAATCATTCATCTACATATTTCTCACAATGTTTTATGTGACAAGGATTGCAACAATTGTTAACAAGCTAAAGATTTTCAATCACTAAAGAAACTAAAATAACAAACAAATTACACTGCAGAATTTATTCATGGCCTGCCATACAATTCAACAATTGTACTCATGTACCACCCTGGTAAATTATAACTGGAATTATACTTAGTTCTACTTATTGATAAACAAATCACATAATTTATTTCTGCTGTCAATTTAACAAAATTTTTTTCTTAAGTTAAGTAAACCAAAATTAACTACTTTTTCCAATTTCACCCAGTTATTCAATTCCAAATCATTTTAGTTTCAGCCAGTGAGCTTGACCGGAGGGTTCTGATGTTACCGCAAGATAACGGATTCAAGCAACATCGAGTGAGGCTGTCCCTTGGATGGGTGACCGTCTGAGCGATTCCGTCCTTGCACACAGCCCGCCTACCCGGTCACTGGTGGTGGTTCAGAAGTCACCCTTAAACCGTTGGTCCCCAGGTTAAGTGTTAGGAGAGCTTCTTAGCCCTAACTTCGCCTGGTAGAATAAGACTATGTTTAACTTTAACTTTCAAACTACAATTTCTGTTATATATAATTAAGTGTTTCAGTGAATAAGAATAAATTTCTTTTTTTATCTTGACTTAACTCACCTGAAGAAAGTGCAAGTGGCTTTGAACATTTGTGTTATGTGTTGTGTCTATTTGTTCTTGTGAATTTTGTTGGTGGACTTGTCTTCTCATGTAAGTTTGCTTAGGCCATTTCTTATTATTCTGAAGTATTTATTTGGAAAATAAAAATAGAATAAATGAAATTTATTAGAGGTATTTAATTTAACAACATTTATTATAGATCTGTGGCACATAGTACTTAATCATTTTTCATATTTGTAAATGAATTTATTACAGTTTAAAATAAGTTCATGTTATTTCATGCTTTTGGCAATAGATATGTTTGGAAAATTGGAATTAGCTTCTTTTATAATGTGTAGAAGGGCTCAACACTCCAGTAAAGTAAAAAACAATTAATTTTACTGGGAAATTGAATGCTTCTATACATTAAAATTATAATATCCACTACAAAGAGCCTGAGGAATGATTGGAATCAGCCATATAGAAAATTATAGACAAAAAAGTAATAAATAATTTTTGCAAATAATCAAGTGAACATTATATTTCAGGCATTTGGATTCTATAATTAGGAATCAGTTTTTTAAATTTAAAATCAAAGTTTAAAAAATTAAAGTCAGTATAAAAATCACTGTCAGGTAAGAGGATGGGTAAAATGTCATTGGCACTGAACATTTGTGTTGTATGTTGTGTCTATTATTGGTTTACTACTGCAAGATATTGGAGGACTTGTCTTCTTCGGTAAGTTTGCTATGCCCTATCTCTATTCATTTATAACATTTTACATGTTGCACTTCAAAAGTGAGGAAAATAAAAAGAGTTAGCACATTTAAATTTTATTATATTTTTTGGTCCTCAAAGGGTTAATAGTTTTTTTGTTCCACATAGCTGTCACTTCGTCCATGTGATGCTATGAGATATGCGTGTGATACCTACTGTCTTTTTTTCTTGGTGCCGTATAATTAATAATTGCTTGCCTAGTGCATTTTATCCTAACCTAAAATGTATAAAAATGTTTCATACTGAATAAAAATGTATGTCAATATATAACTTGAGCCTATCACCCAACCTATCTTTGATGAATTCAACATCATTTTGATTACATACAAGTGAAATAACATAAAAAACCATTTAGAAAACTACTATTTATCTGTAAAAATGACTTAATTCTTAACTGTTTTTAACACTATGAACAATCTGCCTAGCAATATTGCATTAGCATATCCAGCATTAAAACAAAAATTGGTCTTGAAAATTATACTAACACGAAACATTTAGCTCAGCGCAGCAATGCTATGCCACAGTCTAACAACATACAGAGGCAACACTCCATTAGATATTGGTGACAAGTACGACCGTAACGGCCAGCCAACAGCAGTGTATAACATTACATCCACAGCTGTGATTAGTAGTCTGCCTTTTTCTGTTATTATTATTCCACTTTTTTGCAAAATACAATGCAATACAACGGTAAGCGTACTGGGAGCGCTAGCTCCCAATGTACACAATTGGACAAAAAAAGTTACGTTAATACATGTACATAAGATATGATGTTCCAAGGTCAAGTTCCCTTAATGTGACTTCTTATTCATTTCTGCTGAAGTAATATCAGTTCTCTGTCATTGTGATCATGTTACAATGGCAACATTTATTATGATCAAATAAGAAAAAAAATCATATCATCTTTTCTCTTTTTAAATAATTTATTAGGGCAATGTACATTTTAGCCTCTATAAAATCATCTTTAGGCACATTTCAAGCTTATAATCAATTGTTTCAGATTTGATCCTCGTTCCTAGAGTAAGAAATCAGAGTTAATATTTTTATGACACATTTGTTATTTTGTACATTGCCAAATCTAGATGCGTGACATATGAAACTCCCAAAACGTTAAGTGCCGTTTATAATGATTGTTAAGCTTTTCATTATTAAATATAAAAAAAGTAAGCTTTTCATTATTAAATATATAAAAAATAAAATATTGCCATGTATACTTGTAACATATGGTCTTTATTTATAAAGAAATCTGTTTTTAATATGAAGACTAACAATATTTAGTTGGTTTTACAGTTGGCTAGTTGTTGGTATGTATTCTGTATTTTTGCTGATGTTACTTGTGTATAGTTGTACGTCCATGGCAACAAAATAAAAAAGTTGTAACAATGGAAAACTCTCAAAGCACAGAACATAACCAAAACAAACACAATTGAAATCTATTGCTCCTATATACAGTGTCGGAACTGAAAAGGTTTCTTTCATTGTTTCATGAAAGGACTGTTTGGATAGTGAATGGAAAGCAGAAAATGTAAAAATTAAGAACATTTAATTAATATATTCATTAGGAGAGATAGGACATCAGCAAACTTACCTTAGAAGACAAGTTCACTAACACCACGGTAGTAGTAAACAAATACCAATAGAATCACGTGTACACACATTTTCTGTGCCACTGCACACTTTATTCAGGTGAAAAGAGAGACTACTATGGTGTTAGTGTTCTTGTCTTCTAAAGTGATGTCCTATCTCTCCTAATGAATACATCAATTCCTGTCCTAGAGCCCTTAAATCTAACCTAAAACATTTGATTAAGTATTATTGGTTTGGTTCTGTGCAAAGAGAACAGGGTTAAACAATATTAGGGCCCAAAACAAAGAAGAAAGCCCTCAGCTTAAACAACATTTTGTATGGTGAGGACTCAAATTTTATTCAGTTTGTTGGCATAATCCTTAAAATCAAATAAGTACAAAAATTGTATGGGTTCTCCAACTTATTGTGGCTGAAGAAAGTTTGTCTTGGCAAAATTAGCCCTGATGTAAATTCAAAAAGAATTTGAATTCAATAAGAAACAACTTGAAAGCAGATAAAACATAATAATAAAAAAAAAAAAAAAAAATGAATAAATTAAATACCTATAGATGAAAATTGACAATTCAATAAAAGGCATAATGTGTGGCTTATGCAATGTGTTAGGCAAGCATAAATGTCCTTTCTTTAGGCCATAAAGGAAATAAAAAAACCTCCAGCATTAAAGCGAGAAAATCAAGTATCATTTCCAGTTATCTATTAATCCCCAAAGAAGTGTATGGATAGGTGGTATCATCATTTTTAAAGACTGGTTTTATGAGTGATAAAGTCCTTGCTGTAAGAAATATTTTGAGGACCATGGTCCATCAATCAAAGCTGTCTCGCTACTTACAATGCCCCTGCACTACAGCAGCTACAGGGGGATGGTATGGTAAAGTATGTACCCTAAAAAGATTGTAAACTACTACAACCAATGGATGAACTATTGTTTGAGAACATCAAGTGTGTCTTCAGGAAAATATTAAAACAGAAGATGAAGTTATCTGTCTTATCTTAAGTGTGGTAAAGTTCTAAAATGTTAATGCAATAATAGTTTAGTACACTATGGTTTCCGAATCTTGGGAACGTGTAACTAGATACGTAACTAGCTTAGGGAACCACAATACAGTAAAACCCCGATAATCAGAAATAAAGGGGCCTGAGGCCATTTCCAATAATCCGAGGTTTTGTTTTATAAGTGTTATTTTAACATTAAAAACGCATTTTCTTGCACACATTTTTAGTAAAATGTACTGCTGTACATAACAATAGTCTATATAAATAAAAAAAAAATATATATATATTAAATAGTCTATAAAAACAATAATTTAATTACAAAATAATTGTTAATCTTCTTTTGCTGTTTTTTGTCATGTCTTTCGGCCGCGATGTCCTGCCATCGTTTAATTCTTAGTACATTAGTTGGTGTGGATTCCTCGCCACTGTACACTAATAATGTATTCACAAAAACACTAATATAACTGAGAATAAACTGACTTAAAAAACTATTCAAATCATATACTATTCAAATCAAATGTATGTTCTGTAGAGTTTACATTGACATTTTTGATTCTATTTGTGTATATATAGAAATAAGAAATTATTGATATATTTTTGCACTTAGCATGTATGCTGTAGTATGACTTTGTCGATACTGTAATATGTAACATGGCAATAAACGATTGATTGATTGATACGAACTACCAAACTGAACAAAAATATTACTGCACTTCACTTGGCTTTTGGCAAAAACAAACTGATTGTTGACCAGATGTATTGTTTTTATTTTCGCCCAGTAAGTGAACTTTGACCTAAGACTATAGGACAGGCGGCTGGTGGTACAGTGATGGGCTATAGGGTGGTTGGTTCACGCTATTTCAACCCCTTTCACTCTTCAAAGAGTGTGCGTCTTCTTGGGGGAAAATAAACAAACAATTGACGGGCTAAATGTTTTTTCCTTGGTCCATTTCCGATAATCCGAGTTTCCGATAAGAGTTCCGATAATCTAGGTTTAAGTGTAACTGGTAAGTAACATTATAAATAAACTATTATAAATGTACAGTATTAGCACTGTTTTAATCAATAACTTTTTAAGTTAAAGAATAGGTGGAATGGGTTTAATGTGCCACAGAAGTGTAGTAATACTGACGTGAGTTGCTGAAATTGGTAATTGGTTGATTTATACACAATAACTTTAATTTTGAGTGAATTGCTATCGATAATAAAAAGTGCTATAGTTTTAGATATGAAATGGTTAAAATGAGACTTTAGGGCTTCATGTAATCAGTAGGTGAAAAGAATTAAAAGTGCTTGAATGATATTTCCAAAAAGCAAAGCAATTTGGGGTTTAAACAATTGTTTTAAGTGGAATAAAAATAAAATGATAGTGACATGCCACAATCAAGCATCACAAGCAGTCACGACAAAATTACCGGTAACGTTTGTTGGGAACTTGTTTCCAGTCTTGTCGCTCTCCCTTGCTCACTTTATTGAACCTGACCCATACAAAACAACAAGTTCACTGTCATATTAATCCACTGTCAGAACTTAATTTATTTGTTACTTCAATAATAATTTTGTTTTTAAATATAGATAAATAAACATTTCTTTGATCTTATAGTACTAGTAATTAAATTGGTTGGAAGAATAAACAATTACTTATGCAAGGTTTAATATCACAAATTGATATAAGAAAACTTTGTAAATAACAATATAAAAGTTAGTGCCACGGTAAGAAAAATTATCAGATTTTTCAGTTTTGCTGAACACTAAATACAACTGGACTACTGGTAGCAACTCCTCAATTAATAAGGATGCTGACAAAAACAGTTTGGTGGAGTTTGACAGCTGGCAGGAGGCCGTTGAATTAGTAATGTTCGCTTCACAGAGGAACTTTATCAGTTTTATTTTGAAATCTTACAGAAACAAATATATATGTAGAGAATTTAATAACAAATAATTTTATAAAATTAATTTAGAGTTTTTCCAACAGTAAATGTTTGACGTATACCAACATATATTTTAGTATTAGATTTTTAAACTATGGAAATAAAGGGGAGAGTGACTTGAGATGGAGGGAGATTCAAGATGTTTTGAAGAAAGTGTAGAGGAGCACATCTCCAAGGATTGACGAACTGACTAGCGAGATGATTGTGGTAGCAGAGGAAGTTGGAATGCAATGGTTGTTTAAAATGTTGAAGGTGGTATGGAGAGAGGTTGTAACACCAAAACTGGAAATAGGCCATCTTAAGAGAATCAAAGGTTAACGCAAACATTAAAGAAGTATATAGTTGATTTACCAATGTGGATAATTGTGAAGGATTCACAGCATGGAAAACAGCATGGAGATTTACGGCTGGCAGGTTGATGGTCAATTTGATATTTGCAGTAAATCAGTTACAGAAGTATTAAGAGTATGGTAAGGACTTGGTGTGGGATAGTGAGTTCTAATTACCCGATCTTCAACTATCTAAATTGCTAATTATCCAAATTGCTTTTAGAATGTCATTAAAAAATCTTACAATCTTAAGTTTTTAATTTTGTTCTGAAAAAGAAAACTAAAAGCACACAACAACAAAGAGTAGTATTTTTAATCCTTAAACAGGTAAATCATACATCTACGTATCACAATTAATAACACATAATACGTCTCAATAAATGTTGTACACTGTAACACCGTATTAAAAGAACAACCGCCAGGTAACATAATGCAGTAGGAATACTGTATTGTCTACACACGATATTGTCCTCTCTGTCAACTGGATGCGCGACTTGGCTGCCAAAAAATAGATGAAGACAGTCAAACATAAAGAGCATATTTAACTAAGATGTTTGGCAAGCAATAACGTTGGTTTACAGGATGATACATACATACACACCATAGTACACTGTAATATGTAATTAACTATGTAATAAATCCCCTTACTCGTTAAAAAAATTTTTGTATCCTATTTCAACATGCATACATTTAATTACATACAGTAATTAAATAAACTGGACAGTTTTTAGACAAAAATCGGATTATCCGAATAGGATCTGGTCCCAATTGATTCGGATGATTGGAGTTCTACTTAAATGGAAAAAGCATATACTTGTGTGAACAGGAAAAAGAGTGGAAATCCCTGAAGAAAAAAGTTGGGAGGTGTGATAGCCAAAGTCAAAGAAATTTATGAAAGTAGAAGGAATTGTCTGAGCGTTCGGGAAGGAAGATCTAAATAACCGACACTGAAGAACAGATAGCAGTAAGACAGTGAACTGTCATATCTATTATTCAAAATAGCGGTGGATGAGACGATGGAGAAGGTGCCAAAAAGGATCGGTGGAACAGGGACGATGAGGTACATCCAGGTACAGCTGGACGCATGAGTGGTGTTGATGACAGTGTGGGATGAGGTTTAATGTGAAGAAGAGCGAGTTGATGGTAATAACACAAACAGTGGGGAGCGAAGAGAAGAGGCTGATGTTGGAATAGTATTGAAACACAAAAAACTTAACTAACAAATAACTGAAGCACAATTTAATGTTAAATAGTAACTTCAAAACAGTATTAAATCAAAAACAAACAAATTATTTTCTTTGCCTATTATTATGTACATAGCTCGGCCAACATAAATCACTTCAATGAAACTTTCGATACAGGAATAACTTTTTTGTAGATAAGCAAAATATAGGAGTATAAAATAGTGGTCTTTTACGCTATACTGCATATATCATCATAACATTTTCAGCTGTGCAAGTTTCAACATTCTGAATTAGTCTTGTATTCAAAATCAGGCAAAGAATTGGATGATTCAATTTATTTTAAAAATTATTACAAGATTTTTATAAGAAATATTTTTTTATAGTAAAAAAGTTAGGTTAAAGAGCACTAGACCAGGAATTAGTATATTGAAGAGATAGGACATCAGCAAACTTACCTTAGAAAGGGTTCACTAACACCAGAGTAATAGTAATACATACAAAAGAATCACATGAAGACACTCATTCCCTTCAAAACCCTGTAACTTGTTATTTTGTTTTAAACCCTTGGAGCCCCTTTTAACTTAAAAATAATTTAATTACACGTTTAATACCAGTTTTTAGAAATAATGGGATTACCGTAGTTCCCTGGCCCCAATTTGGGATAGGATTCTATGATTTTTTTGTTAACCAGGAAAAATTGGATCCCTAATTTTGGGTTGTAAGTCAACTTAGATTTATTGTGAAAATTTTGGTAGGATCCTTTGTGACTTGGGAAGAAGTTTAAAAACCTGAGAGAGCCGGTAACTTAAGAAGGAACTATAATTTATTTTAGGTAAACTTTGGGGGTAAAAATTTGGGGTAGACCCATAATTACGATGGTGAAATTTGGGTTGAGGTGTGTGATTATTGGTAGGACCCATGGTCAAATTTGAAGTAGCCAACCCTTTAAATTAAAACAAATGGTTAGCACTATTGTTAACTGGAGTAACCATAGGAAAGAAAAACCAAATTATTTGAGTACCACGAAAAATTTATCTTTGGGTGACTTGTAGTAACTTTGGTTTTAAGCAATTATTTGAGTAGTCACCAGTGCTACAGATAACAAGTGTGATTTATTTGGGTAGCACCCATCGGTCAAAAATGGATGACTGTGATTATTTTGCTAGGAAGGGTTTTTAAAAATTAGAAGACACACGTGATTTATATTAAGAGGTAGGTCAAACTTATTAGAAAGGACCCTTAATAATCTAAAAATCATAAACACCCGTCCCAATTTGGTATCCCCATGTTACTTTGAGAAAGAACCCATTGGTGAATGAACTTGTTTTGGTAATTCACCTTTTTATTACAATTTTTGGGGTGTGGTCTAAACTTTAATACCACTCAGGTATTACTAAAACCGGTGCTTCCAATCTAATTTGACGGTGGATTCCTAATTAAATTACTTTTAATTAGAGTACATTTTTAAAAGTTATAAATAAAAAGTCCCTTCCTAAGCCCATTTACGAGGTTTTTGGGAAAGTTTTGATCTAAAACCCTACCCTGAATGGGGTTAAGCCAGTTGAACGGGGTGCTAGAACAGTCTTCATTTTTTTAACCAAGTTGATTCAGTGTGGCTGAAATTTGGATCACGAAAGTCCAAAATTTAGGTAGGGATACTCAGTTTTGCAGTTTTAATTTTAATTGAAAACCAAAAAAGGGATTCAGAATCTTATTTCAGCAATAAAAAGGAAAAAAGTTTATTCAAAAAAGTTAAAAAATCAAATTTTCCCGTAATTAATATTTCTGTTATAAAAAATTTTTTAATGCAAAGGGGCCCCTAACAATGTTATGGGAAAAAAATTTTCTATTTTTGGGCTTACCCTTTTAATCGACCCAAAAGGGTTTATTTTTCAAGTTTATATTATAAAATTAAATTATTTTTATTTAACCATAACAGGACTAAGTATAAAAAAAACCTTTTCTTAAAAAATTGGTATTGTTTTAAATTCTCTTTTGAATTCCACAATTTTTAAATATTATCCTTAATGTCAAGTTTATATCCTTAAGTCCCATTGGTGTTTTCCAACAATACTTTCGGGAAATTTTGGTACGGGTTTCTAAAACAAAACCTTGGATGAAAGTTAAGTACAAAAGGATTCGCTCCCCCCGGTCCCGTTCAATTTGTCTTGTAACCTTTAAACTTTAAATTTGCCCAAAAAAAAAACTTGTTTAAAATTTAAAAAAAATGACCTTTAGAATTTTTCTAAAAATTTTTTAAAAAACCCCTTTATAATAAATTTTTAATAGTTAGACTTAACAAACTTGTTTTTTTAAAATTTTTAAATAAAACAATGGCCCTAGTGACATTTAAATCTTTTTAGAAAATTATTTTGTTGGGTAAGCAATTATTGAATACATTTTTTACTTGTAAAGCATTCGTTTGTAGTTTAATGATTTATAAAAATGTTGAATATAATGGATTATTAAGTATTTTAGGGAATAATAATATTGTGCACTTTTATTAAAATAAAAATGTTATTGGTTACTTTGTAGTTATTTATATCAAACCACTTGGGACGCACATTTAATTTAAAAACTAAAAGCATTAAAAGTAATTGACTCCAATAATTTTCTGTAAAAAAAATGAAAAAATCAGCTTTCGACCAAAAACATTGCACCATATTTTTAAAATTAAATAAAAATTTTAGAAAAGTAAGTAAAATATGCGATTTAAAAGTTCGAGGTTTGACATTGAATTTTAAGAAATTTTCAGTTTTTAAAAAATTTTTATTTAGATTTTGAAATTTGCGCTCCAAACTTCGCTAAATTTGATATGTCTGAAAAAACTAAATTGAAACCAATACTCATTTCCTGATAAAAAATTCGCGTTTTAAAATGTTTCGATAAACCCATTTCTATTTTATTTTGGGCACTAGTTTGAATGGGTAATTTCCCCAAACATTACCGACATGGGTGATGTTCCCCAAAATTCTAAAAACAAATTTGAGTCAAAAATTTTGTCTTTTTTTCCTTTAAATGATGTTTATTTTATAATTTTTACGACATAATTTTAACAGTACCCTTGGCCACCGCAAATTTAGTTTTTTATTTAGCGGGGGTTTAGAGCCCTCTTAAGGTGCAATAACCTAAATAAAAACTTAAAAATGTTTTTAAAATTCAAAAATATTTTTTTCCAATTAGATCACCATAAACTCTTGAAGAATATTGTTTTTTAATGTTAATAACTGAAAGTTCTATCATCTTTTAAATATTTTCAATTCATTTCAATCCAACATCAGAAGGCCCCATAGTAAAACAAACTAGGAGTTTTATTACTCATATTCCAATTAATCTCTGTGATCTTCTATTGATAAATAAGACATAGTGTTCACTTTTTTTTATTACAATCAATCCATATTTGTAGAGCGGATAGGACAGAAACCTTTTTTTATTTTGGAAAAAAAGTTAATTCTAAATCAAACATTTTTTGTACACTATGTACAATGCGGCTATAGTTTTAATAGTTTTCCAATATTTTGAAAAACTGAATCTAATCTTTTAAAAATTTAAATCAGGTTATGGTGGATTCTCTATATCTGCGGTTCTCAACCTTTTAGCACTAACGCCCCCCTTTCAACACTGAAGATAGCTCACGCCTCCCCTCCAGTCAATAATTGGTTGGTTCAAGTTAGAACAGTGAAATTATGAAACTGACGATGCTAACTCTACGTTAGCAAGCTGGGATGCAAAATAAAAATCCAGATATATTTAAATACGAAAGTTTATTTGATGGTTTTGAAAGTTTTTGTTTTTTAACAAAATATATATTTTTTAATTTTTTCTTTGTACCCTCACGCCTCCCCTGAAATTCTCTCACGCCCCCCCCAGGGGGGCGCGCCCCCCAGGTTGAGAACCACTGCTCTATATCAACGATGAAAATCTTAAGAATTGCAGCATGAAAAACTTTGCATAAACTGACAATTAATTAACATACGGAAGCTAAAATGTAATTCTCAGAGGTCATGGATCCAATGGCAAATGCCAGCTTTGAAGGTATTAAAAAAAAAAAAAAAAAAAAAAAAAAAAAAATTGAAGTGAAATTTCTTCATATTTATCAGAGATATAGGACATCAGCAAACTTACCTTAGAAGACAAGTTCACTAACATATACAAGAAGTAGTAGTAACATATAGAAAAGAATCACATCATCACACGATTTTGCAGTACCACTGGCTCTTTCTTCAGGTGATTAGATACATTTTTATCGAACAGCCTCGACTTATTGAAATGTAGATATAGATCAATCTTGCGACTTGATGTCGGGCAGACGTGGGCGTTACATGGATCAATATAAGAGAGAATCTTACTCCATTCTACCACTACGACCCAATGCATAGCTTAAAATATACAATTAGGCATTTGAATTCAGATTTTTTACCTCCATTTTGTTATCCCTTAATTTTGCCCTTATCCTAGCCAATTAATTATTAAATTAAATTAATGTATTTGAAACAAATACGCTTGAACTCAATTCTTTTAATCCCCACGCATCATTCCAGACTTTAACAGTCACCCTGCCACTATTATAGTTTAATTGTTTGTGGCACAGCGCCACTCACATTAGGCTATATACAGTATGCATTATTTGTAACAAGTTGTGTAAAACTTTGGTTTTTTTTCTTTTGTCTACAATCATGTTATAGAAGTAATTTTTTGTAAACTCCATAGGAAAGTTGTTGTGTTTGTAAGAAGAAGGAATAAGGAGATGGGTTCAGCTGACCATCCAGTGAAGCTTGTTTAAACGTGTTGAAACGTGGGAAAAGGTTTCAAAGACTACATTGTTGTAGTCTTTGATTTCAAAACTACACTATAGGAAAAAGTTGCCAATATGTTACTGTACAATTTTTATAACTGCAGACTCGACCGTGCAATACTACCCTAAACCAAATACTACCCTAAACCAAATACTACCCTAAACCAATGTATTCAGTCCTGAGTCATTCCTGCATCAAGTGACCTAATTTGAGCGAATGTTTATGAGACACCTTATGCAATGATACTCTTCCTTGCCCCTCACCTATTGCTACTTCTGGAGCCTGAGTCTACCAGTATAAACATTAAACTGTACTCGAGTGATTTTCATTAAAATTACCATTTCCAAGTAGACTTTCATTCAAATTTTATGTTTTATGCCAACTAATATAAATATTAACTCTACATACACAACTTAATACAATATGGTCAAAAAATATCATCAGAAGGGTATATTCAGTAAAAATATTCTGGATTTGGAATGTTTGAACGAAGATACATACTTTTTCTGATTAGATTAGTATTGGAATAAGTGTTACTTCCACACCGCACTCACCATTGCTGGCTTGAACAGGATGAGCTGCCTTAGGTATAGCTGATGTGTTATGGACAGGTGTAGCATCCAGTAATGTTCCGATGTCTTGGCCATTGTCCGACAATTCTACAATCAGCACATTGCTATCTGTCGAACCCAGTACATGCATGGTCAAAGTCTTCTCAAGAATTAATTCCTCAAGTCGATTAGAAATTTCTTCACTCACGTTGTACCTGCATAAAAAACATATGATACAAGAAAACAAAAAATACATTTAGTATGATTTCAAAAATTGAAAGTCTTGAGGTTTAACTCTCCTGTATGGAAACAAAATCATCTAAACAACATCTAACCAACATTATAAAAATATAAAGAATGATCATCTCTATTTATTTATTACATTGACCAAATGCATTTTTGAACACCACAGTAAGAACTGAAACAGCAAAATACATTCCATTTTAAACAAACACACAACAAAATATTACTCATTCTATCTCTTTTTAAATAGTGACTCAAAATTGTAGAAGAAAATTTACTTGTTACATAAACAACTACTCAACCTTGCTTTTTTAATATTGCACATATAATTCATTAGTTTACCAATGTCAAGTCACTCTTTTACTCCTCACAGTTTACTTTCTAGCTATTTAAATTAAATAAAAAAAATCTGATTTTCTTCTTGTTTTTGCTTCAGCATTAGTTGTTACTTACGCAGAGTGACCACTCAACATTAATTTTAAAATTCCCGGGTTTTATCCACTCATGATAGGATATTTCCTGGTTCAAAAAACAATAATGCAACTACCTCCCCCACCCTCAGAGTACTATAATCAGTATTATCAGAGTACTATTATATTCCCCGATCTAAAATATCCTCCACCGTCCATTTCGGTTAGTATTTCAATATGGCAAATATGTTGAACATCTAGGAAACACGAATATCTCTGCACATTAGAATATAAATATATATATTAAGGGTGTGCGAGTACTCGAAACTTCGAGTATTTGATCAAGTATTTTACTACTTGAACTCGGCTCGAAGCTCCTAAAACTACTGGAAGTTCGATCGAGTAGTTGTATTTCACAATATCAGATTTACATCTTAATTTAGTTATAAGAGGAAACAGTTTTATAAGTTATCAATAAAAAATGTTTGTGTTTTATTTTACCCTTAATCATACGTTATCAGTTTGGTACGCATAATTATAAACGAATATCTCTGCACATTAGAATATATATATTAGGGGTGTGCGAGTACTCGAAACTTCGAGTATTTGATCGAGTATTTTACTACTCGAACTCGGCTCGAAGCTCCTAAAACTACTGGAACTTCAATCGAGTAGTTGTATTTCACAATATCAGATTTACATCTTAATTTGGTTATAAGAGGAAACAGTTTAATAAGTTTTCAATAAAAAATGTTTGTGTTTTATTTTACCCTTAATCATACGTTATCAGTTTGGTACGCGTAATTATAAACTAAACTATACGCCTAAGAATAGTAGTACACGACGACAGTGAAATGAACTAGTCGACGTAGTGAACGAGTTCGTTCATTATGATTTGAACTAGTTCAGTTCAAAGTGATCAACAGAGCTGGGAATGTAGCGATCACTGTAAACAGTAGCGATCAAACATGTCGGTTGTCGAGTCTAATAGTCACTTGTAACCTAACCTAAAATAGCGTGAATAAAACAGAAGTGCTGGTTAGTGTCTTTAAGACCCAAGAAAGGGGACGAGAGATCCGGTTCAAGATGCTCAAAAAACCTGTTACCAATACAAATCTAATAGTTGTGCACCGTAGAAATTATGCATATTTTCGTTCATATCTATAATACCGTTCAATCAAAATGGTCCCGAGAACGGGTCACTTTACATCCCAAGAATCGAACTTCCCATCTTTTCTAGGTGAAAGTTCATCTCGGTTGCACGTACGTGCAAGGAACCGTTCAGCTCCTTTTCGGAACTGAAATTATCGTATATTTCTTGCAAGTCGATAGAGGTCTATTTTGTTTTTTAATCTGAGCAGGGAATCGTCCAATGATTTGACGAAAGAAAATACCGTATCATATCATATAAATATGGTAATGGCGTTCTAGCAGCGTGTGACACAACAATATTGATTTATTTTCCGTCAACACAGTTTGTTGTTTGTCAGTTGAACAGTTTTCTGACTAGGTTAGATAATAACACAGTTGGAGTGTAAAAGGTGGTAAAGTATGATACTTTTGATTTGTAAATTCATTGAACGGTCCCCTGTTCACATTGACGTCGATGTAAACTGTAAAACAATCACAAATCAACCAAAGTGAGGGAGAAACATGTTGGAAGACCTTTTCTAAACAAAATACGACGAATTTAGAGATTCGGAAAATAATTTTTAATGAAACAAAGCCTTATCAAACGTCTTGATTTTTATTCATAAGTTTATAGTTTAGCTGCCCAAAATCTTCACTGTATCACTAGTTGGCACTTAGCTGATATTTCAGACTGTAACTCGTCGCCAATATCGGGTAGACCTTATTATATTAGCCGACTACGTCTATGGTTTTCATTCGATTACACCAGGTTTTAATGAATTTCTCTTTATGACAATTATTTATCTGTTGTTCAGTGTAGCCTCATGTATCGAAGTAGTTTCAAGTTGCACATATTTCATTACCGATCATAATTTTAAAACTAATTCATCCTAAGCGACTTAGGATGAATTAGTTAGGACCTAAGCGACTACAGTCTTTGTCATCCAGATTTTCAATTTTGATTATATAATTCAGAACTTATTTCCGGTTAATTGTAACCTTGTTATTACTGAACTAAATACCCACAGAATACAGATCCACTCTTCTTGGCGTGTACACAATCAATTTTTTGTTTAGAAGAGGCAATTCTCAAAGCAAATGACCGCATTTGGCAATATTGCCTGAATTTTAAATCAGTTTGGTTGGATTCAACTTTTGCCAACAAGCTTCGCTACGTTTTCACGGTACAATTTGAACTGAACCACCAGATAAACATATAGGCCAGCTGTGAAACAGTATAATTGGCTTGCATAGAAAATCTGATCTGTGATATGAGTGAACAGATTAAATCTTTATAATCCACGTTTTTTCAATTAATAATATACTTTCTTAGTTTCTTACATAATATTAGTTATGAAAAAAGGTTAAACAAATAATGCCACATAAAAATGTCGGAAGTAAAAAGTTTTATTTATCAAATGTTACAGTTACAAACAACAAATCAAAATTATTGTGTTCAGATTATATGTATATATTTACGAATCTAGCAAAACTTAACATAGGCTTAGGATGGTGTCTGCTTTTTACAGTTGTCTTGGGTGAACAGGAAATCTTTCTGTAAATACTCGCTCGAAAAATACTCGATTCTCGAAAAAAATGCCAACTACTCGACTCGACCTCAAAAATCACTACTCGCACACCCCTAATATATATATATATATATATATATAGAATTTGTGAATAGTAAATAGAAAATAGCAGCATAGGAACAAAAAAATTCATGAATACTACAATTTACATCTCCAAAAGAAATTGAACTAAATATTCATAATTTTCATTCAGAATTCTTTAAATTATCTAAAAATGTACTATTTAATTAAAATTTAAAGTTATTATGTCAGTATGTATTTTTTAAAGCTTTATAAACTCTCAATCTTTTTTAATTTTATGGCTTATATCTCTTTAACATAAGGATTTTGTTTAAAAAAAAATAAGAGAAACAAGTAAACAAGGTATCTGAGATCTTGAAAACAATATTGGTACATCTATAAATACAGAGAGTTCATTACTCTGAACTCTCTGGATCTTTTCAGGTATTGATTGTGGGTCAAAAACTAGACATAATAGCATACTTTAAAATTCTGAATCAACTCAAGTACCCGTACAGTCACCATTTTGTATTTTTTACAAATTATTTTTTATTTTTAAAACTATTTAACCTATAGAGTTCAAATTTGGTATACATATTAATAAAACCCTTTCTTACTTAGAATAAAAGAAAATTAAAACCGGTTTTCAATTATTTTCAAAATGGTGGCTCTTTGAAATTTTTGATCCTTAATAACTTTTGAAAGGCAAGGAATACAAAAATCACAAAATAGCTTTTTTTGCAAATAAAATTTGCAATCTAAAAAAGTAAAGTTGAATGAAATCGATTGACAAACAATCGAGATTTGAGTATTTTTGTATTTAATCATTTACACGTCAAGGTGTACAGCTATGGTGTCGTGCCGCGTGAGTCAACCACAATATATTAGCGATCTATTCTGATTACTTTCATCCAAAACATTACAATAAAGTGATTAGTGATGTTATTGTAATAAAAATGCCCCTAGCAGGCAACAGGAAGAAAGTTGCGGTGATTTTCGTTGTTATGAAATTAAAAATTAATTTTAACCTTAAGTAGTGCCTTAAAAACTAAAATTGTTGTAAAATTTATTTGTGATGCAAAGCAGTTAGTAGATATAAAACAATTAAAATTAAAAAAATATTATATTATAAATTGAAACTTTAATTTAATTTATTTTTCACATTAAGAACTATGCTCAAAATATTATCCTCTCATTTGATTGTAAAGAAAAAACCAACGGAAATTGACTGGCACACAGCAGCAATTATTTTTCTTCATTAATATTTCCAATACTTTCAACAATTCTACCAACCTAGAATTTACAACAATTTTAGTTATTAGGGCACTACTTAAGGTTGAAATTAATTTAATAACAACGAAAACCATCTGAAAATGTTTTCCCTTTGCCTGCCTGCTAGGGGCATTTTTATAACAATAACATTACAAATCACTTTATTGTAATGTTTTGGATGAAAGTAATCAGAATAGATTGTTGATGTATTGTTGTGGTTGACTTACGTGGCACGGCAACATGGCTGTACGTACACCTTGAGGTGTAAATAATTAAATACAAAAATCTCGATATTTGTCATTCGATTTCATTCAACTTTACTTTTTTGTATTGCAAATTTTATTTGCAAAAAAGGATTCTGTGATTTTTTTTATTCCTTACCTTTCAAAAGTTATTAAGGATCAAAAATTTCAAAGAGCCGCAATTTTTAAAATAATCGAAAAAGGTTTTTGATTTTTTTTATTTAAGTAAGAAAAGGGTTTTATTAATGTGTATACCAAATTTGAACTTTATAGGCTAAATAGTTTTAAAAATAAAATGTAAATAATACAAAATAGAGGCTGTAGGAGTACCGGAGGTGATGTGGAATTTTTAAATATGGTAGTATGTTTTGATTTTGACCCACAATCAATAGCTAAAAAGATCCTCAGAGAGTTCAGGAACACTCTGTATAAAACCTAAATACCACCGACTCACTTAATCATCACGAAATATCAAAAACCACAGAACGGATTTAGATGAAGTTTTTAAGTTAGCTTTCATATCTGAGTGACCCACTAAGAAAGAATTTTTCGAAATTCCATTCCTAAGGGGTACAAACAGCCCCTCAAATTTTCCTTTTTTTCCATAAGAATAACATTGGGTTGAGTTTAGTACATTAATAACAGCTGTTTTGTAAATAAATAAACATGTTTATTTTGTATTATGTTTGACATTATCCTATTGATGCATTAAGAGTTTAATCTTCAGCTGTCAAACAAAAACAAATTAAATGAACACATATGAAATAGGCTCAGTAATACCATTGGGTATTTATACTAATAAATAGGTAGCAACGCAAGTAGTCTGAGTGAGATACTGTAAATAAATTGTGATTTAACGTTATACAGTTAATCCACTATTATTTGTGGTTAATAGTCTAATGCCGAGGCCGAGTTGAAGTTGTCCCTTAGTTCCCATAAAGCTTATCTCACACTAGTTAATTGACTATGGTACTTCAACTAACCTCAATTCATATCCCTTGAGGCAACACACTAGAGCCTGAGCCTTTGTTTTGGTCACAAGGTCAGCAGTGATAACTCGAAGATTTGTATGTTCCACCTGAAAAAAAATATAAACTATGCAATCAGGTAACAATTAGATGTATGGTATAGAAAAACATTGGGCTTAGATTCAATTTAATATAAATGATATAGAAAATCAGTAATTATTCCTAATTGTTTGTCCGACAAACAAACAAAAATTCTCAAAACACACTTTTTAATCCAGGGGCCTATTTTATTAATTTTTAGAATTTACGGAAGGGATTCAAGGATAAAGGTTTTTCAGTTTTTGACGGTTTGTAGGGGAAAATAATCCACCAAACCATCGGGGGGTCCTAATTCTTTCCCCCCACATTTGGCTTTAAAATCTCCCCCTTTTTAATTTCTTTTGTAACAAAAATTATTTTAATTTTTAAAATTTTTCCGTTAAAATCAAAAATTAGGTTTTAAGAGGTTTTAAGTTAATTTCTTATTTATTTATTAACCCCCTTTTAAATGTTTTTTATGAATTTAAATTTTAAAATCCAGTTTTTTTTGTTTTTAAAAGTTTTATTTGTGCATAAGGTTGCCTTTTTGAGCAAGTCCAAATCCCCCATAATTTTGACCGCTTTTGGGGGAAAGGCTTACATTTTGGAGCATTCAAATAACAGTGGAATTGGTTTAATTCATAAAATTAGTGACATAAGGAAAGTGTGGTTGGGAACAAATAGGAGGTACAACAAATAAAAGGTAGGTTATTGATTTACTAAAGGTGGCCGCAAACAATAAATTTTTAATTACGATTTTCTTTATTTTGTAAATTTGCCATTGTTTTTGAGTTATTTTTCAAGTTTTTTAAAAAGCGGAAACCAATTTTTTGGAAAAAAAAAAAACAAATACCACACTGTTGAATTACATTTTAAAATAAAATTTCTTTTTGAAGGATCCTTGATAATCCTTCCAAAATTTAAAAAATTTTTAACAAAAAAATATTTTAGGATTATTTTGGCAATTCCTTAAACAAAGGTTTACATTAATATTCCTCTTTAGGGGACCAAGTTTTGATTAAACACCTGAAACTGTTCAGGTGTGTAAAATATTTTACCCCAAACCGCATGAAACCAAAACAAGGGCAATTTTTTAAAGAAAACGAAACCCTTATTTTTTGAAAATTTTTCTTATAGTTGAAAAATTAATTTAAACGCCTTTGTCAGGGAAATTTTCAAATCTTTGCAAAAATACCAAAAGTTTTATTCTCGTAAAAAGGCGCAACAAAAAGGGCCCAGGTTTGGAAGATATCAAAGGGATTGGTGAGCTTGGGGTTTCCGGCAGGAATTTAGATACCCCTTGGGTTATTACCCTGACAAAATTTTAAAAAATTTAAAAATGATTATTAAATAAAACAACTTTTTTTTCCTAAACAATTCTTGTGACTATTTTTTTGTTTGGGAGAACAGGTGAAAACCACAAATATTTCCCTTTTAAATTTTTCAAAATTCTAATATTGAACAATCCTTTCCTTTAAAAAATTATAGACAACAAAAAGGTTTTAAAGACTTTTTTACTTAGGGGTCAATTGTCAATTCCTTTTATTTTACAAACGTTAAAGAAATTTCAAAAACCCCTTTTATTAGATGATTTTAGAAATTTGTTTTTCCCCTTTTCACAAAACCAATTAGGCCCCCAGCGGGACCCGGTTCCAATAAAAATAATTTGGGAAACAGCAAAAAAAAGGGAAAATAATTGAAAAATTTTAAACAATAAGGCTCAAGGGGGGCTAACATGGTTTTCAAATGAAATACCTGCCTATCACCCAAACTTTAAGTTTTTCCCCAATTCTCTTTCTAAAAAATTTATTTAAAAATAATTTAAAATTTAAAAATTTTATTTTTTGGAAAATTTTTTTTAATTATACAATTTAAATTTGTTTTACAGTTGTTTAACACATTTTAGGAATGTATCTACACAAAAACATCAATCTTCAGATAGGCATCGGTACAGATTTGATACCTCAGATGCCTTCCAGAACCTTTTTGGAATATAAAAATAGTAAATAAAAAACTAAAAATCAAACTTGCTTTTAGTTCAAACATTATCAGAATTGGTATTGTGAGTTGAATGACTGTTTGCATTAACCCTTTTGGGACTGCACACAAAAAATAGTTCTTTTGGGGTGACTACTTTTTTTAGATATGTGATACGAGACCCTAGCCTACTGAAAGACTGCAGAAAACTAGGGGCTTTTGTAAGCATTTAGAAAATATATTATAATATTACTAAAAATAGGAATATGACCAAGTTTTTCTTATTGTTTTTAAGGTTTACAAATGGACAATCAGAAAATAGTGAAATATTATCCTTTTTTTATATATACAATTTACATTTGAAATATATAGATATAAAAAAATACAGCAACATTTCATTTTTGTCACATTATAGCAAAACAATTAAAAATATTTTAACTGTGGAAAACTTCTTATTTCTGTTTCAAATGCAGTTCTTTAGCTTATTACCAAATTTTATCAAATTTAGCTAAGAAATAAAGAAAAAAAATTGTAAACACGTTAAGTCTGTCTCTATACTCATGCTTGATATATATATATATATATATATATATATATATATATATATATATATATATATATATATATATATACTATTATTAAAAATGAAAAATAAATCTAACATGTTGTAAAATTATTAGGCTTACTAAGTTCCTCCAAATGGTGATATTTTGTATTTTACATCTTGAATATATGTTGTAAAACTTGATCCATCCAGTAAAACTCTTACTTCCTCCAAAACTCTAAGTGTTTAATAAATGTTAAATCACAAATGACTATTCAAATCAGTAATGAGAAATAATTTAACCTTAATAACTCGCTTAGCTAGTGTAGGAAACCAGGACCTGGAATAACTATTGACACTGGTGAAAGTACATCACAAATTTATTTTTACAGTATATCATCTTGACAATCCCTTCCAAAATATTACAATTATCTTATCCTATTTTACACTATTCATCTCCTTTAATATATTCTTCTCATCCAATAATAGACAATACAAATTATTCGTTTTATAAATCTTCAATCAAATTACTATTAACATTGGCTTCAATATACAGTCCGGTAAATCAATAATTCAAGAAATATTATATACAACAAGCGACAACAAATTCCTATACTATTAAATCACAATCCTCCACATAATGATACAAACATCACATTAAGAATCAAACTAAACAAGTATTACATATGCAACACGTCTATACTAACAAGTGAAAATTATATACAGTAGAGTCTCGATTATTAGCCACTTGGTTATCCGCCATTCCGTGTTATCCGCCGCACCTTTGGCATTTTATTTAATTAATATAATTTAACAAAAATAGTCAGAGGACATTTTGTGGTCATCAGCGAGTGTACTACTGATATGTCACCGACTGTACCGCTCCGCCCAAACCGGTTAGTCGCCTTCCTCGCCCCCACCTACCACTTCCCGCGCCGTGCCCGTATATCTCTCTACATATTTTTGTCAGTAGCTGGATCGCTCCCGCGTTGAAAGTGTACTCGTGTGTTCGGTAAAGTTATTTATATATTTAAAGTTATTTTTTGTGATAAGTGTTTGTAGTGCTGTTTGGTGAAGTGGATTATGGAGAGGAACAAAAGAAAAAAGATTGTGTTATCAATGCAAGACAAGCTCAACGCTTTAAAAAGGCTGGACAAAGGAGACGTTGCAGAAGGTAGCCGATGACTATGGCGTTGGTTGTCGCACTGTTGGGGATTGGAAAAAAAAGAGATCAGAATTAGAACAATGGTGTGCCTCATGAGTGACTGAAATTGATTTAAGACAGAAAAACGATGTAGAAAAGTGACTATGAAAAAACTAGTGAGGCCTTATTCATTTGGTTTACCCAATTTAGGGACAAAGGAGTGCCTATTTCAGGACCTATATTAAAAGAAAAGGCGTTGCATTTCCAAAAGGAATTTAATGAAGGCGACACAGAATTCACAGCAAGCATTGGTTGGTTAGACCGCTGGAAAAAACGATATGGAATCCGGCAGTTAAATTTTTGTGGTGAAAAATTGTCAACCAACTTCAATTTTGGCCTGTAGTAATGCAAACCATACCTACAGCAAACCATAAAATGGAACTGACAATGATTGGAAAGGCGAAAAATCCAAGGGCTTTCAAGGGAATTGCGAAACACGCACTGCCAGTAAAATATTTTAACCAAAAAAGTGCTTGGATGAGCGGGGATATTTTTAAAGAATGGTTTTTAAAAGAGTTTGTACCATCTACAGAACAGTTTTTGAAAGAGAATAACCTACCCAGAAAAGCAGTTCTACTTATAGATAATGCACCAAGTCATCCCGATGTAGATGATCTAAAAGACCAGGATATAAAGGCCATGTTCCTACCCCCCAACGAAACTGCAATTTGCCAACCTATGGATCAAGGTGTTTTGGAAACACTAAAAAGGAACTATAGAAAACGGCTTCTCTCCACCCTGATACAAGAAATAGAAGATGGCCAGGACATGATTCCAAAGCTGAAACGTATAAATCTAAAAGATGTGGCTTATTGGATTGCAAATGCCTGGGACAATGTCGGAGCAGATACTATTGCCAGATCATGGAAAAAGCTGTTGGGCGAGGATGAAGATGCCGGAACCATGCTTGATGAAATTCATGAAGATATTTTACCCACATTGCAACGAATTCCTGGGTGTGAAGACACAACTTCGGTTGAAGTAGGAGAGTGGCTTACAGCAGATAAAGGTTACGAAATAACTGATGCAGAAATCGTCACACTTGTCAATAGCGGTGACGATCAAGATGTCGAAGAACCAGAGACTGTTGAGCCCCAAAAAATTGCACAAAAAGAAGGGGTGAAAATCTTTGAAGCGGCCATTAAACACGTCGAGCAGCAAGAAGAAGCCAGGGCTGTTGACATTATGATGCTCCAGAGATGGCGAGACTTAGAGGCGAAAAAGCGGGAAACGTCAGGAAGGCAGACCAAAATCACCAGCTTTTTCCACTCACCATAAACTCAACCAGTTTAAATTTATGTGTTTAAAATAATTTTTTCCGTTTTAAAGTGAGTAATGAATTATGTATTACATTTAATCGTGTAAGTAAATAAAAATATACTGTAAACTGTTTACTGTGTACGTAATTTAGGTTTTTTATTCAACATTCCCCATTATCCGCCATTTACGCTTATCCGCCCTTCCGCCGGCCCGTTTATGGCGGATAATCGAGACTCTACTGTATTCAATAGCAAGTTATACTCAAGAATAATCAATCAATTATTTCCAATCAAACAATTATATATCAACCTTACTAACTATGACGACCTAATCAATTTACCGTACGATTTAAGTTGTATTATTTTACAAATATCTTTCAAGAGTTAAGCTAAATATATTCAAAGAATAAGAATAAGAATAACTTTATTGTCATAATAAATACATTCTTTTACAACTAGCATAGCTAGTACAGAACATATGACATTGTCAAATTGCCTTAAAACTAAATTATTATGCTAAAATGAATATATCAAAATGACAAATGTGTTAAATAAAACAGAAAGGAATTATTTCCTAGTGCTACAGCCTAATCATTCAAAAATCCTTCCACTGAATAATAGATTTTCTCGTAAGGAAACTTTTCAATTTATGTTTAAAGCTGTTTTCCTTAATTTTATCTTTTAAATTATTTGGGAGTTTATTATACAGTTGTTTTCCCATATATTGAGGGGTTTTTTGAACTAATGTCAATCGATGTCTTGGATACTGGAAATTTTGATGAAATCTCGTTTCATAGTGATGTTTATGTTGTGCTTTCATTAACTGCTCTAAATTATTTTTCACTAAAATCAAGCATCTTAATATATAAAGGCATGGAACGGTCAGTAGTTTGAACTGTTTGAAAAATGGTGTACATGATTTTCTTCTAGAAGAAAATGTCATGATTCTAATATATTTCTTTTGGATTTTAAATATTTTACTTGCATGAGGTGATGTACCCCAAAATTCAATACCGTAAGTTATAACTGGTAAAAAAAGGCCATAATATATCATAAGCCTGGTTTTAGAATCAACAATTTCACGAAGAACTATCATTTGAAAACATAAGGAATTTAATTTTTTACATATGTTACTGACAAAAGTTTTCCAATTAAGGTTTGAATCAATTTCTATTCCTAAAAAGTTAACTGAAGAGTTAATTGATATTGGGTCACCATGAAATAAAATATTACTGTCAATATAATCTCTATTTTGTTGGGTTTGGAATGTAACTATTTTTGTTTTAGAGTGATTAAGCAATAAACCATTCACTGAAAACCAATTTTGAAGTTCCTCAAGTGAATTCTGAAAAACTAATTTAATGTCTTTGGTTGAATTTGCTTTTAATATCGCTGAGGTATCATCTGCATAAAGTATAAGACTAGAAGATACACTTGTAGGTAAATCATTAATATATAAAAGGAATAGCAAAGGCCCTAATATTGAGCCTTGAGGAATACCAAATCTTACGTTTTGCCAATCTGAATAATATTTAATATTGTTCTTAATAACTATAGTTCGTTGGTAACGGCCTGATAAATATGATTTTATCCAAGACACTGCTGAGTCACTAAATTTAAAATATTTAAGTTTCTCGCAAAGTATATCATGTTCAACACAATCAAATGCCTTGGTTAAATCACAGGACACACCCATAGTGCTCTGTGATCCATCCAAGGCAGATGCAACCTGGTCAACAAAATGAGCTACCGCAGAGATTGTATTGTGTCCTGCTCGGAAACCAAATTGGTTCTCAACAAACAAATTATTTACATCCAAAAAATTTACAATCTGATTATAAGCAATTCTTTCAAAAATTTTGGAAAAAGATGGTAATATTGAAACGGGTCGATAATTATTTAAAATTTCTTTTTCCCCCTTTTTATATAATGGTTTAACCTCTGCATATTTCAATTTATTTGGAAATTCTCCACAGTAAAATGATTGATTTATAATTAAACTTAGTGGTCTACGGATTGCTGCAGCAGTAAATTTCATTAATGTTTGAGGAATTTCATCCCAACCTGCACATTTCTTGTTCTTAAAAGAATTAATTATTCTTGCAACCTCGGTTAATGAAATAAAATTGAAAGAAAATTCTGAATGGCAGTGATTATTTTCCTGTATTAATGTCATTGCTTCAGGCTTAGAGGAAGATATATTTAACAGAAGAGGAATATTCGAAAATCTTTCGTTGAATAAATTTGCAATCTTTTCTCCACTTACCACCCTTTTGTTATCAACAACAAAATCTGGAAAATTTATGTTATGTTTTTTCACTCCTAGTTCTTTATTAACAATTGACCAGGCTGCTTTAGTATTATTATCTGATTTACGTATTATATCACAGTTATACAACAGTTTTGATTTTTTGCACACAGCTTTAAAGATTTTCTTATATGTTTTAACATAATTATGAAATAAAGCATACATCCTCTGACTTTTTAACCATTTTACTGAGGAGTCTTTTCTTAGCACTAGATATTTTTATGCCTGTTGTGATCCAGCTCTTTTTTTTATTGTTAATATTATTAGTTGAATGAAATTTTAAAGGAAAACAGCTTTCAAAAATATCCTTATAAGTTTTTGAAAATAAGTCATAATTATTATTCAAATTTTTGTTAGGATTCACATACCATTTAACATTATTTAAACTCTGATTAAACAAATTAACTTCTTTCATTGAAAATATTCTACTCTTAAATCTAATCTTTGATTTTACATCACTGTCATTTTGTCTTACTGATAAAAAAAGTGATCTGTGGTCAGAAAGCCCTAACTCTAAATTCATTTTAGGAATTACATTGCCTGTCTTAAAGTGATTGGTAATGATATTATCTATGCAGGTCTTTGATTGTGGGGTAATTCTTGTTGGCGATTTAAAATTTACAGACAGGCCATACACTTCCAATAAATTTAAAAACACTTCTTTTTGCTTAGGATATTTACATGAATCCAAAATATCTATGTTAAAATCGCCTGCTAAATAAATTTTTTTTGTTTTAATTTCTTTCTTTATTAAATTTAAAAACGATTCTAGCTTATTTATAAATACATTAAAGTTACCCTCACACGGTGTTCTGTAGATAGAGACAATGACAATGTTTAATGACTTTATTTCAATACTCGAAATTTCAAAAGTTGAATCCTCATTGAAAATAGATAAATCTTGTCTATCAATATAGTGAACATCACTTTTTACTAATATGCAAGAACCTCCACGAATTAATGTATCTCTGCAATAAAATGCAGCTAACGTATATCCAGGAATAGAATTAAATAAATTAATAGTATTTTTTGTAAGCCAATGTTCATTGAAACAAGCAATAATAATATTAGAATCTTTTAATAAAATATTTAAATCATCAATTTTTGTAGCTAAGCCCCCTTGGATATTATAATGCATAACCCATTCATAATTTGAATCTGTCATTGCCTCTCTACATAAAGGCCACTTAAAATAATTAGTATAACTTTGATTATTTAAATGATTTGTTTGACATTTAATACATTTATATTCTAAGTTTAGGTCGGATTTTGTAGTTACTGCAATTGTTAAAAAACTATTGTCATTTGGTGAGGCTTCAGAATTTTCCTTTGTTAATTCCAAAATAGAGGTACTTTGAGTTACTAGATTTGATTCTGTTCCCATCGAAGCACATGACACACAACTGACCTTATTTGTTTCACTTTCACTGGTCCCTGATATACAATGTGCAAAGGCTACACTAGTATCATTCTTAAATTGCATCATTATGTCTTTCATATTATGCTCAACAATTTGTATGTTATCAGATGATATAGATGTCAATTCACAATCTTGTCCTTGAGCAGTCCCAATACTAAAGTCAGACACCTGCTGCACTTGTGATGTTACAATTTCATTGGTGATCGAGTCCTGCATATTTAGTGAGCATGATATTTCTGTTTCTTCAGTTGTACTTATTTTTTCCTTAGCTTTTATTTTGGTTTCTTTTTTACTTCTTTGCTTGATATTATTTAAGATGGCCATTGATATTGCATTATTAAGTTTGAGCTTTCCAGATCTCCTTAGATGTAGACCATGATTAGTGTGGTCTTTTCTACTCATTGAAAACTTCTTGATCGGAACAAAATTTTTATTTATTTTACAAATCTCAAATATACTATGTTGTATTCGTTTGTTTACATCATTTATTATTCTGTTTAATTTTGGTTTGTCATATCTCATAAGTACCCCTGGAAACAAAAAATTTGTACTTTTTGACATCCCTTGCATAAAAGAAAATTCTTGGTCCGTTGGTTGATATTTCTCGTCTTGAATGTCATTAGTTCCGCCTAACACTACAACATAGTCTTTTGAATTGAAATCCTTTGTTAGTTGTTCTACATCAGAGATAACATTCCCTAGGGTTGCATTTGGCTTAATAATTGAAGTGACACCAAATGTATCTCCAAGTTGGTCTTGTAACAACTGACCACATTTGCGACCATGACTATCAGCCAACAGAAGGACCCTGTTTTTTCTTAGGTCGGTAGGCAGAAGCTTTTGGAATTTTTGGAGTTATTTTGATTTTTGTACTCTCTTTGCGTAATATTTCTTCACTTAAGCTATTGAATCGATTTGAACAGATAATTGATTCCTTTTGATGAATGCTCAGAGCTCTAGGTCCTTTCTTCACCAACTTCCAATTTTCAGTTGGGAGTTTGTGTGTCTTCGTTTGTGATGTGAATGGAATTATAGGCGTATTGCCCTTAATTAACATCGACTTTACTAGCTCATTTGAGACTACAGTTTTGTTCATTAGGAGATAAGCAATGTGTGATCTCTTAGTGACCAGATCCAGTTCACTAAACGTGAAAGGAAGACTGAGGTTTTGCAATGCACATATTGGATTCATATTATTTTACTAAGCATGTGGCCAATAATAAGTTCTGTCACTGCCAACAAATAAATTCCACAGTCGTAACTATTTTGTTGTTGAGGGGAGTGGTTTACGACAACAATTTCAGCTTGTTGTTCTGTACAATTATATAAGAAATTAAAAAATTTATTTGCCATAATTTTCGCTGGTTTGTAGTTGTAGTTTTTCAAAGAGTCATAGTAAAAGAACTTTGCCTGTATTGTATCAAATACTAACAGACTCCAGTGAGTGCCTTCTTTTCCTCCTAAGTTTTCATTAACCCTGTTATTGTCATGACTCGTATTCTCAAGGTCATCACTGTCATTGACAGGAATAAAAACATATTTTGCTTGTCTTATATTTAAAGGCTCCAAAACAAAGTTATAATCGTCCAGTATTTTAACAGCCTGACACATGATGGGATTCAACAAAATAATGTCAGTACTCTTTATTACATTGTTGGTTAATATCTCATAATAATGTCTGATTACATCGTCAACAACCCAATTAGACCCCAATAAGTTCACAGCATTATCAGTGGCTGTAACTACTTTCTGAGCAATGGGATTAACATCGTTGCTGATAGGGGAAAGGGTTTTTATAGGTAGAGGACTACTTGCTGCAGATGGGAGATCTATAGTACTATCCTTAGTACTATTTGATATGTCATTACTACCAGTGATATTGTTTAAGCCTTCAGATAGGTTCATGTCAGAACTTTGAAGACACTGTTTTTTGTAGATTTTGTTAAAACTTAGTTCTGCCTCTTTCAGGGCATAATTAAAATCCTTATTTCACTGTTTATTTTGCCCAAAACGAGATTTATTTTCATTGTATAGGCATACATCACTTTCTTTAACAACAGCAATTTCTTTTTTTACACCATAAAATGTTACACTGTATTTTGGAATTTTTTTTGTAAAATCGACACTATCAACAAGTGCTGGCCAGGGAGGATTTCCCTTTACTTTAGCAAAAATCTTATCACCTGGTTTAAATTTACTCTGGTTTTTGTCTGTTGTCATTGTTCAGTTAAGTGCATTAATTATATTATTATCCATATAATAATGTGTATAAATATATAAATTATTTTTAAATTAATTTATTTCACTTTTTTTTTATAAATTACTAAAATCTATACAATTTCTGATATTATATATAATTCATATTGAGTGAAGTAACGTGTCCAATGAGAAGCAAAATAATTAAATATTGTTCCTCTAATAAGATTTAAATCAATCACTTTAAAATGTAGAAAAAATATTTTGTTTGTTAAACAATACAGTAAAGCTCCAAATGTAACAACAAAGTTTGAAATATACAGTAACTAATACTATGAGAATATCAAGCAATACTCTGCAACTGAAATGTCTGCTTGTTTATAAACAATGTAGCAGAAGACAGTCCAACAGTGATGGTCAAGAGTGGCTTATCAGTAAGTGACCTTGACCTGATTCTGCAGGTCTTATAAAAAGGCTTTACCTGCTCAATATCCTCAGTACCACTATTAGTCTGCTAGTAACAGGGTCTTAGCTATCAGTGGACTGCATCAACTGACTATTTATAAAAAATGTGGATGTTTAAGAAGCAAAATACACACAACTTCACTATTTAACTGTAAGTAATTACTGTGATAATCACAAGTCAATAAGAGCAAAATAACAGGTGAACTATACTGTCAGCCATCTTGAAATCATATGGCCCTAGTTGCTATACTTTAATCTTCCCAAGAATTATCCAACATTTATGGTTTATACATTTAACGCAATATTTATTTATTTACTTTACTATACAGCTTTATCAACTCAAAACAACCACTTATACGGACAATGATCAATTACATCGATTTAGGTATTTATATATTTACAATTTAAATTAACAATCTCAACACATTAACTTATACCAGATTCAATTCCTTCAATCAGTGAATTATATTTTATTATTAAATTATGATTATGATTAGCTTCTTATATGAGTAATGTACAGCCTGTCGGCTTACGCTTTGATGTAGGTAAAACGTAATTGAACGCCCTTATAAAATTTCCTTTCATCTACAAATTTTATATTTACCGTTTCCCTTAAACCCTGGATGTGTTAAACAAATTTTAACATACCCCTGGACTCTATGTCTCCTGCAGTTATGGGGTGTCCACGGGCCGTAGTGCATTCGGCGTCCGCTTGTCCCTCAGGGTCAGATGGGTTGGTTGGGCCTGGAGTTGCTTGCAGTCCCTTGGGGGTGGGTTTTCTGTCCCTCAGGATAGGCTGCAAATCCAGTCGTCCCTGAAGTCAGGTTCAGGTTGGCAGCTCATGAATTCCTCCGGGGGTTGATATCGCAAGGGGTTGGACCGCGGCTCCAAGTCCTCCTCCAAGCTCGTCCCGTGTTTGCTCTGCAGGTCGGGTTGACGAAGCCTAGGTAGTTGGCCCTCCAGGTGCTGGTCCTCCCTATTGTTCTGTTTCCCAAAGTCCCATCACTTCCAGATCTCTCCTCAGACTCCCCTTTCTTTCCATAGTATTTCATCCCCCCTGCCACCCACTGGACACGCCTACGATTTCGGAAAAACCCATTATTATCAGTGGTCCTATTATGGATCACCCTAAAGGCCCGCTTTTGTGATGGGCGGGACCTCCTCCTCTCCGGAGCTTCTGCTGATTCTCCGCCGCATCAGCATTCATTGGCCTAATTTTTGGGGAGTCTAAAATTGTATTATTCTGATTATCATGTGTACAGTGCTTACCCTGTTTCCTTGACATCCGATCCCTTGCTTTCTGAGTTAACACTCTCAGGATGTCCTACTCAAATTTTACCTACTACACTTCCTGTACTGTATTTCCTATTGTAATAAAACCTCTTTATCATTCTACTGTTAATCTTTATTTTATTATTATTAATAATTATGATGGAATCTTGTGCAAACATGTAGCAGTTAAGTAAATCTCAAAGGTTTACAATGTCATAGTAAATTATTTACACTATTTAAAATGTTTAGTGGTGTATTCTATTCCAATCCATATTTGTTCTCACACAATGAAAATAGTTAAATTATTATACTATACAAAATAAGATATAAAACAAAACATACCTATTTACAAACAACAAACTTTTCAACTAATTAGCACAATAACCAAAACACATACTTAAACAAACAACTCCTTCACTAGACTGAACTGAGATGGTAGGGTCTTGAAAACAGCTGATGAATAAACTTTATTTTATCGAATATTCTAAACAGTCTGGGCTGCCAGTGAATATAAAATAATAAGTTCAACTCTTCTAGATTCTGTTTCTTGCACAAATAGCGCAACATATGGGCAGTTATTTTGCAAAATTACCGATTCCCAGTATAATTACGGGAGGGGGACCGCCCGCTCCATCAGTTTCGTACGGCAGTGTGCAGGTGGCATATAGCCCACATCGTCTTTATCGCAAATTTTGTGCGGGCGATGATTCCCCCGCTACGTCCTAAAAGGATTAATATGTTTGGAAAAAATAACAGAATCAATATGATTATGGTTTTATAAAATAAAAAAAGAATTTGTTTTTGTCTCGATAAATCATATTTTTAAATGTTGAAAAGCTTACCTCAGTAAGGTCAGATTGGTTTGATGACAGCTGTACAAAAAATCTGCCGGGATTCAGTACAAATGGCACATTAACTTTCACGTGAGATCCCCTGAAATTAATAAAATATTTATTTTACATGCAAATGAAAATATTAATTTTGAAATCATTAGCAATTTCAATGTTTATTAAATTAAACTTTTTCATTCCTACAGTAGGCTACATATCAAATAATTACATACCCACAGAGAAGAAAGAAACAAAGATGACATCCAATAGTGCGTTGAATGTGAGTTGAGTAGTTATTATTATGCCATGGGGGCAGCAGAGCAAACACCTTGTTAGTGTCTTACTTATTCCCCCTCCCCAACCCTCAAGGATAAACATAGTAATTTTTACTACAGGTTTATAAAGATGACTTTTAATGTATTTATGACTGCAACCATAAGAAAGCAACCTCTGTTCTATTTCTCTGTGCAAGCCCTAATTTGACCTAACAATTCTCATTCTATTGATTGCAGAAACAGATAAACCAGTTTATATTGCTTAAAAAATGTCCAGTATACCAAGCACGCCCCTTAACATTTATTATTAACAGCTTTAAATGAAGGAATTTTTCCAGATCTCTTAAAGTACGCTGAAATCAAACCATTACATAAAGCAGGCAATAAAACATCACCAGAGAATTATAGACCAATTGCTCTTTTGCCAACCTTTTCAAAATTATTCGATAAAGTTATTTACAGCCAAATTTCAAGTTTCCTAGAGAGCAATAATCTATTGTACTCTTCTCAATACGGATTTGGAAAGGGGAAAAGCACTGGAGCTGCAATATTTGATTTTATAGAAAATGTATCAGTAGCCGTGGACAAATCACATTATGCAATCGGAGCCTTCTGCGACCCGTCAAAAGCATTTGACATGTTAATCATTCAATATTATTAAAAAAAACTGTCTTATTACAGCTTTCGACGTAAGGCTTTTAATTTATTAACATGTTATTTAAATAATAGAAAACAAAGAACAAAGCTTCATAAATATGATGTAAGCAACTATTGCAATGTTCAATCTGGAGTCCCCAGGTATCAGTCCTGGGACCTCTGCTTTTTCTCATTTATATTAACGATTTTAACTTAGCTGTTAAAGATTCAAAACTTGTCTTGTTTGCTGATGACACCTCTCTGGTTGTTACAAGTAAGGAAAAAGATCTTACTATCCTATCTGGATGAAAATATGTCCATATGATTAAATAGCTCGATGATAATGGTTTTAAATTAAATCCAGAAAAGACTAAAATTATTAACTTTCATTGTAATTATAAAAAGTCTCCTTTCTCTGATAGCTCTTACTTACCAACCTCAACAAAATGTGTTAAGTCTTGTGGGTTCTTAGGAGTGAAGCTTGATAGCAGTTTCACCTGAGTGGATCACATTAATTATTTGATATGCACATTAAATAAGGCATATTATGTGCTACTGACATTGTCAAATGCTGTGGATTTAAAAACTATGCTGCAGGTTTACTTTGCCTATGTCCAATCCCATTTGAATTATGACATTCTTTTCTGGGGAAATTCTCAAATAAGTTCAAAATCATTCAAAAAACAAAAACAAATCCTTAGACTAATTGTGAAAGCATCAACTAGAGATTCATGTAGACCTATTTTTAAAATGTTAAATATTCTTCTTGTTCCATGTCTATTTATTTTGCAGTCTCTAATTTTTGTAAAAAATAATTTATCATATTTTTTCTCATAATCACATCCATCAATATAGTACACGTAATTCAAACCTTTTTCATTTTCCTGTTCATAAAATAGTATTCTTTGAAAAAATGCCATTCTATTCTTCCATTTGTTTATACAACAAACTTCCAATAGAAATCCGTTCTGAACTCTCACCAGTAAAATTTAAAACTTTAACTATTAATTATCTGTCTGAGCATTGTTTTTATAGTGTACAAAGTACCTAGATGCTGATAAATAGTGTCTATTTGATGATATTCTTTGGAGAGTTTGAACTACTGTAACTTATTAACAACTAGTTCTTCTGGTGTCAACCGCGTCAAAGGACTATTTACAATTTGTACAGTTCCAGACGTTTCGCCCATGCTACGATGTGGCATCCTCAGTGGTTAGGCTGAGAGTGAAGGTCAGCACTCGCATATTGGGCAGAGCGAGTGCTGACCTTCACTCTCAGCCTAACCACTGAGGATGTCACATCGTAGCATGGGCGAAACGTCTGGAACTGTACATATTGTAAATAGTCCTTTGACGCGGTTGACACCGGTAGAACTAGTTGTTAATAATGACTCCAGCCGCTTAAGCTTACGAAATAGGATTACTGTAACTTAGTTTTAAGCTTTGACTTGTTGACAATTTACCTACATATTGATAGTTATTTCATGTAAATGGTGTATGTAATGTAAATAAATAGAAAAAAATATATAATAAACATCCCCCAAAGTATGTGTTTGTAAATGTTATATAAATACTCAAAAAAACTAGGACAAAAAATAGACTTAGGAAACAAAACAAAGGACTTACCTGACCACCATATTAACATAAAACAACCCAAAATCATTATGACAACCTAAAAAAGAAGTAGCTGATCTATTAAGTTGGCAATGAGTGATGACAGCTAAAATATTATCTAAAGTTCCAGAAGGAGAAGCAAAAGAGCAAAAAAAAAAAAAAAATTAAAAAAAAAATGTTTCATGCAAACAAAGTATTTTGTTTGAAAACGTGAGTTATTTCATTGTAAATTTTTTAATAACTTGTGTCATAAATAATCCCACAATCTAAACAAAAATATATAGATTCACAGTACATTATTATATTTTGTTACTATGTATTATATTTACTTATTTTGTCATCACTTAACTTTTGGTGATGAGGTCAAATTAACATTATTGTCAACATTTAAGTCAAATCAAACAACCTTCTATAATGTACCAGCTGCCTCAAGCACTGTATTAATATTATTGTTTCTAAAATCTAAAGCTTTCAGTACAGACCATTTAAAAATGTTATTTACAAAATATATTTGATAAAACCAAGGTTCTGGCAAATATCCTGTATTACTACCCCCGAATTGTACGAAAAGCAATAGAAATATTCAAGAATAACAACTTCAATAAAAATGACAGTATAATAATGCTAGAGGCATGGGAACCAATCTTGCTTTGATTAAAACAAGACGGACGCCAATAATAACTTGATTTGGATGGTGTCACCATGTTGCTTAGGGTGTTGCTGCCCCTCCCCTGCAGAACTAGTCTGGACTGCAAAGCCAAGAGATTGCATTGCCATCTCAGTCTCGTATACCATTGATGCCACATCACAGTATGGGTGAAACATCTGTGATGAAAATATTGTAAATGCATCTTGTTACTATCATTACCGGAAGCTTTAATTTTTAGTAATGAAACCGGCCACGTGAGGCTAAAAAATAAGATAATATTATTGTTACTTCTATTGCAATAAGATTTTCTGATTTTATGCATAAAACTAGGGGACACCTCTGACACATCGTGTTCCAACCCCGTCATCGACTCACTAAGCTCGTGAAGGAAACTTGGGCTGCTGCCTTGCATGCAAACTTTACCTTTAGCCCCTTTGTGGAACTTGGTCTGCGGCCTCGTGGCAGAGCTTGCCTACAACCTCGCCTAATAGCAAAATAAATTTAATATCAATAGGTTGAAAAGAAACTGTTACCTTTTAGGAAGTTGTTGAGGCACATATCTGAGAGGGGGCATTGACTGTAACATCTCCTCCATTACCGATTTGATGTTTTTGCACTTCAGGAAAAGGTCACAGTACTGCTTTAACGGGTTGGCCTCAGGACGGGCGACTCTTATCTGGAGGTTGGCACTATTGGCTACCAATCTCTTGAACAAGAGTTTTTGGTCTTCAGTATAGTAAACATCTTTGATGTTGGCCAAAGTAAATCGATGGCTGATGACTTTGGGTTTCACGAATCTGCAATACAAAAATTAAATGTCAATGTTGATAGATACAAAAAAAAAAAAAAAAAAAAAAAAAAAAAAAAAAAAAAAAAAAAAAAAACATACCATAACACTGATACAGTAATATTTTATTGTTCTACATGTAAAATACTTTTAACTTTAAATAGTATAGTCAACAACGCTGCTCTATATTCCAATCTTTGTTACTACAACAGAACTACTAGTACGACTTAACACTGGCTATTAATCATGTTACTACTCGAACAACATGTCAGTTTAAAACCTTCAGATAAGCCTTCAGTTACCCGTCATGGACGTATAAACGCTGAAGGCGTTTAAAACTCAATTAAAAGGCTTTCTGGCCTACTATACATTTTATAGCGTGGATGAGTTTTTGGCGAATAACTTGGAGACCGCACAGTTGATATGCTGACACCGGAACTAGAGGTGGGAAATTGGTAGTATGAATGAGCAAAAATGGTGTATGTTTGAAAGAATTTTGTAGTGTGGGTGAGATTAAATTTTTAAATAGGCATCAAATAGCTTTTTAACTAAAATTGACTTTTGCAATACATGTATATATCTACTGCAATAAAACTGATTTGATGTCTTGTAGTAAATGGTGATAATTTCATTTATTTATCTATACATATATAATGTAATTAACAATAAGAAGATAGTACAAACAGTAACAGAAAATAATTATTTTTAAATTCAAATAAAATATGATTTGGTGAATCAAAATTAAATTTATAATTAATAAAAGTGCAAATTCAAATTATTAGATCAGTTGTTCAACTATTTTCAGTAGAACAACTATAAAAGACAAGATCAAATATAGAACAAACATTCTATGAGGACGAACTATCAGACTAGGACGAGTCCATTTCGAGGGGTTTTGGGTGAAACCATGATTACAAAATTAAGGAATTGGTCACATGACTTTCCTAATGTTGATAGGTCCTATAGAAAGGTTAAGGGAGAATGGACCAGCCCCTAGCCATCTCTAGTATATGAGGGAAGACAATGGAATTTGAGTGACAAGGTTGCAAAGATGATCTTTGTAATATAAATAACAAGAATCACTGAGTTTAGACAATAATTCTTTATTTACATGTTCTTCAAGAAAAGTGTGAGCGTCATAAATACAAGTTTTACAATGTTGTAGAAGGTTGCGATTTGCTTATATATTTTGCTGATTGTAATGTCATTCCCGGTTCGTGAATTCTGATATAGTGTAGAATGGGTTGGCTAGTAGCCAATTTTTCAGCTCTTCATGGATACGTTGTCCTCCAATTGTCTTCAGCTTCAAGGGTAGGGCGTTCCACATTTTTCCTCCAGCGTAGCTTGGTTTTCTTTCTGTTAGTGAGCGGTGATGGATAGGGAGGCAGTAGTTTGCTCCATGCCCATTGTAGTGATGCATCTGACCTGCTGTTTTCAAAGGCTGTGGTGACTTTAGATGATGGTGTATTATTGTTTCCATAATATAGAGGTTTACTCACTAAACACTGTGAGAATGTTTAGGGTTTTGAACGATTCTCTACAGCTTTCTCTGGGCTGAAGGTTTGTAATGTAGAAAGTTATAACTCAGTTGAACTCAACGACATTCTTGATTGAGTAAAAACTTATAACATACAGTACTGGTAACTATAATAATCTTATTTATTTTATTTTTTTTAAATATTGCAGTGTTTTGTTTATTATAAACTGAAATCAATCTGATTACTCAAATTCTTATCTCTATGCATAGGTAAAAAAACAGCTTTGATTGAACTACTTACTCAGGTGGGATTTGATAAATCTCTGAATATGGAAGAATTTCAGAGTTTCCAAAGTCAGCAAAGTACAGTTTGACTTTGTCATCAATGACATTCATCACAATGGCTCGACACAAGCTTTTATCCTCTGAGTAACGGCCAAGACAGATGGAGCCAGGATTGAGAGGAGCAGTAATCGGCTGTGGTTTGTGGTTGTTTATATCGGTCATCATCTTGATAAGAATATTTTGCACTTCACTCTAGAAACATAGTAACAGTAATTATAAGAAAACATATTAGTAGATTATACTTAGACCCAGATTCAGTTATGTGGTATCATAAGTGGTCTGGTTGTAGAAGTATGTAAAAGCATACAAAGGTTAAAGGCGGCAAAAGCCTTTTCTTGAGACAAAAGCAAATTTAATACTTTGAAAGTTATTTTAAAAACAATTTACAGTAGAAAAATCGCAATAGTCCAGCTCTCACAGTCGGCACAGTTTTCTGAAAATCAAACTTGATTTTTATTAAAAGCAATATTAAATCCACATTTTGTGATGAAACAACAGTAACTTAACGAACTCAAAAATAAACAAGGCCATATAACTCATAAAAAAAGTCAAAGTCAAAACTCCTTTATTCATCAACTGTACAGTTACATATTTGAACAGTGTCAAGCAAAACACAATAAGTTTTTCTACATTAGTATTAAGGCTATAGTCTTATTTAGTACTTACAATACAAGAAATTAAGCACAGTGTATTTATTAAAATTAATTATTATATTCTCTCGAAGAATTCATCCAATAAATAAACAGGATGTTTTATTTATTAAGTACAGTACTCCTTTATAGTTTTTGAAGTTTATCCTTATCTTTTAAAGTTTTAATATTTGTTGGTAGATGTTTTAAAAATTTTGCTCCCATAACTACAGGTTTTTTGTTATATATTTCTAGATTATGTTTTTTAGTGCCTAATTTGAATCTGGTATTGTATTTATGCTCCAGTATGTTCTGCTCATCGTACTTAACTAAACACATGATTGATTCTAAAATATAGAGGTTGTGCACAGTCAAAATATTCAACTCTGAAAACAGATGTTTTACTGATTCTCTCCTTTTTAGCACCATCATAGTTCTAATAGCTTTTTTTGTAATTTTAAAATTCGGCCTAGATTTGATTTTTTTGTAGAACCATACATACATATTCCATATGAAATATGTGTATGAATCAAGGAAAATACACCTGCCTCAACACACTTAAACTACACAATTTTGACATTTTCTTTAATGTATACAGGCCAGATGAAATTTTATTTACTATACGCTCAATATGTAAGTCCCAACTTAAATTGTTGTCAATAATCAATCCTGAAAAGGTTGTGTGTTCCATCACGGCAATTTTTTTTTAATGAATATATTTGGATAGTGGATAAATTTTGATTGCTTGGTTTTAAAAGAAATGCATTTGGTTTTTGATGGATTAAGTAGGAGATTCTTTTTGGTTAAGTTATTTTTCATTTTATTTAATATGATTGTGGAATTTGAATCTGCTTTACTTATATCACTGCTTGATACAAGTAGATTCGCATCATCTGCATATAGACAGAATTTTATATCTTCGGTTACATAATTTTCTAATCCGCCTATGTAACATATAAAGAGCAGTGGCCCCAATATTAAGCTCTGGGGTACTCCAAAACGATTTTTTAGTGTCTTTGAAACAAACTTTTTTATGAAACGCCCATCATTAAAAGACAGCTCTACATACTGGTACCGGTCATACAGATAAGGTTGAAACCATTTACTTTCCTTATTTTGGATTCCTAAGCTATGAAGCTTATTTATCATAGTGTCGTGATTCACACTGTCAAAGGCACGGGTTAAATCCATAAAAATGTCAACTGTTTTTTTACCTTTATCCAGTTCATCAATTATGTCTTGAATAAAACTGCAGTTGCTGTTATTGTTGATTTTCCCGGTCTGAAGCCATGTTGGTTTCTGTCAAGAAGTTGGTTTGTTTCAAGAAAAGATAATAAAATTGCTGATTAACTACTCTCTCATACATTTTGGAAAATATTGGCAAAAGCGAAACCGGCCTATAATTTTTAACCTCACTTGAGTCACCTGCCTTATATATGGGTATTACTTTTGACAGTTTTAGCTTGTCAGGGAAAAAACCTGTTATTAGAGACAAGTTAATTAGGTGGGCTAGTGGAGGTGAAAGAAATTGCTTTGCTTATTGAACAATAATAATTGGGACTTCGTCCAAACCTGCAGAATACTTAGCTTGAAACTGATATTATTTTGTCTACATCTAAAACACTAATTTGCCTAAAATTAACCTTAACCTTACATCTAGTACTTGGAGCATCACATATTTTGTTGTCAGAGCTTTTAACTTTATTTGGTATGACAAGATTGTCTACAACATTTACAAAAAAAAATTGTTAAAAACATTACAAACTACACTAGGATCTTTGATAGGAATACTGTTTTTACTCAGGATTATGTTTGGCTGGGCACGAACTGGACAACATTCCCAATTTTTAGGAAGGGACAAAAAAGGGTCTCCTAATCTCCGAGCACGAACTGGACAACTTTCCCTGCCAGGTAGAGAGGGTGGTATGCAGGAAGGATTAGAAAGGATTAGATGCAGTGGGGGCCAAGTGCGCAAAGAATGTAGCGGCCGTGCAGTGACCCCAGCGCCGGAGTTCCCCAGGTTGTTCACCAATCACACATGACACATACATTGTTTAGTTTGAAAGTTGATCTGTTGCTCTGAAAAGGTGTACTGGCAAACATCTATAGTTTTGTGACTGTAAGGAGCTCAAGTGATAGTAAAATCTTTTTATTTGTTGTGATGGAGGGCCAAGAAATACAAGTCGTGCACAGTGAACGAGGAGGGGACCAGCTAACCTAACCTAACCTAATTATGGTGTCCAGAAATTATGGTAAAATATTTTAGTTGGTATATTATTGTGGAGGTGCAGCTGTCCGCAAACTTCGTGCCACCCCATGCGACAATACACTAAGCAGTTAATGAGCTCGCCAACTTTCACGCAAATCTGTTTGATAGTTTCTGAGTTTCTGTTATTCTTATGGGGGATATTTGTTTACAGACTTTACATGAGCGAGCAGTTTTCAGATTGTTTGTGTGCGCTTATTTAACGCTAGATTAGGCACTTTGGTTTTCAAAGGAGCCGAAAAGTTGTCCAGTTCGTGCTCAGCCCCTTGACCTGCTTCGAAAATGTTGTCCAGTTCGTGCTCGGGGATTAGCGAGGGTAGGCAAAAGTTGTCCAATTCGTGCCCGCCGTTATGTTTGTATTAATTTTTTGAGATTTGCCAATTTCTGAGTTAATTATCCTCCAGGTGGTTTTTGTAACATTGTTTGAGTTCTGCAATTTTCCATCAAAAAAATCCCTTTTTGTTTTTGTAATTTTGTCTTTTAATTGTTTCTTTTTTGTTTTTAATGAGTCTAGATTTGTATTGGCACATTTACCTGATCTAATCAATTTTTGGAATTGTATTAAATTTTCTCTATATACTTTAATCTCTTCTGTAATCCAATTTGCTTTTGAGTTGTTATTTTTTAATGTTATGACAACTTTTGGAAAGCTGACATCAAAGTAATGCATAATAATATTACAAAATACATCATATTTATTAAAAACATCTGCATAATACACATCAACCCAGGAATCAGCTGACAGTAATTTTAAAAAACTTTTATAATTTCAGAATTAAACTTTCTTACTTCTTTTTTTACTTTTATTGAGAGATTTCATGTCAAGAATTGTAAAGAGCAATCCATCATGATCAGAGATTTCCGTAATTATACCCTCTATTGTTACATTATTTTTATTTAAATTTGTAATACAATTACCGATAGCAGATTTTGATGTATCTGTTACTCGGGTAGGAAAATTCACAGTATAGTATAGACCATGACTAGATATTAGATTTAAATTTTTTGAAAGATAATTCTTCTACTTTTAGGGTGTTAATATTGATGTCTCCAATAAGAACAATACTTTTATACTTATTACTTGGTACATCAAGCATTGAATCTAGTTTATTTAAAAATGGTTCTATATAACAGTGCTTAGGAGTTCTGTATTTAAGCAAACAAACACAAATAAAAACTTTTCAAATATATCAATTCCGATATACAAAATTCAAATTCTTTTTCTACAATTAGGTTTTCTAGTGATGGTATAATTACTCTTTTACTCTTTCAATGATTTTTTACTAGGATCATCACTCCTCCTCGTGTTGTATTTCTGCGACAAAAAAATGAACATAATCTATAGTTGTTAATATTACATTTAGACAGTTCATTCTCATAAATGCTGTGTTCAGATAATGCTATGGCATCTGGTTTAAGCTCACTTAAGGTAAACCCTAACATGTCTTCTCTGTTAGGAAGGTACTGAACATTTTGATGGAACAAAATTAAATTTGTGTTTGCTTTAACAACACATTTAACATTTTATGTGTGTGGGAGGGTGGGTGGGTCAATGCCATTGTATGTGTATGAGGACGTGGGTGGGGCGGATGATATTAACACTTAATGAGCCATCTAACATTAAATGTGTGAGTTAAATTATCTATAGACCTACCCTCAACTGAAGGTAAGGCGTTGACTTAATGTTATGTATAGTACGACCAGTATATGAGAGTTAATTACAATATTTGTATAATTAAGTATTTGTATTAAACTTTCTTCTAAAAAACTATTGTTATCAGGAGTAGCAACATTAATTACTTCAGCTAAATTTACATCTGATACATAATCTATTGAGAGATTTAATGGACCTTCAGATATCATTACTTTTTTACCAAAAGTAGTATCCTGCGTCATCTGTGGACTAATGCACTGGTTTCAATCAAACTCACTGGACTGACATACACTACCACCATCATTGGACACAAACTCTGGGTGCTGGTGCAACACTTGTGTGGGAGAGAAACTGCTCATCTCTACTGCAGGTGTGCTGGTAATGCTATGGTGATCAACTTCTTGAACCAGAGAGGACTGATGATTGGCTTGTAGGGAGTCTTTTAAGGTGTCAGATGTGATAGATACTGCCCTTTCTGCTTTTTGAATAGCTTTATTGAGGTATTTTACAAATTCTGAATATGGAATTTTGTTCTTCAAGGTTCCAGTACGCTTTTCTTCGTATGTCACCACACTAACTTTTGCACCAGTGATAAGTTGAAAGTGTACAATATTTGCTGCAAAGTTCTCCACAGGGATCCTGTCCCGCAACACCCCATGGGTGAACAGATGAGGTGTGAATACTCGCCTTGTTTGAAGTCGTCAGTCAAATTCTTAAAAGCTTCATTATAATCCTATAAGTTTTATCATCAACTTATTGTCATCAACAAACAACACAAAATTAAAGGTTAAATCTTAGTCAATTAAAAAAATTACTTAGTCAACTTCAATTCTTGATTATGTGGTAGTCCTCACTTAGTTATAAAAATTAAAATTAAGTATCGGAAAGCTGTCGTTCACGTTGCAAAGCAATAAGAAGATTTTAAGTTTACACGCTATCACTGACATTACGGAGACATTGTGCCGCGGCAGTTATGATTAGGCTAGGTTATTATATTGTAGAATGAACCATTAATAACTTATTTTCACTGTCGCAAACCGCTTTTCAGTCAGCAGAATTTGTAAAAACTAATTCTACAATAGGCTATGAACCTAACCTAACTGTAACTGCCGCGACGTGATGTATATGGGTGGCCTCGGTATATACTAATATACCACTCTGTTTCTGACACCTAATTTTTACTAAATATTGGAACTTAGCATCCTGAAAGTGTATTATCAAATTATGAATATATATGAATGTTATAGTACAGAATTACCAATTAAAGGTCAAAGTTGCTGGCGCTAAGAGTCTATTGTCCGTGATGGACTTATGCACCCTGCAAATTTTATTACAGGGTGCATAAGTGCATGAAGATTGGTTGACACAACCCCGGCACAAAATGTCAAATTTGTTTTGTTAAATTGTAGATTAATTCGTATAATTTTCATCATGCAATTACATACATTCTTTATGTTCCCTAGTTTAGGTATTTAAATGTGAAAAATGCAATTTTTCCTTAACCCTTTCAACGCAGGAATCAGACATATCCCCAGCATCTATTGGGGCCGAAACTGAGTTAACCCTACAAACCCTATTTTATAACATTTAATATATTGCAGTTGGATCCATTAGAGCCATTACAAGTGATTAATCTGACAGATGCTGACCAAAGGAATTTCTGTCGAGTTCCAGTTCGAGGGTTAAAGAACTAGAATGAGGTGTTATGGGCTTTACAAAAATGGGAGGTCTCTTGCAGAGCAATGGAAATACAACAAACCCTGTTCTGTTTCAATGTTAGAAAATTGTTCAAATTTTATTTTGAACCTTGTTAGGCTGGTAAAAGTAACTCAACAACTTAATTCTTTTCTTCAAGATGCCAAAGGTGAGAAATAGAAAATATATAGCACCGTTACGGGTGTTACAGAGAATTTTACGGATGTTACATAGCATGAGAAGTTTTTAGTTGCGTCTTTTTAATATTCATTTTAACTACTTACGTCTTTATATGGGTGGAACTTTTAATTTTTTGTGTTTTCGTGGAAACATTTAATATAAAAACAACTTTCAATAATGTATAATATTTATTTGAGTTTGGTACCCAAGTTTATATTTTTCGAATCACAACAACCTCTTAAAACATATAATATAATGTTTTAAATCAGAAATAAATAAACTCTGCACACATAATATTAGGGTTTGAAAGCCCTTTGAAATTTAGTCTTTGAACTTTAACCAAGCTGCTTCTAACACTGTGTCATTGACTATGTAAACACCTTGGCTTTAAACTGGTGTTTACGTGTCGATTTTAGCAATGTCAATTTTTTTTAATGTATATTTTTATGTAGAAAATCTCATCAGGAATATCAGGCTACTTCCAGTTTGCTAAAGACTCTGGTTTCCCTTCAAACGTATATTGTACTTTATATAGGTAATTGTACAATACTACTGTACATATAGGGGTGGGTGGGTTAGTCAATACTCCCGTACGTGTAGGGGTGGGTCAATACCCCTCTGCGTGTAGTGGCAGATGGGTAGGCAAATACCACTGTACTGTAAAGGCAGTTGGACAGTTCAATACCACTAAGCATGTAGGGGTGGTAGAGTAGGTCAATATACTCCTGTATGTGTAGAAGCGGGTAGGTGGGTCAATACCCCCATGTAGGAGTGGGTGGGTGGATTAATATCACTGTACATAAAGTGTCCCCACTACTTGAGCCACTTTTGGTTAGTTACAGATTTACAAAGGTTCCTAAGATTGAAAAACCAATGTTTATAGTCGGTTATAGATTCGTCAATTATATACAGTAGTTTATATTCTTACTTATTATGTTACTGGAATTACATAGATGAAAGTAAAACCTGCAACACCTATTTAGGTGTTAAAACAATTTTAAATTATCAAAGAAATTACTTTAGATTATTAGCCATAGACAAAACCTTAACCCTCCAAGTGCTAAAAAGCCCGATCGGGACGAAATAAAGATTGTTCCCAGTGCTAAAGTCCCGATCGGGACGAAATAAACATCGCTTCACAATGCGTAATATATCTCAGTTATTAATTGTTGGATCAACATATACTTTATATAGTATTACTTGGGAATAAATGCTCTATCGAAACAATACATTACAATCTAATCTAGTGATGAATATAATCGAACATGGTTAGTCGAAAAACAGCTGTTATTTTACTCTTGACAGTCGTGACTAGTTTCGCATTGTTGTTTATACTGTGCGTAGGGTCCCGTGTTTTCTTTTGATTTCGTGTTGTTTATGTATATATTTTTGTATGAAAGTTAATTGTAATTAGTATTTAGAAGTAAATTATGGGTGAATTAAGTAATTCCAGTGCTATTAGAAATGTTTTGAACGATGAAGATAGTGATTATAGATTTTAGATACGTTGTTTTTATTGTTTATATTGAAAATAAATTTTCATATCATTGTAAATAAGGGGTATGTGTAACAAACAGTTGGAAACAACAGTAATATTGTTTTTTGATTTTTTATTTATAATTGTGAAAAACTATGATTGTAACAATGTTTTTCAAAAAGTGCAATTTTTTCTCTTATGAAAAGTTTCGAACAATACGTTTTAATAATTTTTTATGTACAATAAAGAGCAAATTTGTAGTATTTTTTTTAATCAGAATTGAATGGAGAACATTTTGTATATAATGGAATTACTTGTGGGTCGTTACTATATGCTAATAAATAGACGCTAAGTGAAAAATTGAAAAAAATGCTGTTGAAATATTTACAAAAAATGGTCTATAACTGGACACCATTAGAGGTAAGTGTTCAAACTTATTTTATTATTGTTCTACATGTTCTACTGAATAAAATGATATATAATAAACCCGTTTTAATAAAAAAAAATGAGTTAAATAAAGAAATTTAGCAGTATACGCGGGCAAGCAAAAATGGCCTAGCACTGAGGTGGAAAAAAATCAGCACTTGGAGAGTTAATTTTACAAAAGGTATGGCAAACAAAAATTGTACTTGGTAACTATTACAAATTTAACATAAGTTGTGTTACAAGCTGCCATTCTTTTGTAGATTATTAATAACTAACTTGGTTGGCTATTGGGCTATTAATAAATAGTCCTTTCTGAGCTAAGTCGAACTCAGATAGTAACAATGACTACACTCGTTCATCTACGCTCATCACACTCATTCACGCCTAAAATATTCGCCCATATCTCTACGATCGGCGTCTTAGAGATGAATAATGAATAATATTTTAAAACAACAAAAAAGGTGTATCAGAATAATTAAATTAAAACATGATGATTCTGCCAAAGACCATTTTCAAAACTTAAACATTTTTACTGTTTTCAGTCAATATGTTTTTGAGTGTATTCTTTTAACTAAAAATTAATTATCAAAGTTTAATAATACTAGTCATTTCTATAATACAAGATCAAAAAATATCCTTAACCAGACTCACAGACTTAAGTTTTTTTTTTAAACAACCCACTTATATAGGAAAAAAAATTTTAAAATATATACCAAAAAATATAAAAAACTGAAAATGGTCATAATTATGAAAAAAGATTAAAAGATTAATTAATGAGTAAAGCTCTGTACTCATTTGAGGAACTTTTCACCTCTCTTTAATAAAAAATTTTCCATGAATAAAGTACGTTTTATTATTTTAATGTACTAAAATTTATTATTTTATTTACACTTGAAATAAAATTTATAATTCATTTTATTTACACTAGAAAATAACCATAACGTTGAAACATGTTGTGTTTAATCAATTTTAATAAAAAATGTTAAAGGGTACTTAGTTTTTAATTTTATTACATCCTAAAAATACGTAAGTAGCCCTAATTTTTAACTTTATATTACTTCATAAATCTTTATTCATGTGTTTGCACATACGATACAATGAATAGTATCAAGATTTTTAAGTCTTAAGGTTCTAATTTACAATATGAGTTACATTGATTCAATTACTGCAGTCAATGAAAACAATAAAATATTAATTAAATAATAATAACAACTATTAATTCACAACAATAAAAACCATTAAATAAAATGAATTACAGTATTTTATTTACACTTGAAAATGACCATAAAGTTGAAACATGTTGTGTTTAATCAATTTTAATAAAAAATGTTAAAGGGTCCTCAGTTTTTAATGTTATTACATCCTAAAAAGATTTATGAATATGAATCAAAATATAGTACTTAAAGAAACAGTAATAACTGTGTGGTGATGTTGGTGAATTTATGCTCTTCACTTTTAAAAACTACAAACTGTCAGCTGTTTTCAGTGTTCTATTTACCAACATCATTAAAGTAACAAAATAAAATCCCAACTCACAGTCACCAGGATGTGATTAAAAAGATGCCTGCAACATTAACTAAATAAAATTTAAGAAACAAAAATTATAGATTAAAATATTATACTTTTCTATACCATAGTAGAAAAAGTAGTACTAAACAATTTAAATTTTTATTATTAAGCTATGAGGGCCTTTTTTGCTGAATTGCACTTAGGTATTTTAGGCAAAGGTTAAATTATCAAACAACAAAAATTTTCAAAGACAATTTTTGTTTGGATAAAACTGCACATATACTTAGTCAACTTCAATTCATTTCATATTTTAATATGATGATGTGGTAGTAAATGATGATAAAAATGAAAATCAAGTGTTGGAAAGACGTCATTCACGTTGCAAAGCGATCAGAAGGTTTTAAGTAAACACGCTATCACTGACATTACGGAGATATCGTGCCGCGGTAGTTATTTATGGTTAGGTTATTATATTGTAGAATGAACCTGTAATAACGTATTTTCACTACAGCAGCCAGTAGAATTTGTAAAAACATATTCTACAATAGGCTATCATAACCTAACCTAACCTTAACTGCCGCAGCCCGTTAATGATACTAACTCTGTTTCCGACACCTAATTTTTACTAAATATAGGTATTTAGCATCCCAAAAATGAATTATCAAAGTATGAAAAGATTTGAGGTTGACTAAGTAATAATGAAGAAATACCTTTGTTTGGGCTAATACAAATAAGTTCAAATATATATTCTTTAAAAAACACATCTCTTCGGTAACTATGCACTTACTAGAAGCCTCTGAAAATGTGATTACTTGTTGAAAAAGTGGTGAAATATGAGATTATATTTCTTGAGGAGATTGATTTTAGCAACAGAAAACTTGTATTTTACCGAAAAAGGAAAAACTAGTTTTTTAAGTGATTGTAGTGAAAAAAACAACTTTTTTTAATTAAAAATTTTTAACAATTTTTTTTCTTTTATAATGCTGTACAAGAATATATTTTTAAAATTGGTTTTTCAATCAAATTAATTTTCCGGCCCAAAAAAGTACACTTTTTACTTATTTAACAAAATATACCCCAACTTATCCTAATCAACTATATACTAAAAAAAATATCATCATTTGCATGAAATTCAGGTGTCTGGCCTATAGGCCATCACTTAAGCAGAAATACGTACAAATTTGTTTTTGCTGGCTTGTCATAGCTGATATTAACAATGTGCATATAGGCACCGTAGTTTTTCCGTGATATCTCTAGAAATAAATGTTGTATACCAAAATAGTTTTCAAATTCGTGTTCAGCACAAAAAACAACTACATAAAATTTCAAAAAATTATTTTAAAAAATCATATAAATAACAGATGGCCATTACGAGATCATTTTAAACAGCAAATACAGTATTAACCCTAGATAGTCAAATAGAGCATAACATATGCTCTATCAAACGCCTATGCCATCGTGAAATAGAGCATATCATATGATCTATCGTTAAACTCAATATAACATATATTTATCATCAAGCAATACGACAAACTTTGTACCAATCGACGCAGAATGTTCTGTTATATACGTTTCAAATTTTTAATAATTTTGTTACTCAATTTTATAAATTTAGTAAAATGTTAAATACAAACACCTGCTCACTTCCCGCCTGGCGGAGGTCTGGAGGGGGGAAAATGGCCGATCTTTGTCAAATGACTGCCCAATAACCAATAGTAGGAATCGGGCGCTCAATGTCAGTTTGCAGAGAATGAAATATTCTATCCAACAACATAAATTAGAATGTTGTAGGTACTTTGGGTGTTTTACCAAAAACTGTTTGTAGACCATTTTTGCATGTTATTTCAAAATGGAAATGAAATGAAAATGAAAAAATGCCTGTATTAAAGGGGCGAAGTTAGGACTGTAAAGTCCTCTCTAACACTTAACCCCATTAAAGTAGAGGTGTGTTGATATTTCAGTATCCGGTATTTTGTACCTGTAATGGTTACTTGAGTACAAAAATACTGGTTACAGATACTGATAAAGGTAGTTCCTGTCTCAGTCCCAGGTCTCAGTATCTGTTTTGAACTATAAATATTTTACCTAGTATCAATATTGGAGTACCCATTCTCGTATCACTTTAGGTTAAGTGTCTGTCCCAGTACCGACACTGAAGTACCTGTTTTCGTATCTCTTTACTAGTATCTGTCCCAGTACAGTTTTGGAGTATATGTTTTCGGATATATTCAAGATTAAATATCTGTCTCAGTATCGGTATGGAGTATTTGTTTACGTGATGAGGACTGAATTAGCATTCAGCACTTTAGACATTGTTGAATGTTGATAAGAGCATTCAGTCAGTTCAGTGGCCCAGCACCAGGTGAACTGTGCATGTTCAAACAAGAACGATAGTAACACAGTAGGCCGACATTTGTTTTTTTGTAATTTTTTTTATATAATAAAGTTTAGGCTAAAAAAAATACACACACACATAACAAATAAAAGTTAGTTACTTTATAACTTGTTAATTTTTTAACTTATTGTTAAATGAACACCATATTTGACATTTAATAAATGCAATTATTATAAAGGGTGGGGCAGAATGGACTCCCTGATTTGACAGGTTAATTGTAAAAAAACCATCCAAGATAATTAAAAAAGCTTTTTATTTCTGAAAACTACATATTATGCCATTTCATTTTCATTATGTTTTGAAAATGATATCGTCCAGATGACGACCTTGACGAGCGATGCACATGTTAAGTCGTTCAAAAAAGTTTTCAAAATCTCTGCCCAGCATAGCTGGCGTTATTCCAGCGATGACATCAGCAATTGCTTCCTTAAGGGCTTCCAAGGTCCTTGGTCGAACTTTATAAACCTCAGATTTGAGGTGACCCCAAAGAAAATAATCACATGGGCTCAAATCTGGGGAACGAGGGGGCCATGGAACATCCCCTCGCAACGAGATCAGGCGGCCGGGAAACTGTTCTTGCAGGATTTGGCGTGAACGACGGGCGGTACGAGCCGTGGCACCATCCTGTTGAAACCAAAAGGCTTCCATATCATTTTCCTCACCATACTCTTCAATTTTTGGGAAATAAAAAGTTCTCCAACATCTCACAATAGCGCACAGAGTTCACAGTAACAGTTGCACCGTCATATTCAAAAAAGTATGGGCCAATAATGCCTATGGAGGACACAGCGCACCAAACTGTCACTTTTGGTGAATGAAGAGGTCTTTGGTGAAGTGTGTGTGGGTTTTTAGCTGCCCAGTACAGAAAGTTTTGCTTATTTACTGAGCCGGAGAGGTGAAAATGGGCTTCATCGCTAGACCAAAGAATAGCGCCGGCTTGCAAAGAGGCTAACATTGCATTGCAAGCATCTGTACGTTTCACCCAGTCTTCTGGGCCCAACTCTTGAACATCTTATAGGGGTGTAAGTGAAGGTCAGAGTGTAAAATTCGCCTTACCGTTCTGGGCGATATCCCAAGAGCAGCAGCATGTTTCCGCGCAGAGCGCGATGGGGTTGTTCAATAGATGCTCTCACTGCCACAATGTTTTCCGGGGTCCTCACACTTTTTGGTCACCCGCCTGGTTTTCTAGGAAGTGCAGATCCTGTTGCCCGTACACTTGCAATCCATTTCCTTATGGTTTTAGCATCAGGAACACTGTCATGACGAGTCAAACCAAACCGCCTACGAAATGCCCTCTGCGTCATCACTACACTATCGTTGTTTTTAAAAAACGTTGATAAAACCACGATGCTCGCCAGTCCACTTCATGGTGACAACTAAAATGGCGTCTTCTCCCCCACCAAACGCCACTACTCCCACTCCGCTAACTGACCTGCGCGCTCTTCGGTGACTGATTCAAACTAGGGAGTCCATTCTGCCCCACCCTGTATTTTAAACCTGTTTAGTCATTTAGAAACCTAAATAAAATAATTAATTGATGTATTATTAAAGATGGATATTATTTGTAATGAAAAAATAATCATTCTAGCGGTATTTACTCTAAGAATTAGTTATTGGATACTTACAAAAAGAATACTGGAGATATATACAAAAATACTTAATGTATTAAGATACAGCAGCCAGCATATTTTAGTTCAGTGAATGAGTAATATAACTGGTACTTGAACACTAAAAGTATCAGGTACTTTGTAACATGTATTTGTATCAGGTACTACAAAGTACCTGTAACAGATGTAACAGTCACTTTCAAGTACCCATTTTGCCCATCTCTACATTAAAGGGAGATAGAGCATATGATATGCTCTTGGTTAAACTCAATATAACATATACTTATGATCAAGCAAGCACAACAAATGTGGTACCAATCGACGCAGAATGTTCTGTTCTATATATTTCAGATTTTTAATAATTTTTTATACAACTTTATAAACGTAGAAAATTAATTAAAACGTGCAATTTCCACTCAATTCCCACCTGGCGGAGTTTGGGAGCGGGAAAAATGGCCGTTGTTTGTCGCATGACTAAAGAATAACCAGAAGAGGGAATAAGGCATAGTAAATGTCAGTCTGCAGAGAAATATGTGATATATCTAGTTTAGTACATACAAAAATCCTAAAAATTATTTTATATTTTTTATTATGATTACAATGTGCAACATTTTGCAAGTGCAGTTTACACAATCTGCAGACGTTGACGTGTGGTGTTAAAAGTTTTATAATTTTTTTGAATATTTTCATATATTTTACATTTTCTTGTAGCTAACAGATTGTACTAATGAAGTACACATGTCGAAAAAAATTACAAAATATTATACATAGCTCTTATTATTGGATTGTTGTGTAATGTTTCACAGACATTTTTATTTTCCCCAATAAACTAAAAATATAAACATATGTTTTAGGGTACAATATGAATACTTTTAATAAACAACTTTTTCTTGACTATTCAATGCTGATTTTTTAAAATTTTTCATGTACTATTTGATTACCTATAATGATCTTGTTAAATTAGCTTGACCTGTGATAGGTTTTCAAGGTTATAGGTTTAAAACTTCACACAAATTATTGCGTTCAAAGTGCTGTACTGATGAGCTTGGCACAAATAACCGACAGCCGCCTAAACTGCCAATTTCAAAATGCTGTAAGTTGTTAAAACATCTGCGAAGAAAACTTTTGAACATGGCACGTTGTCTTGATGTAGTACCTTTCCGAATATGGTACACTGGCTGGTACAAAATGTCAAGTTATGAGATATTTACTGGTGAACTTAGCGCAAATAACAGGCAGCCGCCTAAATCACATATTTCAAATTCTGTAAGTTTAAATAAACATCTGCGAAGCAAACTTTTGAACATGCCACGTTGTACTTTCGGATAGTACCTTTCCTAAAATAGTATGCTGGCTGGGTCAAAATGTCTAGACTTTTGAGATATTTAATGGTGAACTTGGCACAAATAACGGACAGCCGCCTAATACGCCTATTTCAAAGTGCTGTAAGTTGCTAAAACGTGCGCGAAGCAAACTTTTGAACATGGTGCATTGTACTTTGTGGTAATACGTTTCCGAATATTAAGAGTCAAGAGTCAAAGAGTCAAATATTTTTTATTTCCATCCATAGTGAAATGTGAGATTACAAAAAAATGAGGTCTTAAACTAAGGAATACAGTAAAAACTATTTTACTTGTACGGGATTGCAGTACAATTTTATACATGGTATAATAAAGAATACTAATTACAAGAAACTACTACAAACCAAGTAATAATCTTTAAATTAATATCCATACAACAATTGCTATTGAATTAAACAAATTAAACACACCATATATATATATATATACACATACACACATACACATACATATATACATATATATACACATATATACATACATACATACATACACATACATACAATGTTGCACTCCAGGAGCGTAAGAGAAAAAAAACTAATTATATGGAAATAAGCCTACATAGGCAAAGCCCGTGCGTAGGCTTGAGCTACTTATCAAGACATTCGATTATATTTTTTTTATTTTTTTTGCGGATGGTCAATGAAATAATGAGTGGTGTTTGATATAATAGACAGAGTAGGAACAAGTTGATTGGTGATATAAGGAACAGTGGTGACAGCTGGCAGAAAGAGAACCTATTTTACATGAGAAAAACAACTATGCTGATATGAGCACAAGCCAAGGCAGAGGAGGGGGACGATAGGTCGGCGAGCAGTGTGGGTGACTGTGCAGAGGCATGGTACGGTGGGTCAGTGGATGTCTGTTTCTGGTGTCCGTTCTGTCAATACTTATCTGTAGTCAAGTCATACATGTATGTCTGCGTGTCTGTCTGTGTGTTTATGTCAGTACTCCGCTGCGAGAAGCGACTCGACTCCCGACACACTGAGCCCTAGCAGCCACTGAGAAACTTTACATTTAAAACTAGATAAGGACGTACAGTTGAAGACATCTAATACGTTTGCCTCCCTACACAAATTCCTGAACAAAATATTACAAGTATAAAACGAGTTAGTTGATAGATGCGTTTTGCGTAGTTGAATAGAAGAAATGCCAACGTGACGTGCATATCTAGTATTGTACAAGTGAGAAATTGGTTTGAAGATGGTGTTTGAATGTTTGAAAATAAATATCAGAAGGGTTTTAACGTAAATGTGGCGTATACTTAAGATCCGTGTGTCTTGAAACAGAGCGTCAGTAGGATATCGTCTCTCTTTGTTAAATCCTACTTTCAAAATGGACTTTTGGATAACACTCAGTGAATTCAACTGATTATTAAAAGAACCTCCCCAAGCTATAATACCAAAGGAGAGTAAAGATTGAACGTACGCAAAGTAAGCTAATTTGATTTCTTTCTCATCAAGTACATCGCGTAGATTTTTAAAAGCAAAAATGTATTTGCGCAGCCTCTTTTTTAGGTAGTCAATATGCTGGGACCAATTTAATATAGTTCACCAGCTGGTCCAAAATGTCTGTTATGAGATATTTACTGGTGAACTTGGCGCAAATAACGGGCAGCTGCCTAAACCGCCTATTTCAAAATGCTGTAAGTTGCTAAAACTTGCACGAAGCAAATTTTTGAACATGGCACGTTATACTTTGTGGTAATACGTTTCCGAATTAAATACACTGGCTGGTCCAAAATGTCCAAGTTATGAGATATTTACTGGTGAACTTGGCACAGACAGTTCCGCTCTTTGGAATAATTCAATGTGCTGTAAGTTGTTGAAACGTCTGCGAAGTAATTTTTTGAACATAGCACGTTGTACCTTGAGTTAGTACCTTTCCGAATATAGTACACTGGCTGGTTAAAAATGTCTAGACTTTGAGATATTTACTGGTGAACTTGGCACAAATAATGGGCAGCCGCCAAAACCGCCTATTACAAAGTGTTGTGTGTTTAAAAACCGCTAATGAAGCAGTTTTTTGAGCATGGCACGTAGTACATTGGGAGTAGTACCTTTCCGAATATAGTACACTGGCTGGGCCAAAATATCTAAGTTATGAGATATTTACTGGTGAACTTGGCACAAATAACGAGCAGCCGCCAAAACCACCTATTTCAAAGTGTTGTACGTTAAAAAACCGCCCATGAAGCAGTTTTTTAAACATGGCACGTAGTTGGGCTATTAATAAATTGCCCTTTCTGAGGAACAGTTGAACTCAGTTAGTAACCAGACTACACTGATCCTACACTCATAAAACCATTCAAATTCGCCTTAAAATACGCACAACGTTGTGTCGGCGTCTCATATGTAAGAATGTAAGAAGAATGTACCTTGGGGTAGTACCTTTCCGAATATATTACACTGGCTGGGCCAAAATGTTTTTAACTTACAACACTTTGAAATAGGCGGTTTAGACGGCTGCCTGTTATTTGTGCTAAGTTCACCAGTAAATATCTTATATCTTAAGACATTTTGACCCAGTCAGTATACTATTTTCAGAAAGGTAATACCCAAAGGTACGACTTGCCATGTCCAAAAGTTTGCTTCACAGACTTTTTTAAACTCACAGTACTTAGAATTTTGCGGTTTAGTTGGCTGCCCGTCATTTGCACTAAGTTCACCAGTAAATATCTCAAAACCTAGACATTTTGGCACAGCTAGTGTACTATATTTGGAAAGGTACTACCCCAAGGTACAACGTGCTATGTTCAAAAGTTTGCTGCGTGGACATTTTTACACCTTACAGCACTTTTAAATAACTACCCAAGCATATTATTGTATTACTAAAGCAAATTCACCTAATTTGGCTATTACTAAGAGTATAATAGAGTTATTTAAAATATTGTATAAGTTATAAATGTACTTGATGTAGGCCTATTAAATCTTTAACTTGATAGTTTGTTGATGAAAGTGTGGTTATGTTTATCGACAACATTCTTGGTGAGTAATGTCATCATCGTTATCAGCACACCTGAAGAATTTAGCTTACTATTCTTCCTAATGGGTAATATATTTTTGCTTATTTTACTTCCTTGACAATGTCCTAAGATGTAGGAAACAGTTTTGGGTAATTATGCACTTTCTTGCCACCTCTGAAAATACGATTTCATGTTGAAAAAGTGGTGAAATACGAGTTTATATCTCTTGAGGAGTTTGATTTCATCCACGGAAAACTCGTTTTTTACAGAAAAAAATTGAAAATCTAGTTTTTAATTTTAAAAAATCGTTAATTTTTGACCTTTTTTTTCATTTTTCGTGTTGTTTTATGCTGACAAATATATAACTGGTTTTGTAGTCAAATTATTTTTTCAGCTTGAAAAATGCATTTTTTACTGACATAACCTAACTTATCCTAATTGTCTATTTTCTCAACAAACATTCGTAATTTGTGTTAAATTCGAGTGTTTGGCCTCCGTGATGGCCTGTCGGCCGTCACTCTGGCAGGAATATAGGTGAATTCAGTTTTTGTGACTAATAGTTGTTGTATATAATGATCGCGTTATGGCCGCTAATCGCAATTCGTCACGATAGTAGTTTTCCGTTATATCTCGCTAAATATTTGTAATAGCCCAAAACAATTTTCAAATTTTTATTCAGTGCAAAAAAACACATCAAAATAAAAAAAAGATTAAAGTTTTAATTTCCATTCAATATTTACATATTTTTTCATGATATTAATTATTTACTAAAATGGTATGTGATAGTAGTACGTGAATTTACAGTTCTTGAGAAGAAAAACAATATGCTAAAATGTACATTTGAAAGCATATTTAGTATTTTTTATGATTTTAACAAGAAAGGCTTTCAAAGCGCCAAAAATGGCACTGATCTTTTGGGAGTTCAGCATGCTCACTATCTAGGGTTAAAAGCAACAATTGTTATAAATAATTGTTTTTATCATTTTCTAGTAGTAAATGAGTTTTCTGATTTTCCAGGAAAAATAAGTTTTCCATGCTACAACATGATCTCTCCTAATAAACTACCGTGTCAATGTTATTTTTCTTAGATGACCTGATAAAGCATTCCAGTGATAGATAAAACATTAATCAACAGTTTGCTCATTGCTTACCTGAATTTGGATAGCGAAAGAATGTGGCCCATCTTCCACATGACTGACATAAACTGGATGAGTAACTCCAACTGCAAGCATTTCAGTAGAAAACTGAAGGGGATGAGGAGGGGCAGTCAATGGCATTTCTGGTCTTCTCACTGGAATCCCTGGTATTCCAGGCATACTTCCAGGACGACTAGATATCGGTTGATTAGAGTGTTGAAATAACTTAACATCTGACATCATTCTAACTGGTGGTGGTTGACTTAGATTTGGCATCCTCGTTGGAGGAGGTTGTTTTGTAAAATCTACAACTGTTGGTGGTGGAACATTAAACTGGCTGGGTAACGAAACTTTAGTGGGTTTCACGTCATTTAATTTCTTGATAAAAGTATTGAAAGGAATCTCAAAACCAGCATTAGTGCTAATTAACTGGCTAATAAGATCAATATCAGCTTTATGTATCTTATAGATAACTTTCTTTCCCACTAAATCACACACGGAACACAACATTTCCGAATTGTTCAGTTTAGTTCGAAGAGTTTCGAGCAGTTGATTATCCCATTCGCCTCTAGCTGCAATGCCCGCGACAAAAAACTCACGAGCCAAACTTGGAAATTCCAAGATTTTCTCAACTCGCTCATCTGGGAATATTCGAATCAGGTGAGAGTTCAATCTTATATCAGTAACATTCACTTCAGCATGATTTCCATAGTCAATGAAACAAACTGATACCTTACGATCATGCAAATTACCTAATCCTTGTATTTTAGCACGGTAATAATTATTGTCATTGTATTTTGTGCAGCAGATTAATCCTACTTTCACATCACTTAAGGTTTTTGGCCTTAGTTCTTCTTTGGTTTCCAACAAGTCACGAAGTTGGTAAAGCAATCTTTCAACTAAAAGTCCATTCTTGTCAGTCTGAGCAAATAATTTTAGAAAAGGACCTTCTTTGTCCACATAGGTGATGTGAAGTTCGGCTTCCACGATCTGCGTGGTTGAGATCGCCATAGTTCACGAGGAGTTCCCAAGTCCAAACACAGATTCTTACAAATTATGCGATGATTATTACACAATTATATTACAAACACTTTTAAATAAGACTAATAAATGAAAATAAAACTTAACACAAGTATTTACTGTTACATTTTGCACCACAATTCCTCCTTTTCAGTCTCACAACGAAAGTAGAGCTAAACTTCCAATTGCAAGTGCCTGCATCGTAAAGTAAGAAGAAAAATAAAAGTTGGTTGGTGGAAAGAGGGTCAAAGGTAATCAGTAAAAACTGTGTGACCACTACAGCCTATTTACAATAGATGGCATGCTTATATATATGAGGGGAAATATTTGTTAAGAACGTCCATAATTGTTTTTCTAAATATTACTTTAATCTCAACAGTTTAACTTTGTAATTTAAGCTATCGTCTAAAAATGTTTACTCAAAGTGTTCATTGTCATCGCGTTTGGAATATTGTCTTATGCCTACTGGTGGATTTGGTATTTTCCACAACAGTTCGAACATTGAGCCTCTTTATTGTTCGAATACTAATAAATTATGAAAGAAATCTTTGCACTGCAACTTTGTATGTTAACTTAGTAGCCTTCTGTTCGTATATTCACTATTATTGCTTCTAATTAAAATATTAGGTCAGTAATTAATTCTTGCATTAATAATGATTGAATATCTTGTATTATTCTATCTGTGTGTTGGTTTTCTGTAGGTGCACTATATGAATAAATAAATGAATAAACATCACGGATGCTCAGGTTAAAACAATACCACTTTAAAATTATCTTAATCTATATGATGTGTTAAATTTATTTAACTATCACCACTATATTTACCAACAAGCTTGAGTAATACAGTTGTTACAAAATCACATTAAGAGACAATATCGAAGTAATTTCAGTCTTCAGAAAAGGTTGCTTAAATTAATTCTTAATAAAACTTTGTTGAGAATAATTCTAATGTTTCTCCAGTTATTACAAATAAATTAATTAAGGAGCATTTCAATAAAATAAATTAGTTTATTTTTAGCATGTTGGTTTGTTGCACAATAGTTTATGAAAGTACACTTCAGAATATTAATTTGAATTCTGTTCCAACTTCTTCAAAAACATAATTTTCTTAGTAACACCTCCCTAAACTTAAAGAATAAATAAAATGTGTATCAGCTATGCTGGCAGGCGATAAAGTAAAGCTGCCACTCTCCAGAAAACAGAGAGTTCCAATGTCCCCTCCCCCTATCACCACCCTTAAACATTACACAAATGGTTTGTTGATTTTTCACCTAATAAACTGGAGGGTTTTAGGAGTAATGTTTAGACTTTTCATTTTAAAATGAAAAGGTAAGTCATGCCCAAGGTTTATAGGAGCCTTGAGTCGTGCTGACTGCCGGGCTATCACTGATTGAACAATTTGTCTGGGCGCGTGGCGGTGTCGCTACCAACCGTATTTATTTATTTTTATTTATCAACGGCAAACGCCAATTTACAAAGAGTTACATACATAAACCAAGATGACTTATAATAAACAGCTTGTATTAAAAAAAGAAAAAAATCTAACATAATTTAAAGGATTACATACATATTTAGCGTAGTATGCGATATTAGTTTAACTAAAAATAACTTGAAGAAAAAAAATAATATATAAAAATTGGTACATAGCAATATGTACATCACTTAAACATGAGCTTTAAGATAATAACACAAACAACAGTACCTATATACCATATAACAACTAATAACAATATTAAAACAGAAACATCAACAATAATTAAATTACTCAACAATATACAAGTTGATTATTTTAGCCTGACGAACAGCGCCGCTTCAGACATCGTCCAAGATTTCCAAGGAGAGAAAAACTTTCTTAAGATGTTGACTACTGTCATGGAAGAAGTGGTTATCGGGACAGACGAGGTTTCCAAGTCGATGAAGGCGAGGAACAGCACTACATGACATGTAATTGGTCGGATGGGATCGATGGCAAAATAGGTCTAGTGAGCGTGTTCGATTAGGTACTCTGATGTCAATGGAGCTTAGAAGTTCAGGGCAAATAACTTCAGCCCGGAGTATTACTAACAATATTAGAATAATAAACATCAATAGTTGTAATAAAAATATTCAATACATTTTCAATACAACTGGTTTATGTAGACCAATGTTCTCATAAAAGAGCCCCCTCTTCACCCCTCACCCCAGCGTCACTGGGATTAAAAACCGTTATTTGTCCAATCAGTATTTTAACGGTTTGTGCACTCTGGGAATTTTAGCATCAGAAAATCTAGTTTATATTTTTTTACATGCAGAACGAATGTCATAATGTAATTGCAGCAACACATTTTTCAAAACACTCGAACAATATCTCATCAATATACCTTACTAATTAATTGAAGAATTCATTGAAGCACACACATATATATACTCACTCTTTCAGTTGGCTAGTTAAAGTGGTGTGCCACGGAGAATATTTCAGTTCACTTGGAAGACTTTATAGTGGAGAAGAAGTTACGACTCCTAATCTAAGGACTGTGACGCAGAAAAAAGAAGTTTACAAAGTTGCTTGTAGCAATAGAGATTATATGCAAGATTTATGAACAAATAATTAAAAAAAAAAACTAAGAACAAATATAGTATGAATCCTTTTAACTACTTTTTTTTAAGTAGATGGCGTATGCATTTGTTTCACTCCCGTCTTCACTTCAAAGATTGTAGATTCAACTTTTACTTTACACTAGCTATATTTTGAAGATTGTTGTTGATTATTTTTATGGAATAGCAAAAATCTCAAATTTCCCAGAGTTTATCTTTGCCCAGCTATCATAAACGTTGTTTAATTCAATGAATAATTCGAAAAAGAAATTAAGTTTTTAAAACACCTGTTAGTGGATAAAGATTTATTTTTGGTCTTCGGTCGATCAGACGACCGATAATAAATTGCACAGAATGATGGCTTCTTTATGTTAGACGATATAAGCTTGGGTGGCAGGCAGGAACCCTGTACTATATACTACCATTTTCATATAACAAAATGATAATTTTGTAATTCAAAAAAAGAGATTTTTTCTGTATTCTTCGTTCAATCGCACAAACAATACAAAATTACGAAATTAATATAACTTGCGTAGATTATTGGTATGTGTGCAATAAAGAGTTCCTCCAAGGCTCGTATATTTGAATTGCTAACTGGGGCACTGTAAATATGAACATAAAATGTATTAGTTAGTTTGAATTGTTAGAAAATAACGTTCAAAATAATTCAAAGAAATCAAACTGTAGACCAATTGTTTTCACTGAAATATTCAAGCTAAATAAGAGCGTCACTTAAGTATTTGATGAATCAATAAAAAGGGCTAATATAAAAAGTATGTTCAGAGTAACTTAAACTAAACTCGAAGAGATACTGAACAAATCTCAAATAACAACTGGTATTTAAATTAATAATGTTATTCTCCTCTGCGTGACGGCCAGGGACTTAAGGACTTCCAACAAGGCCCCACCACAGACAAGTGTACTGCAAGAGAGGCTGCACATAGGCACAGTACACAATCCTGTGCTGGTCCAAAGTAGAACCAGCTGGGAGAAAACATATGTTAATTTCCAAATTCGATGCTTAATATACTAAACGTGTGGAACTCAGCTGAGCTTGTGGTCAACAACAACACATCTATACACTTATGGTGGTCCACATGTTCAGTAATGTCACAAATGCAGTCAGTAGGCCTCAAATCACTACTCTCCGTTCACACTTTAGTTGAGACTGTGTGGGCTATGGACGGTCGCCACGCTACTGTCTATCCTAAATACATCACATATAAAAAAACGACGTTTTATATCGCTCTCAGTGTAACTGTCATCGATAGTGGGAATCATAATTCATGTAAAATGAATTTAAAATTAATTAATATCAACAGCAGAGTATTTATTAAAGCGCAGTTAATATCTATTACAGTAACTGTATTTAATAAAGGCAAAATAATTTGTCATTAATTTATTAAAATTGAAAACACTAAAAAATATGAGCATAAAAAATCAAAACAAAACAATAGACACGTTATATAATACTAGTAAGATTTCTTTTATTTTAAAATGATGAAGATTTTTTTAAGTAAATATTTTTGTAGTTATAATCAGTTTTGTAAATTAAAACAACATTATTGATTTATTTTATGTATTTTTAATATTTGGTAATTTATTACAACGAAATTACTAACAAAAAACTACTTAAAACTAAGAAGTAGAAGTATGTTTGTCTGATATAAATTCAGAATCTGTGAATGTTTTGTACTTGGCTAGTAGTGCGGAAGCTCCATTACAATTGCATAGGCAATTCAGCGCCCACAGTCTCAACTAAAGTGTGAACGAAGAGTAGAAGAATGCAACTATAGAGTTCTAAACCTGGACTAAAATGTATACATACATGGGTTAGCATACGTAGCCAACATAAACATTCCTTTCCAAATAAAATCAAAGGAGTGTAACTGGAAGATCTAATACATTGTTTATTTTCAGTCTAGGTCATTTAAGGCAAGGTGTTTAGGATGATAATTCAGCTTTTTAAATATTTACTGCTAAAAATGTAGTAATTTCGTCTTTAATAAAAGGGGTGTTAGCATCTTGATGTGCTATATCTATGGTGCAACTGACGAACTTCAAAATAAAACAAAACCATAACTGTAGGAAAGTAGAATCCTTTACCCTACCAGGACTTCTGATATTACTGTGCGATCTTTCCAATACAATCCAACTTAGGTTTGCCAATGTGTCCAGGTTTTTTTTTAATTTGTGAGAACTCTTAGTTTGTTTTTATTTACATTCCTCTGGACCAATTCGCTTTGATAAATTAAACAGGTTTGTGAAGTGATGAGCAATTGTGACATGTTTAGATTTAAAAAATATAGAGGTTCAAAGGAATCACAATTTCGAATGAATTCACTGGCTTATAAGTTGTCCATCAGTCTTGGAGTCCCCCCACCACAATTATCTATTCCTGCTACATCAGTTCCATATGAACATGAACCTTGTGTTTTCTGCAGCAGGGTTACTAACAAAGCACTAACACTAGGCCTCTTGCTAGCCTAGTGGTTAGCATCTCTGCTCCATATGCATAAAGTCACGGGTTCAAATCCCTGGAGGTCCACTTAAAATTGACAAGGGGTTTGGACTGTTGTCCCATAACAAAGCTATACACTAAAAATGCCCAAATCATATTTTTCATCAAAAACTTAAACGTTTTTAATGCTTAGTACTGTGGTTTAATGGTATTTAATTGGTTTTTCTTTTTCAAAACTTGTCATTGTAATCCTCAAATGTAGGCTCATTATAAGAACTTTTTTATATTTAAACTGTATTAATTCATAACAACTTATTTCATTGTAATAACTGATATTTAACATGTTTTGCCAAATGATGTATGCAATTAAGTTTTTCTTAAAATAATACCTAATTTTTAAATTTGTTGATTTTATTATATAATTTTTTTAAATGTTGAATTATTGGTTTAGGGAAAAAAAAATTGGGTGTGCGTCGGACCACACGGTGGAAGTTATACTTCTTTGGCCATTCTCATACACCCACTCACGCACACAAACAGACAGGATATATAAATGAAATATAAGACATTTTTCAATATTATTCAATATATTTATCTTCAATATATTATACGTGACTTCATTATTATATTATACACCTATATTATCATTATCAGTAATTTCTTCTATAATCATTCTTTCATCTTGCTCATTTCCTGGTTGGTCATTAGATATCGTACTGTATTCCAAGAAAGACACAATTGGATCAAGTGTTAGCCACATCATAGCTTAGCCACCAGCGGCGCTGCAAGACAGTAGTGTCGTCGAAATGAATCAGTGTATGTATATATTGTGGATTCGGTGACCCTACTGTCTTGCAGCGCTATCGGTGTTGAAACTTGGTACTGTTAATTCCGGCTTCAAAAGAATCTGGGATTTTTTTTTTTTAAAGCATACAAAAAACGTACAATCGATTAATTGATAGTTCTTAAAAATTTGTTCTTACTTTTCAGCGTGACGCGGTTTCTCGACCAACATCCCATCCCAAAGTGTCTAACGGGCGCAAAGAAGTATAACTTCAATAGTAATCAACTTTGTTTTTTGAAATAAGGTACATGTAATTTTTGTTCATCATTTATTTAAAAATCACACTTGATTTCTCTAATAAGTTATTGTAGAATTTATAATAATGTATTATTTGTTTCATATACTTGATGAAGATTTTATATTAAATACATTTCATAAATAATTATTTTAGTTATTTAATTCAACTTCACAAGAAAATCTTTGTCTACATAACCACAAGCGATCCATATCCAGTGGTGCATTTGTTTTGTTAACATTTTGAATGCACAGAAATACAATCGAAACGTTTCAAATGCAGCATTTCAAAATTGCGTATTACTAATACAAGGTGTATACAGTTTTGTTGGCATAATCATGGCATTATAATTAATTTTAATGAATTCCTTCGGTCAAAAAATGAAATAACAGTCAAATTTCAAAGGTTATAATTATGGGATATTTTTGTCAATCCAACACATGATACAATTGTTAATTGGTGACTACTTTTTAAGGCTGGCTGTGGATGTATATGTTACAAGGGGAAAAACTTTCGTTTCACATCACGGAACGTAATAATACAAATATTTCCTATTTCAGTTATCATAAACCTTCAATTTCATTCATTTTAAGAATATCTTCTTCAGACCCAGGGTACACATTCGTATACAAATAAGAAACTATAGCTTGTTTTGTCCTCTCTTTGGCTTAAACAACAACATCCTGCTAATAATTCAGCCAATTCCCACCAGGGGAGTTGTAATATGTCCACATTTGTGTACATTAGGTCTCAAGAACACAAATTTGGTATTTTAGATCAATTGAGCCCCAATGTACACATGTGTACGAAATGAAATAAACACCTAATTTCCTGAAAAAGTAATATTTATTTTCATAATTAAAAATAATGTAACAAAAACAAACAAGTCACTTGTTTTTTACGAAAAATAATAGTACTAAGCAACAAATAAGATTTTAAAGATGATCTGGAGAACCTCCATCGACTCCAGCTGGAACTTTTGCGGCGCTTTCTTCATCTGAACCAATAGCTGGAATGTCTGATTATTTCATTGAGGGCTCTGTTTTGTTCATCCAAACAAGTTGAAATAATCAACTTGTTGATTGCTTACATCGTCAATTGGATTAAAATTCAGGTCAGCATCAAGGTCAACTTCAAAATCACTGTTGTCTACGAGTTGTAACAATTCTTCATCAGTCATTATTGGCCCTCCTGCAGATTTTCCGGATATTCTGCAACATAATTGTCTAATGTTGTACAAATTGTAAGATTATTAATAAATGTAATGTATTATAATTAATTACTTTATTCTTTACTATGTGTTTAGACCTAATGTACAAATTAAAAAAAAAACACCAAAAGCTTGAAAACATTATTCATCTACTTGTCTATTAATGAAATTGAGCAAATTATTAAAATAACTAGTCTAATTATCACTAAACAATGTTTACCTGCTAATTGGGTTAAAAGCACTTTTCAGTTGAAACGCCAGGCAGCCATTTTTATACTGATGACATGGACACTTGTAGCAGAACAAAACTTCAAGACAACAAGGAAGAGAATAAGAACAATTTCGGTAGGATATTAAAACAACCATCATACCGGTATGAAAATAATTCAAATGATGTGTACATTGGGCCTGAAGAGGATATAATGACAATGAAAATTAAGTAATTATTTCAGAAACACCAACGTAGTGAAAATTTTACAAAATTAAAAAACTAATATAAACTATTAAAATGTATTCATATTTATTACTTTAGTATTTAGAAGCAAATTATCATTGTAACATATCAAATAAATGTAAAAATTGTTTTTAAAATAACCTTTTTTATTTTTAAAATTCTATTTCTCGTATTACTACAAAATAACCAATCAACAATTAATAAATATACTTTTCTCAAGACTTATTGCCATAAGAAGAAGTCACTTAAACTTTACTTGGCGGTGATATTTTGTTGATTATTTAGCACACATTATAATATTCATAGAAATCTGTGATTTTTCATATGATTTTCATGATATTTGTGACTGTTTTACAAAATCTGTTACTTTTCATGGGCAATAAATGCCCTGTTATGGCAAATATTTTTTAGCTTGTAGTATAAAATTATTTATAGCAAACCCTTACCTACACGCTAGAGGCACTCAGTGTCGCATATCGTAATTCTGGGTTTTTGTCATTATTATGAAATACATTCATTAAATTACTTTAGTTTTGTAATTTTGGGTTAAAAATAAAACTTAAACAAATTTCAAAATTATTTTAATGATAATATTTTATTACTAAACAACGAAATACTTCAAAGCCAACTAACAAATGAAACAAATAGTTACTTATGATTTTTTTTATTAAGACTTATAATTAAAACTATATCTCCATAAAAACTTATAACTAAAAATTAAGACTTATAATTAGTTATAATTTTATGAATAAATTATTATTAAGACTTGTAATTAAATCTAATAAATTGAAACCGTCCTCATTGGTATTTCCGTCCTCTTCTGATAGTTCCTGGAGAACTGCAGATAACTCATCAGGTGTCAAAAACTGCTGTGACCTGAAAAATAAAATATATATCGACAAATTAGAAATACTTACAATAGTATGTTTACATAAACACAGTGAAAAATAAAATATTCACAATTTTCAAAACCTATGAATGGATGTTGGTTCCATGCATCCATAAATGAAAATAATAATATGTATTTCAGTTTTATTGAACCTCCTATTAGATCTAAACAAGTATGTTATAATAAAGGAATTTAATTACTGTAGTAAAAATTAAATAACAATGTTATAAGTAACAAAAATATACTTACATTTTATACACAAACTGGTGCGGAGCGCCGCCAACGTGAGACTGCTTACATTCAAGGTCTGGTGCTGACTGAAGAAATGTTACAGAAACCCCCCCACCACTTCTGGCGAATCATCGATAGACAAGAAAGGAATACTCAAGGTGTCAGTTGAAACTGCTATTGCTTTATTTAGTAGACAGTAAATATAACCAGAAAGCAGTACGCTGTGCCGCTTAGTGTGTAATTAAGGGTTAAACAACAAGACTTACAATAGTCAGATTTGAATTATTGTTTATTATCAGCAATAAAAGACCAATCCCCATAGAATAAAAAATATTATGTTTTAAACTGTTTAATATGTAATTTTGGAAGATCTATGAAGAAAGTGCACCTGAGGGTTTGCAACAATACAGACAGGTGCTCGTGACTACATTAAAAGTGCTGCCTATAACTTTCCACACTAAAAACAAACTTATGATGCAGTTAACACAAACAAATACTTTAAATTGATTTAAAAGTAAATATAAATCAAATGGATAAAGTAAAAATATGATTTAAAAAGCCTTAACCCTACAAGTGATGATCATTTTTCTCCTCAGTGATAGCCCATTTTTCGCTGTCGCGTAGACTTATTTTGATAATTACATAATAAATTGAAACAATGCCTTATATATAACATGTTATATATCAAAATGTTCAAAATTAAATTCTATATAAGATGCAAAAATAAAATAAAAAATTACTTTAACTTTTTTTGAAGATATCACCGTGTAAGTATTATAAAACATTTTTTCCAAATTTTTTTTCATTTTTGAGCTCCCACAGTTTTTTATAATAAGTTATTATAGAAATTCCAAGATATACAAAAGATTTCAAATTTCATACTGAAAAGAATGATATATAACAATAGCTCTTATGTACAAAAAAGTGATTATTATAGCACGACAAAACAAAAAATGGTAGTCAGAAAATGTAGAAAAATGTGACTTCATGTAAATAAATTTTCCTTTCCATATTTTCCATCACTGTTAGTGTTTGATAAATATATGATGGATGATAAATATAACTATTCTGCTTTAGTTTAGTATAAAAAATAACCGGATCGGACTATAAATAGTGACGGTAGGGCGTGTTTATGAAACGACACGCTCCGTGTCGTTATCACTTCACACGGGCGTAATAACGACACGGACCGTGTCGTTATCACTTAGAGGGTTAAATAACTTATAATTCAAATTAAATCTTCAACATTCGTCTGGGACTTCCCCTATTTGGGCTGGGATCCAACAGCCAACAAAACTTCATGTTTACAATCCACAAAGTATCGCTGACTGTTCACTTCTTTTTTGTACTTTCTTCTACTTCTGGTTGGACATTTTGGAATACACAGGTGTCATTACTGTTTTAAAATGTTCAATTTTAATTTGGTTGTCAAATATTTTCTCTATGCCTCTAAGGATTTTGATTTGTCTGTGATGGCTTTCCCACTTTAGTACTCCAAAAGATCTTAACTGAAATCCTTTATTAACTAGTTTTACTGTACAGTACTTGAAATATTTGATGATTTTGTAAATGTTCTAAATAGTCTTTAATTCTTCCTGACTAGTTTATTTGTATTAAATATTTCTATGCAGGGTTAGCTTACTATAGGTTGTTTTTATAGCCACCTCATCTAAAGTTTTTTCTCACTTCTATTTTTTAGCTCACATTTAATCAAACCATACATTTTTCTTGCCTTAATGGTTGCTACCAGAAGAGTTATTTTCAAAAGCATATATTTATAACTTATTAACTTTTGATTTTATTTATTGCAGAATACATTTCACAGTTACATTCCAGAAAACTGTTACCGTATCCATCCACTTGACTGATTCCATTTTCGTAGTAGCACAACTGAGCGTTGACTTTCATCTTTCATCATGAGTTCTGATTTCCGAACAAGAAGAAAACTTTTCAATGCAGTTGTGTTCAATTTAACTTTAATGTAAGAAAACAAAACATTATTTTTCACTGTCACTCTATTTCCACTTAAGTTTTGCATTGTGTATTTAAGCTGTAACTTCATAATACTGACCTGTTTTATTTTTAATTTTTCTAAATTATTGATATACTTCTGAAAGGAAATTTAAACAACTTCATGAATAATAAAACCATATATTTTATTTACACAGTATTTATTCACACTTGTACATTGTTTCCAGACTTTGAGTCTGCAATGACACTAAGAATGTAATTCTTTAAAACTGCTTCAACTCAATTGAAAATGAATAAATAAATTTCTAATAAACTAACAATGTAATCAATTACAAAACCAAATCTCACAAAGATCTACCTCTACTTTACAACAACAAAATTGAGTGACAAACTGCAACTATATGATACAGGAAAATGTATCGTGATAATAATATAACTTAAATGACAGTGAAGTCATTGTCAATAAATTACAACTTTTAATAAATATAACGGGAAAGTTTTGTTATATACACTAAACTTACAGTTAACCAGCCTGATTCTTTGAAGAAAAAATACAAATTTATAAATTACAGTTTGAATTGAGTTAGACAAGAAGTTATAATTACAGATAAAACCACTTCTTTTATGGCCTGCATAAAAGTTCATCTCAAAATTTTAACCTCCTGTTAAGTTATTGTGTGGAATGATAATGCATCAAATCCATTTAGTGTACATTTTACAGTAAATTGTTTATTTATTGTTACGAGTCATTTTTCATTGTAAGCTAAAATCAGGTTGATTACACATTAATTAATTCTAAATAAACTATCCATTTTTGTTAGGAGTGGCAAGTTTTTATAAAGCCGCCACTTTGCGGACGGTATTGAGGTCCCTCAGCACCATCTGCACTGTTTGTTTGGTAACAGGATAGTGATCGGAGGTCTCGTCATTTGCCAGGTCTGGATCTTCTGACTCCAGAGCTGCAACACAAATCACAGCATGTATATTTAACACAGGATATGTTATGGCGACGGCTTCATGAATTACATGAAAATGTATACAATTTTCAATTCTCCTGTGCACTGATTGTAGTCATGCACTGCAATCAGTGAAAGGCCAATTGAAAACTTTCACAAATTAGATTATGTATAAAAGCGGCAATTTAATAGATGAGTTACATTCACCTGTGGTATTGACCCTCCACCCACCTGTCCATATACGTATGGTGATATTAGCCCACTCATACAAGTACGGTGGACATATTGATACAGTAGAGTCTCGATTATCCCAGCCCTGATTAACTGAGCCTCTGGGTTAACCAAGCTAGTCATCAGAAGATGAAAAATAAAGCTATTTATAAAAAAAGGACAACTACAGCACAACAAAAGATGTATTGGTTTGACAAGCAATCAGTGTCTCTATTGGCTGTTGGTGCTAGGCAAGTGGTGCAAGGCTGTCATCTGACATATTTATGATACTGTATCCTTCAAAAAAATTCTAGGAATAATTGGCCCACTCAAATGCATTCACTCATGACGCATAGCCACCTGACACCATTGGCTTAGTCGACTCTGCTCTCGTGCTAAATGTGGTTCTTTTTGTTTGCTGACTGTTTTGATTTTACAATACTGTATGAGATATAAATAAAAATTATTACAGTAACGGTAGTACAACTTTTAAAAGACATAACCTGATGTTACAACCTTTTTACAGGACTGAAACTATTTTTATTTAGCGATTTTAGCATGGAACATGCTTTAGTCTTGACCTAACTGCCTGAAAACGTTACGCGGGAGGGTGACGCGGGAAGGTGACGCGTAACCATGAAAACACAATGACATATCAGTGTTGACTTCAATAATGATTTTATTTGCAAGCGTTCATCAAAGTACATCTTTGGTTTCCATGACAACTCTTGTTAAAAATATACAAAATTAAGTCCTAATTAGAGAATCCATTTTGTGTCTATAGGATTATATAAGATAATAATTAACTTCCTTTCAAGGTGGTAATGAGTCATCGCGTGAGTAAGAACCTGAGCCGCGAGTCCTCATTTACATATGGATACCTCATTTACATATATCAGTCTACCTCCAGTCACAAACCAATATTGGCCACAACTTCTAATGATTGTATGGAACAATAAAATTTAAAAAGTAAAGATATATTTATATTTTTAAGATATGTTTATATTTTTTGTAATTCTTTACATGAAATCTAATTCGTTGTTTTCGGAGAAATACATTTGCAGAAATTATTAAAAAGGAGCCAGCAAACAGAAAAAGCGCAGCTAAAGCATGTTCCATGTTTCTTGAATTTTAGCCGTAGGCTCTAAGCAAAAAGATCCGGGGGTCCAGGGGGCTTGCCCCCTGGCGAGGCCCGCAGGGCCGAGTTTTTTTATAATAAACAAGTTTTGTACATATTCATGGCTTTAACTTTATTTTTACAATAAACTCCATATTATCCGAGGTTTTACGTTTCTGAGGTAGTCTCAGTTTCAATTACCTCGGATAACCAAGAGCCTACTGTTGTTTGGACTATCAATTCAAATCAGGGATAGTTTTGAAATTCCAGATCAAATTTTACTAGATTTATTAACATAAAATTGGTTAACAACATAAAATAAATTGGTTTAAAGACATTTTTATATGCTAGATAATATTAAGATTGTTTACATATAAAAGAGATACATTGAATCATTTTTATAGCTGAATATTAGTTTTATGATCACTGGAGAAAATAGTTCTTCAATATTCTTGAACATATATTTATTATAAAACTCTACTTTGTCAAATTTAAACAATTTTATATGGCTTTATTGACTTTTAAGAATAATAATATTAACACTTTTTCTAAATAACAATAAAACTAGATTCTTTAAATGAAAGTGCAGGTAGCATTTTATGCCATAGGCCAGCCCCAGCTGTGATTTTTCTACCTTCACTGCTGTAAACAAAACTAACCATAACAATGAAAAACATCTGATATGTGTAGTCTCAATGACACTACAGTCTGCATTGTTTAATTGTGAATAATTTGTTAAAAACATTAAAATAATTTTATCTGATGTAAGTGACTGATTTTAATATTGATATTATGTAGTAGTTACTAGGTAAATATAAATCAGTAACATGTGAAAAAAGACATTTACCACTTTAAATAAAATTAAAATTCCAGACATTTTATTATTTCCAAAATACTATTGAAAAAAACAAAAAAAAAAAAACAAACAGTAATGTGTTTTAGAATGTATGTTAATTGTTCAGAGCGGAGGTTGGAGGTCGGCCTTTAATGCCACATCTCAACTTACTTAGACCATGAGAGTGAGGCAACCTCTTATGAATTATAGGATCTCTGAATTTTCAAAGGGGGAAAAAATATAAAAAACAATGTGATTACAGCAAAACATTTTACTGTTATTTTCAAAACTAGACCAAGTACCTGCAATTTGAGCCTGAATGGATGTCAGCCTGTCATCCACTTGATTTTGGTAGTCTTCCACATGGTCCAAAAGTTGTAATCGACACTCTGTCTCGTCTATGGCTGCCTCAGGCTGAGGTCCTGACACTTCTGTATGACAATAGTAAGGTGTGAGAAACAGTGTTATGAGACTGATTTTGATGACAACATCATAATAATGACAGATAATGCCTAAGCTCCATATGGTGTCTTGCTACTTTTCTTTGGTCTGTCTTAAATTCATAGTTTCAATTAATGTGATTAAATGTCAATCAATGCAGTTGTTTTTAAACTTACTACACCATAAATAAAAATGCTTTAAGAAATTTGTATACAACTTAAGTAACATTTATATCTTTATTGTATAAATTATTAACTTAAATTAAAACTGATCATTTTTATTATGTCTGTAAATTATATACTATCCTATTTCAGAATAACTTAAACTTGTGAGATTATTTTACATACAAATAAAAAATTTAAGATAGAACATTACATTTTAACTTATTTCAATTCAATGCTACTTTTAAAGCACAAATACTTTTGTAAAAAAACCTGCAACCTCAGAAATAAACTGGTGGAAATTAAAACTGACACATGTTAATCTTTTATTTTTTTGTAATCTTGGTATATCAATAAAAAGGAAAGGAAAGGAAGGTGATATATACCTGGCGACGCTTTTTCTGAGATTGTAAACTTCTTCACTTCAAGCTGTCACAAAAATGGCAAAAATATTTATAAATTAACTGTTTTCACCATTATATAAGTAAATACAAAAATTTTTAAAAATAAAGTCAATTGGACTTAAGTTATATGCACAAAAATTAATGTAATAAATGCAATGGATGTTGCCATTCGCGGCAAATGCTTCAAAGAATGTAATGAGGTTAGGTTTAAGGACACTAGGCTGTGGCAGTGGCACAGAAAATTTGTGTGATTTTGTGTTTCTTTTGTGTATATTACTACTACTCTGGTGTTAGTGAACTTGTCTTTTAAGGTAAGTTTGCTGATGTCTTATCTCTCCAATATACTAAAAGAATGTAATGAGAAAGAAATCCACAGTCACTAGAGATTATAGAACAGAAAGAGAAAATATACGCAAGTTATCATCACATAAATACCTTGTTTCAAGTTATCTTCATAATTTTTGCTTTTTGTATCTGAACCATCATTCTTCCAACTTTTAGCCCACAGATATAGCTTGGGATGATCAGGCTTTCTGGAAAATAAATATAATCATTGCTTTAAGCTAATATACACACTTGAAACATATCCTCACACTATGAGCTACAGTAACTATTGATGAAATATGCTGAATCTATTGCGAATGAGTGATTGAGTATTAATGAAGTAAAGCAAGAATGTTCTTCATAGTTACTATAATGTTAAGATGGCTTCAGAACAGAATCTGAAATATAACATATTTTTTAACGGAACTGTGATGAGCGGCCTATCAATTATTACTTTAAAATTAAAATACAGATAAACACTGAATTGTTCTCTTGCAGATTTAGTACTCTTGTAGAATAGGTTTCTGTTTCTATTAAATTACTGATACCATTTCTAATAATAGAGTAATGGATGTTGTTCTCAAGTATCTTATACGCTAGTTGTGGTAGGACTTCAAATAAGTAACTGACAGTTCAACAGTTTTATTTGTCACTTTATTAATTTGTTTGTGTGAACAAAATGATTTAAAGTTTTCCTGTTAGATGCTAAGTTTAAGATACGAACAATTGTGCTAAATTTCAAGTGTTCACCCAATCACAAAGTACGTTTAACCGTACTGCATGTAAGATGAATGTGAATTAAAATCTACAGGAAGGTATTTTTGTAAGCAATAGCTTTTACTGGTCTGTTTTATTAACATAAGATCCAAAGATAATGAAAAAAAACTCGGCCCTGCGGGCCTCGCCAGGGGGCAAGCCCCCTGGACCCCCGGATCTTTTTGCTTAGAGCCTACGGCTAAAATTCAAGAAACATGGAACATGCTTTAGCTGCGCTTTTTCTGTTTCTGTTTGCTGGCTCCTTTTTAATAATTTCTGACTGATATGTAAAGGAGGACTCGCGGCTCAGGTTCTTACTCACGCGATGACTCATTACCACCTTGAAAGGAAGTTAATTATTATCTTATATAATCCTATAGACACAAAATGGATTCTCTAATTAGGACTTAATTTTGTATATTTTTAACAAGAGTTGTCATGGAAACTAAAGATGTACTTTGATGAACGCTTGCAAATAAAATCATTATTGAAGTCAACACTGATATGTCATTGTGTTTTCATGGTTACGCGTCACCTTCCCGCGTCACCCTCCCGCGTAACGTTTTCAGGCAGTTAGGTCAAGACTAAAGCATGTTCCATGCTAAAAACAGTTTATTATTTATAATGAAGTCTACAAACAGGAACTGTATCAATATGACATTTGGTTAACCATCCTTTATTGAAATGTAGTTAACCAACCTTTTACTTGAAGTAATAATGAATGAAAAACTCTGTTCACTTAAGTAAGAGAGTTATAATATAAACTGCGGTCAGATAATATTACTGAAAATTGTACATTTCAGTATAACACACAAAATGTTAGTAGTTCAAATAATAGAGTATGGAAGTAACCAGACAAGCTCAACAGCTACTACATCTAATGTGTTAACAGCTAGAACGTGAATTAACACATTCACTGCAGTTGATGAGTATGGTCACATACTACGCACAGTTCCCGCTGCGGCTGGGTCAGTATAGTCACATTCTGCACTGTTCCTTTGTTGGCCAGTGTGAGGTTAGCATAGGGGTAGAGAGCTTGTACCTCTCGTGTTAGCATGATCAAACGAGTGTAAACAGCTTTTCATTCCAGTAGTATCGGTGTGGCGTTTTTATTTTTGCCTATGTATTGTACAAGGTACAATATATGACGTTTTTACTTTTCTGTTGATATTTAGGTTGTTTCAAACCTTTATAACATGGCTGGACCCTCATAAGGGGCTCTTTTTGAAGAGAATTCATATTTATATATGTTCTGGCAAGTCTGATGACAATAAGTTTATAGTTCAAAATCATAACGGGAGATTCAGTTTTGTCTATTACAGCTTCTGATGAATAAATAAATGGACTGGAATGGAATGATCCGGTGAGTTGAAGGGGATTAAATATTGTATGAATTGCACATAAATGATTTTACTTGTAAAAATGATAAAAAATGGGTAAGCGTGCGGCCATGATGCTGAACCAGGCAAGGCAGCTCTCCATCGTACACTACACGACACCATGCACCGCTGCAGTGAATATGAAGTTACATTATAATAATTTTAGGCCAGTGAGATATTTTTAAGAAAATCACTACCTAAAAATGCAACGTTCATAATTAACACCACAGTACATTATCTAAAACCTGGTTATATATGCTAAGTTAAAAATAGTTTGTCTTTAAAATACTAAACCATGTTGAATCAAGTCTCAAAGAATAATGATTGTATCTTACGTGGCAATGTGGGTCTTGACTCTGAGGCTCTGTATGACAGTTTGGAGCTGCAATAGAGAAGAAACCAGGTCATGAGACTTCTTCAGCATTGTCTCTTGTTGCGTTACATTCTCCTTGTTTTTGGGCTGGAACGACAGGCTGTCAACAAAAATACAATGAACTAAGACAATTAAACTCTGGCCTTAATGATATTGTATAAGGCCTGTAAATATTTCAGTGTTGTAAGCAAAGTGATGTAAGCTGTCGATGTGGTAGCTCAGTGGTCAAGGAATCACACTGCAGAGTTCAAGGACTGAATCTTCAACTAAGCTAACAGTCAGAACTTCGCTCATTGAATAATTTTTTTTTAATTGAAGCCTCCGTATCATTCACGGATAAGTATTAGTAGAGTATTTTACACCTCGTTTCATAACAGATTATTAGATCTGACATAATTTGCACCAGGCAACTTCAGCTACACCCCTGAGTAGAGATAACAATAACTAAAGACTAACAAACAACTCATATGGTTTAGTATTATTATTTGTTATTGTAAGACTAACAAGTCTGAATTTAGTTCTCAAACTTTCAAGTCAAATCGTCACTTTTGAAACTATGTTATGCCAATACAGTAAATACAATTGGTAAATTGGTAGCAAAAATAATACCAATCCACAAAAAAGATGATGCCAAAAATGTGTTGAATTATCGGCCAGTGGCTCTGCTTCCATCAGTTTCAAAAATATTTGAAAAAATAGCTTGTTTTCAATTAACATCTTATCTAGAACAACATAATTTGTTGGATGACATGCAGCATGGTTTTAGGTCTGGAAGATCAGTTTTAACCGCTGCTGTATCCTTCATAGAATCGGTAATTGAATTCGTTGATAAGGCAAACATACAACAGGAATATTCATGGACCAGTCAAGAGCTTTTGACAATGTCAATAATTTCATTTTATTAGAAAAATTAAAAAACCTTGGTGTATCAAAGACATCTCTAAATTGGTTTAAAACATTCTTATTGGATAGGTATCAATATGTGGAAATAAAACATATGACACTAAGTAACAAACTATAATGAAGTACCCTTTTATTTATTTTTATAAAAATATATTAATTAACAAAAATTAAGGTTATACTATTTACTATCTGAAGATGGCCTAAGAGCCGAAACCGGTAATATATTTTTATAAAAATGAATAAAAGGGTACTTCATTATATTTATCATTTTATTTATTAAAATAGTAGCCCTAGCGTGAACTAGTTTATACAGTAACAAACTAATTCATGTTTCAGATCTACAACCAGTAAAATATGATGTCCCACAGGGATTGATATTAGGGACCCTACTCTTTTTAATATATCTGAAAGATATAAATAATGTTCTAACCTATAAAAACAACAATCAACTTTATCTCTACGCTGATGATTCAAATCTAAAAATAACGTCAAACACATTAGAACAAATGGAAGTACAGTCTTTTGTGGAACTAGCAAATATTAACGATTACTTAAACAATCATAATTTGTTACTAAACACACTAAAAACTAACTTTATTAAATTCAAAACAGCCAAAAAAATAAAAACAAAAAAACTGAAAATCCAATCATAGGTGTCAGGATCACTCAGGTGATTAAGAAGAAAAGCATATGCTTTCTTGGTGTCACAGTTGATCATAATTTAAATTGGGATGGATAATTAGATAGGGTCTTTGGATAGGATGGATAATTAGAGAGAGCGAGAGAGAGAGAGAGAGAGCGAGAGAGAGAGAGCGAGAGAGAGAGAGCGCGAGAGAGAGAGCGAGAGAGAGAGAGAGAGCGAGAGAGAGAGAGAGAGAGAGAGAGAGAGAGAGAGAGAGAGAGAGAGAGAGAGAGAGAGAGAGAGAACTGTTTTAGCTTCTACTATTGTTGGGTAGGTGGCAGTGGTGGGGGTTTTACATCCATAGAGCAACACTAAAGTATATAATTTTTTAAATAAAACAATTTAAACCAATAAAAACTTTTTAATAGTGAAGCCTTTCGATAGCAAGGCTATCATCGTCAGACACATCACAAATAAATATACAAAAAGTAAATAAAAATAATATAAGCTTATATAAACATATGTTTTTAAAAAATTTTAACTTTTGTGGCTAAATATATTATTATTATTCTAAATGGTAGTTTTATTATGAATTTGAAAGTATTATAAATTGAATATAAATTAATTGTTTATAGTTTTGAAAGTAAAATAGAATTTTGAATCGGTCCATCTTCTTGGTTTAATAAATTTTCAGAATTTGCTTTGTTAATGTACCATGATTCCCATGCATTTAAATATTTTGGTGTTGTTATATGTTTTAATAATTTTAAATTGTTTTTTGTAATACTATGGCCAGTGTTAATGCAGTGATTGGCAATTGCAGATTTTTCTTCCCTATTAAATTTTATGTGCGAAAAATGTTCTTGAAATCTTTTTTTAATTTTCCTTTTTGTTTGGCCTATGTATTTGCTGTTACAGTCATTGCAGTTCATTTCATAAATTACTGATTTATTTTCGTCATTCTCAGTATCTTTTGGATTTTTTTAATTTATTTTTCAAATTATTTTTAGTTTTATATGAAATATTTATATTTGTGTGTTTTTTAAATGTTTTGTTGATAGAACTTGAATATTTTTCCATGTTATACTATTCCAATTATTATTTTTTTCCGTTATAGGTATAAGTTTTGTTTTTAATTTTTTCTTTTGCTTCTTTTTCGCTTTTTTTAACATACATTCTATTAAATTGGTATCATATCCATTGAAAGTTGCCACACGTTTGATATAATTTAGTTCTTTTTTAATCGTTCTTCTGATAGACGTGTATTTAGTAATCTAAAAATAAAAGAATAGAATACAGCTCTCTTTTGTGCTGGTAGATGATTGGAGTCATTTGTTATGTATCGATCAGTATGCGTGGGTTTACGGTATATATCAAATTCAAGTTCTTTAGAAGTTGTGTTTCTAATGACTAATAAGTCTAAAAATGGAAGTGAATGATTATATTCAATTTCATGCGTAAATTTTATGCTGGATGAAATTTACGCATTTAATTTATATAATTAATTTACATATATATATAATTAATTAATTTATATATATATATATATATATATATATATATATATATATATATAATTAATACATAATTAATTTACAAAATTTATTATGATTTAATAAAAAATCATAATAAATTTTACTCCAGCATAAAATTTACGCATGAAATTGAATATAATCATTCACTTCCATTTTTAGACTTATTAGTCATTAGAAACACAACTTCTAAAGAACTTGAATTTGATATATACCGTAAACCCACGCATACTGATCGATACATAACAAATGACTCCAATCATCCACCAGCACAAAAGAGAGCTGTATTCCATTCTCTTATTTTTAGATTACTAAATACACCTCTATCAGAAGAAAGATTCAAAAAAGAACTAAATTATATCAAACGTGTGGCAATTTTCAATGGATATGATACCAATTTAATAGATTGTATGTTAAAAAAAGCGAAAAAGAAGCAAGAGAAAAAATCAAAAACAAAACTTATACCAATAAAAGAAAAAAATAATAATTGGAATAGTATAACATGGACAAAATATTCAAATTCTATCAACAAAACATTTAAAAAACACACAAATATAAATATTTCATATAAAACTAAAAATAATTTGAAAAATAAATTAAAAAAATCCAAAAGATACTGAGAATGACGAAAATAAATCAGGAATTTATGAAATAAACTGCAATGACTGTAACAGCAAATACATAGATAGGCCAAACAAAAAGGAAAATTAAAAAAAGATTTCAAGAACATTTTTCGCACATAAAATTTAATAGGGAAGAAAAATCTGCAATTGCCAATCACTGCATTAACACTGGCCATAGTATTACAAAAAACAATTTAAAATTATTAAAACGTATAACAACACCAAAATATTTAAATGCATGGGAATCATGGTACATTAACAAAGCAAATTCTGAAAATTTATTAAACCAAGAAGATGGACCGATTCAAAATTCTATTTTACTTTCAAAACTATAAACAATTAATTTATATTCAAATTTATAATACTTTCAAATTCATAATAAAACTACCATTTAGAATAATAATAATATATTTAGCCACAAAAGTTAAAATTTTTTAAAAACATATGTTTATATAAGCTTATATTATTTTTATTTACTTTTTGTATATTTATTTGTGATGTGTCTGACGATGATAGCCTTGCTATCGAAAGGCCTCACTATTAAAAAGTTTTTATTGGTTTAAATTGTTTTATTTAAAAAATTATATACAGAAAACCAATACAGCTCCATCTTCAACATACAACACTAAAGTATTGATGCAGTTTTTTCAGTTGGTTTATATGAAGTTTGCTGATGGGGGAGGGGTTGAAGGGAAGTGGTCTATCTTATGTTCAGATTAGGAGGGTTACGGGATTTTGTTATCTATTGGTGTGCTAATTTCATCCTTCGGAGTTGGGAACTATTGGCATGGGAAGGAAGGGATCTGATTACTTTATTTCACAACACATAAAGTAATCAGATCCCTTCCTTCCCATTTTTTTCAGGATTTTGGACTGCAATCCATGTCTGGCCATTAATGCGTTTTTGGAGCATTTTTGTTGTGACTTCTACTTAATAAATCTAATGAAATAGTGGTGCCAGGTATGGATTCATTTAAATAGACAATCAGTTATTAGGCTTGGCAGTTAGTATACAAAATTTAACCAGTATTATGTGGTTTTAGATTCTATCATTGATTTTACTATATAAAGAGATACTCCATCCATATGGGAGGGTTGTGGCGAGGCCCCAAAACTGTTTTGAGGCCCCACGCTGCGCTGCGCATATCCCTATTTCCTCTCTCTCGCACACTCTTCTGTCTCTCTCTCCCTTCCCTCCTCTCAACCCACTCCCCCATTCTCCAGTCAGCCGCCCCGCCCTCTCCTTCCTCAGGTTCCACACACAAACAACATCCTGCTTAGATAATTGTTTCCTTTATTCCACATTGCCAACATTTATCCGGGTTCTCTTTTTTTATATTTGCTTGCATCTCTTTTGAATAATAAAGAATACTGTGTTGATACTATTACAGTAAAACTCAGTGTGACATTCATAATGAATAAAGAAATATTTATAACTGAATAAATTAAAACAATGTGTTAATTTATATGATTAACACACCGTGTATTTGTAAATAGACACACTTGAATAGACCACTAACCTATCGGCAATGCTGGCGATAATTACTGCTGATTTAAGTAAACATTTTCATATTGCATAGCCCATCTGAAAAATCTTTATTTATTGCATTTTAACTATCGATTAGGTGATTAAATCGACTGTTGTACTCAATGATTAATTTTTTCATATTCGGTAATTGATTAAAAAATAAATTGTTTTCAAATCCAATCAATGACTCCATTTCAATTATGAAATTAATCTGCAAATATTCCAGGAATATATAATATAGTGAAATATTAAAAAATGTGACATTATTTATTTCTTTGACAAAATATAACACCCAGGTTGGATTCAAATTTTGTGATAGGAATAGAAAAAAAACATAACAAAACCACTAATCTACTTCTATACAAGATAAAAATAGCTTTCATCTTATGGCCTGATTCAGACAATCTGTGTATAGGCAATTAATTTAAAATAACATTATTTTTCATTTTATTATAAACGACTGTTTTATTATTACTGTCTTTAACATTAAAATAATATTTGGTTCCAAGTAATTGCATGATTGTTTGTAAAATATTTAATTGTTTAGTGAATAGTCAGTTTTTATTTTCTTTCGGAATCATGAAGAGTTGTGACTCTATTATTACTTCTTGAGAAAAACAATCTCAATGTCAATTGAAATTGGTTAGGACATATTATCGTGATAGAATATAACTAGACAACTGATTATTTAGAGTCAATTTTCATTATTTCAATCAGGTTGAAATTATTGTAAATTCTTTTATATTCCCTTTCAAAACTACCGTTCTATAGCATTGATTGAATCAGACCATTGTAAAAAGTATGTCTAAGGCAATATAGTTAAAGTTAACACATCTGGTTTTTATACACGTTAGTATTATTTTACTAGATGTGAAAAAAGCCAAGATGGCGGACACTGAAGAATAACTAATAAAGTGCTCCCCTTAAGTATTAAGTTTTTAGTGGGATAAACCAACAATATACCTTCTATCTACTTACCACAGAACAACACAACTGTAAGTAACACTATACTAAGAAACTTAGAAAGAAATTTATCTATGATCACTTTATTTCCACTGAATAAATGCTGCTCTTGCCAACACTTAACAACTGCAACACTAATGAAATTATATCTTTGAATATAACTATATGTATCAAGACAACTTTAAAATCAATAAAGGCTAATACAACGAATTACATTTATGTAACAAATCAAAAATGAATTAAGAAGATTCTTAAAAAATTGTCACCAGCCAGTGACGTCACAGCAACTGCCAACACAAGCTGAACAAAGTGACAAACAGCAAGTGTGTCAACTAGACGGAAGCATTGACCTGACAGGCTGAGTAAGCATCTTGTAACTGACCTAGACACTGCTCCTCATGTATCTTCATTGTTTTCAAAGCTCAGCTGACTCCAATATAACCAGTTATATCATAGTATAATATAAAAGATTATAAGAAAATAGATAAGTAAAATTTTATCTTTTTTATAATAACTAGGAAACCTTGCAATCAAAAGCTGAACAACTATATATAAATTATTTTAATCATTGACAAAAATTAACTATTGACACAGAATCAGTCAAACAGATCAAAATCTTGTGCCCTACCTCTCCCAGGCTGAGCATTTCTCTATCAACAATACCCACTAATTTGACACCGACTTGACATGGGACTTGATTACCTTTAAACCAAGCCATTATTATTTTTTTCTCTCTATAACAACCATTATATTTTGACAACTTGGAGCCTGACAAAACCAAGTCATAAAAAAACAGTATCTTTATGATAACAACCCGATATCGACAACTTGGAGCCTGACAAACCAAGTCATAAAAAACAGTATTTTTTATGACAACAACCCTATATTGACAACTTGGAGCCTGACAAACCAAGTCATAAAAAAAACAGTATCTTTTATGACAACCCCTACTAAAAAACTGTCTACACTTTTTATAAATTCGACAATACAGAATAACTAGAGAAGCCAGTCAAATCTCTACAAAACACTGAACAATATTATATAATCTGGGCTATAATTTTTATATATTATAAACTGACAAGCCATAAGCACTTTTTATTCAAGAATAACCAGAGAAGCCAGTCAAATCTCTACAAAACACTGAACAATATTACATAACCTGGACTACTTGTTTACTTAAACACCATTGGCCACTATAACTCATAGTAACATCACACTGGAAACAGTATTTTCTATCAAATCTCTACAATTTTAATAAATTGAATTAAATACATTATGGATCAAGATATAACAATATCAAATGTTGATTTTGATCAGGAATATTACATTGAAACAATGGACATTCTTCAAATGTCAGAAGCTCTCAAACAATTTCAGTTTGAAAATGAGAAAATTAAAAGTTATATTTCCCATTTGGAAAATGATGTGTAAGAGGCTGTAAGAGAATACAAAATAAAATGTGATAAATTAGAAACAGAAAACTTCAAGTTAAATGAGATATTAAATAGCTTTAAGAACACAGCCGTTACTAATGAGAAACTAAAATCAGAATTATACTTGATAGAGAGACAGTTACAGGAGGCGATTAGTGATAAAGATCATTTGCTAATTAAAATTAATGTACTTGAAAATGAGTGTGCTTCTAAACAAGAAGTTATACAAATTATTAGGCAACAGTTGGAGGAGTTACAAGAAAAAAACACAAAAACTAGAAATGAACATTTCAAATTCCCTAAAAAAAACTGCTAAAAGCAAACCTCTACTAACTAGTATCCCTATCCATACAGAAAATAAATACAGTTTCCTAACAAATAAAAATACTAGCAGGAGTGAACATTTGTTAACTGAATCCACTGAAAATCATCAAAATAACATCAGGAACCCTAAAAACAAACCTAAATTAGCAATTAACAAAAATATAAAGGCAAAAATCCAGACAATTGAAGGAAAACAAAAAATTTTAATTCTAGCCAACAGCCATGGCAGAAATCTCTATCAACATGTTTCAAACCAATAAAACCTCAACAAATAAAAACATTTTGAACATATTTAAACAAAATGCAAAGTTGTGTGAGGTTGTCAATGATCTAGACAACCTTACAGACAAATTTAATAAAAATGACATTGTTATTTTAATGGGAGGCTCAAATAATAAAATTATTTGCAATGAGCTTTTAAATGAATTTAAACAAATCATGGAAAAGACAAAACATACAAATCTAGTGATTGCAAGTTTGCCAATGAGACACTTGGAGCCAGAATCATGTGACAGTGTGACAGAAGTAAATGAATGTATCCAAGTCTTAGGAAGAGGTATGGAACATGTATGGTACATTGCCTTGGACAAACTACCACGTCATATGTACACAAGACATGGACTACATTTTAATAAAAAAGGTAAAAGAGAAATTGCAAATTTAATAAAACAAACAATAGAAGACATTGATGAAGAAATCACTTATAATGAAGAAAGAAAACAAATGGGAAACCAAGGATCTGAAGGAAGTGCTGGAATTGACTTTAATTAATCTGTGAAAACTAGTATTCACAATACATCAGGATCATTGCAGGGGATCAAATATGGAGGACTCTGGGAAGGAGCTGCAAGCTGGACTTCACATCTTAAATGTGGCCAAAAACACCTTAATGGCAGATATACTTGTCCATCAACAACATGACGAGCAGTCAACTTCAACAGCTCTACCAGAACTTCATGGGCAATTGGCAGTGAGTACACCAGCGAGGACAACTAGAACCCCTGATGGCTGGCCTTACTCATACTGTGACTCGAGAACAGATGGGTTGAGTGAAGTTGAAGTCTCACCTGACGACCCTACTTTTCCTGGATTCGAGACACCAGATGAAAGAAAACGAGATAAGCTTCTTTCAATAGTTAAAGACTGTAGAGTCAATCCTAATTATAAGAGTTATTTTTTAAGAAGCAGAGCACAAAAAACAAAAACTATATAGCAGAAATTAATCAAACTAAGTTTCAAAACTCATCGAACTAATCCGACTTTTTTCCTAACATCAACTACAAAAATTTAAATCAAAATAATGTTTTTTCTAAAAAAACTAATGTAGCTATGTTATTACATTATAATATCCAAGGCATCAAAGAAAAATTTAATGAACTTTAAATCTTTCTAAATACTTGTAACCTGGATATCAAAATTATTTGTCTAAATGAACATAATTTAACCCTTTCAGAAGTGCGTTAATTTAGCTAAATTGAGTAAAGACGTCGCATGACGTCTTTTTATAAATTGGCCTAAATGAGTAAGGGCGTCATGTGACGTCTTGTGTAATGGTAAATTATTTAATTTATTAAATTAATTGTGAATATTCTTAACACATTACACTATTACTATGTGCCACAGGCAAACTCAAATTTCAGATGTGCAAATTTTTTGGCACTCTTCGTGTCAGTGGTAACATTCATTTGTCCTCTCTCTCTAAACTGATTTAGTTCCCGCCCGATGTCATCAGCTGGCGTGCAGCTGATACAACGTTTGGCGCGCATTTCACTCCTTTGGCGTGCTTTTCACGTACATTCTCTCAGTTGTCTGTCAGCTACACAGCTACACACAGTACATTTATTGAGTCTGCAGTGCACTTGGCTATCGCTTTTATACTTTCAATACGTTATTGATTGCTTTTATTATTTTTATTTTACGGTAGAGTTGTTCTTATTTATTATTTTTATATTACATTAGTGTTATATTATTTAGTACTGTGTTAATATAATAATTAATTATGTAATGTAATAAACAAGTTTGAAACATTTTTTGACATTTAATTTTTTTACTCCTCTACAACTTGTCTTTTTCAAAACTAATACTTCTTTCAGTCACGAAAATTAGGACGTCATATGACGTCTTTACTCCTGAAAGGGTTAAACCCAACCAACTCTCCTAAATAAATTAGATAAATTCAAATTAGCTGATGGTTTTTTTAGAAATAAATCACGGGGATGATCTTGTATACTGATTGACAGTGATATAGATTTTATTGTAAGAGAGGATCTAGCTTGTTTTAATGCAGAATTAACTTTTGAAGGTTCTTTTATTGAAATAAAGTCAATAAATTGTATAGTGATAGCACTGTATAGAATTCCCAATTATAGTATAACTAAAATATTTTTACAAAAATTGAAATGTCTATTAATAAAACTTGAAAAAGAATCAAAATACAAAAAAATTGTAATTACTTCAGATTTTAATATCGATCTTCTTAAAAATGATAACCATTCTTTTCTTTTCCAAAATTTAGTTAATGAATTTGGATATAAAATAAATAACAGTCAGCCGACTAGAATAACATCTCGTTCAGCTTCCTGTATTGACAATGTATTGACCAGCACAAATTTTGGCAGTAATGTTATTTATAATATTAATTCTTCTTTATCAGATCACAATGCATTGTTAATCTCTCTGCCGAGCTCACAAGATGGTAAGTCACTACCAAAAAATGTGATCAAGACAAGATTTTATAGTGAAGACAATTTTTATCCCTTCTTAAATAAGTTGCAATTGGTGTTCTCTGAAATATCAACAGAGGAATCTGTCGAAAATTGTTATAATCTCTTTCTTAGTAATTTTATTGGTTGTATGGAGGAATTTTTCCCTATTAAAAGCAAAATACTTAAGAAAACTAAGCCTAATAAATAGATAACTCAAGGAATTAAAATTTCATCTGAAAGAAAAAGACTGCTACATGTACAAGCAAAAAGTAACTTTAATGTATATTTTCAGAAATATGTGAAAAAATATAAAAAAATATTCAAATCCGTTGTAAGAAGAGCTAAAATTATGAGCAATGATATATACATAAAAAATCAAAAAATAAATCCCGAGCAACTTGGTCTGTGGTTAAAAATGAGTTATGTATTCCACAAAATAAACAAGAAATATTGCTCTTAGAGGTTAACAATAAAACTATTTCCAGTCCCCAAAAAGTTGCTGATGAATTAAACTATCACTTTGCAAATGTAACTAACATTTTAAATATCCCTAAAGCCAACATGTGCATTTCGAACCTTAAATCACCTAATAATATCCCAGTTTTAGAAGAATTTCAACCAATCACAATTAAAGAAACAACAAAAATTATCCTTAATTTGAACAACAGTAACTCTGTTGGATGGGATGGAATTCCAACTTTTTTACTAAAGTCTTCAGTATATATAATAAGCCCCATCTTGACTCACATCTTTAACAAATCTATGATTTCTGGGAAATTCCCAAGTAAACTAAAATTATCAGAGGTTAAACCTATTTTTAAAAAAGGATCCAAAACAGATATTTGTAATTATAGGCCAATTTCATTGTTGAGTAATATTTCATTAATCTTTGAAAAAGCATTTCATGATAGGATTACAAACTTTCTTGAAAGCAACAGATTAATTGCAAATGAACAATTTGGCTTTAGAAAAAATAAAAACACGGAATCAGCTTTAATATCTTTTGTAAACAGAACTGCTGGAACCCTGGACAAGCATCAACATACCGCAGGACTGTTCTGTGACTTGTCCAGGGCTTTCGACTGTGTTGACCATAACTTATTAATAGCAAAAATGTCCAATTTGGGTATACAAGGTAAGGCCCGTACTCTAATGAAATCATACCTAGAGGGAAGACAACAAAGAACAGTCCTTGTTAAAAAATCTAATAGAATCTACTCTAGTTGGACTAAAGTAACTTTTGGTGTTCCTCAAGGTTCCATTTTGGGGCCAACACTATTCTTAATTTATATTAATGACTTAACCAAGCACGTTCCAAGAAATTTTATTCTATTTGCTGACGACACCAGTGTCATAGTTAGTGAACCTAGTTTAATTCAACTGGAAAAAACCGTTAAGTGTACTTTACTTGAACTAAAAGCATGGTTTAAATCAAATGGGCTTTTATTAAATGAAACAAAGACTAACATAATGCACTTTCAAACACAAAATTATATCAATATTCAATTAAAACATACAGAATTTAATCTAACTGACTGCCATAAATTTCTTGGCAATATGGATAAAAACTTGAATTGGAAACAACACATTCAGCTTTTAGTAAATAAACTAAGCTCATTCCGATTTGCATTAAACATTCTAAAAAATTCTGTCTCATTAGATACATTAAAAATTGTGTATTATGCCTATGTCCATTCCTTGCTCAAGTATGGTACTGTACTGTGGGGAACCTCAACTGATTTCATTAAAGTATTTAGAATTCAAAAAAGCATAATTAGAGTTATTTCAGAGGAAAGTTATAGAACTAGCTGTCGTCCTCTTTTTAAAAAATTACATGTAATGTCCCTACCAAGTATGTATATTTTTGAATTGTTAAATTTTGTTCATAGAAATGACAGCCTTTTCAAACAATTTAGAGTTCAACACTCTTATAACACACGCAATATATCTTCCTTGAGTTATCCAATGCATAATCTTGCGCTGTTTGAAAAAAGTCCTCTTTATATGGGAATACGCCTTTACAATAGATTACCAGCAAATCTTAAATCCTTTACCAAAAACAAGTTTAAGCACTATATTAAGGACTTACTGACTGATAGGGCATATTATATGATAGGGCATATTATAGTATTGATGAATTCTTGGAAGACACGACTATATAATTCATTTTTAAATAAATACAATTTATACAAATTCTGTTGTTTCAGTAGTTAGTTATTATTATATTTAGGATAAGTATTATTATTATTATTGTTATTGTTTGACTTAGATTACATATATTGACAATGCACCTGTTTGTTATTACTCTGTAATATGTTCAAATGTTTATGTGCAATAAAGAACGTTGACTTGACTTAGACTTGATAGATTGCAATTTATTTATATTTTCAATTTCTCTGAAAAAGACACTCTGGAATTACATTGGTAACACTTCACAAGTAGCGTGATCAGCAATAACATAAGAAATAACTAATTTTAAGTAACTACAGAGTCTAAATAATAACAAAATAAACTATAGCCGCACTCTGTGGCGTTTTTAATTATAACAATCCGAATTTACACAACTGAGAATAAACAGAACAAACAATGCCAAGAACTAACAAAACTATATAAACAAATAACTATTACAAATAATATAGTTAAAAATAATATGTAAATTTGGGTTTTGTGCATATTTTGAACTGTAATAATATGGTTTCAAATTGAAACAAATATATAAATATATATTAATTATAAGCATATACTTTCAAATAAGGTAAATTAATCCTAAGTAGAAGAACAGGGTCCTTTTTTAATAACCAAACACTTCAGCTCTAGATCTGTGGGGAGTAATATAGGCTATACATGTTTAAAAATTATTGTAATTTAATAGTAACATTTAAATGAATGGCAAATATACTTATATTAAATATCTGCAGTTAAAAAGATGACTATAAGTCAAAGAACTTTATATTATTTACACTTATTTAGTTACACATTAGATTAATTAGGACATAGTATTACGGTGATAACTTAAATCACTAATGAGAGTTAGGAAGAGGGTCTTATAACAAAACATCCGAGCTGCACCTAAAACGTTACAGGAAAAACAAAGGATAGGCGATGATTGTTAGTCTAGTACACCAAAATAATCTATAATCTGAGATTTCACACAGGCCTACTGTACATGGAAGCTTTGATGCTACAGTAATATTGTATATTTTGAAACGGTAGTATTTTTTTTAAATAACTTATTTAATAAAAATATTATCCATTTTATTGTTTTTTTTGTATATCAAACTCAAGCCCAGATACTGTTACACTTTAGATGTTACAATAAAATGAAATTCTGATTTTGTCATCTTGGAAACAAGTTCAGCTGATATAGATAATTATTATATTTTACCAATAACCAAGAAGTTATAAGCACAGAATAAGCAGATATGTGCTTATTTTGTAGTATAAGTTTGGTGCTACTCGGAATCAGACCAATGACAACTCAAGTTATTTTTGGCGGATTGTGATATTAACGGAAATATTTCTATTGTCTAAGTTACATTTTTGAGCGGCCAAGACTGGACGGACTACCTGAGATCGGTATTGCGCGCAACTCGTTAACGGCCAGAGAGTGAGGTATTACACGATTTTCGCCACATGACTGGAGAACTGAATTGTATGCGTGTATGTTTTTTTTTCTTTTTCATTTTATGACTCTGCCACTATTTATGAAATTATCAATACAGCAGATATTTTCTCTTTAACTAAATTTGTATATCAAATAAAAAGAAAAAAATTGCCTATTGTGGTATGGATGAAAAATAGTTCAATTTACTTTTAAAGCAAAAAGGAATATTCATTTATAGTTAAAAGTACAACAATAATTATACAATGCAATATTGACAAGAAGCTTTAATTACTTGATATAAAATTAATAATGATTTCAATAATATAAAGGGTTAATTCTAATATTAAATGTAACTACAATGGACTCCCGATTATCGGCGATAATGGGTGGCAGACCGATCGCCGATAATCGATTTCCCCGTTAATCCAAAAATAGCCTAAAATGACCTTTAATCGGTTTAAAAATAACCAGTATCTAAAAACTATGTAAATGTACGCTAATACAAACATAATTTCCGTTTATCCATCTTGTAAATCAGTCAATAAGCACTTCCATACAGCTGTACACAACTGACTCACGGTGGCAGACGACAGTGAACTCAAAACAATGGAGCGTGCCACTGCCACGCCTGACGTGACTCATCAGTGGCAGACGAAGTACATTGTAAACAACTACCCTACATGTTTCGAAAATAACGTTGAAGCGCAGAAATAGTGATAATAATTTGCCGATAATAAGCGGACAAATAAGTTGCCTTTTTCATTGTTTTCCGTTGCTTCATAGCAGAAGAGGAATCAGATGAACTTGCAAACTTTAAAAACTCATTCTTTTTGTTTATTATACTTCGGACGGTTGTATCGCCTAAGTTATATTTAACTGAAAGTGCCTTTATTTTATGCCCTTTCTCAAACTTCCCAATAATTTCTAGTTTCGTCTGATTAGACAACACAACTCTTTTCCGTTTTGTATCCATGTTGTAAACACACAATGCACTAAGAAAAACACAAAACGTAGTAACGTAAACACAAAAATGCACTAAACAAAACACTGTACACCAACTCACGTATGTCAACTCGTGAACGAAAACAAACTCACAGTGAAAATAGAATAAAAACATCGCACTGAACTGAGCAATATTGTTTACGTGTGTGACAAAGCAAGCGAACTTGACCGCAAATAACCTGGTTATGTGCCAAGGTCAGCCACTTCTGCAGGGTGTTCACGCGTAAACGATCGCTATAGATAGTGCGCGCATGGATGAGCCTGCCTCGTCTTATTATTGCGTAGTATTTTACATTTTTCTAAAGCGTTTTTTAATTTATTTTTTTTTATTTGGCCATCCCCGTTAATCCGCAACACCGATAATCCGCTCGCCGATAATCGGGAGTCCACTGTATATGACAGATGATAAGTTATTGAATAATTAAACTGTTATAAACTATGTCTGATACTTCTAATAACGCATCCTCAGTTGACTTTCCTTTGATAAAACCGAATTGACGTGGATTAAGAAAATTGAACTTAGATAAATAACTATGGAGTCTTTTAATCATTGTTTTATCAAATACCTTAGAGAATACATATAACAAGCTGATTGGTCTTATGTTGTCTAGTTTTATAGAGTTATTGTCCTTCAAAATAGGTACCACTGAACTTTACTTCAGGCTCTCAGGAAAAATGCCTTTGATAAAACTACTGTTTACTAAGTGAACTAAAACTGGTGCAATCTCATCAATTATATTTTTTAGTAAATGTACATTAATTTGGTCAAAGCCAGTTGATTTTTTATTTTTTAAAAGTTTAACAATACTCTTAATTTCATCTACATCTGTTGGAGTTATAAAGAAAGAATGTTGATAGTAAGTACAAAAAAGGTGGAAGGATATTGGAATGTACAACGTCTGGATGGCTAGACTGGATTGCGATAAGATGATTGTTTATCTTATCAGCAATGACGGAAGGCTCACGCATAACTTCGCCATTTGGCAATTCAATTAACTCAACTATTTTCTTTGAGGAACCACTTGTTAAGTTATTTATTGCCTTCCACTGCTCAGATACATCACCTTTACAGTTTTCTAATAATGTTAAATAGTAATTGGTTTTTGTAAAATTGATCACATTATTTAATCCAATAGTATATTTTGCAAAAAATTTTGAAAAATTCTGTCATATGGTCTTTTCTTAAAAAATTTTATATAATCTCTCAAATGTATGTAAAATGTTTGGTGTTATGCAGGGACTTAACAATTTAGCCTTTAACAATTTACAACTACCACCATTTTTCTTGCTACTTCTAAATATACAAAAACTTAAAATATCAATAAACTTACTATATGCAGTATTTACATCATTTTAGATAATGCATAATGTTTTAACTAAACATCTGTAACACACTGTTATTGACATTGACAAAATAACAAAAATATGTGCCCTAACATTTTTCATATACACAAACCCCTAAGGCCTAAATAAAATATCGCGATTCCTTTCAAGGCCAATCGGCGACAGTAGACAGGTGGTTGGGCCGGAAGTACTTCCGGACGAGCGTCTCAAGATAAAGAGAAAGAAAATGGGGGAATGAGAGGGAGTGATTAGTTTTCTTTGCTGCTCACAGGTTGCGCAACCGAACAGTCGAAACTGGAGGTAATTTCGTCAACTTTAACTTGATTGACGACAGGTTGCAGCACGGTCGCTCCCATATTCCATGCCTCAAAATTTAACATTGGATGGAACCATCTTCTATTTATAGTAAAATCAATGACTCTATGATCTTAGCAGGTGCCCTGGATACTGGCCTTTTAATAAATTACCTTTTCTTACTCAGGTTAAGTTAAAAGAAAAATATACTCATTCTTCTACATTGAACCACAACTTAAATTTGAAGACTAAAGTCTTCATGATGATAAAGTGTAAGAAATGTAACCAAAACTGTACAAAAATATGTAGTTACTCGAAGAAGCACCTGGTATTAAAAGGGCCAAATAAATCATAAAACCTACGATGCTCACACAACAATACTCACCTCGGCAGTTGGCCTTCCTTTAGCCAATCCTGGTTGTGGCGATGTACAGTCGAGCTTCGCTGGCGAGCAGGATGTTGGCATATGTAGCATACATATTTTTCTGGCACATCAGCTTCCTTGTCAATGTTGTTGCACATTCCATGCTGCCAGCAAAGGCACAAGTCACACTGCATAAACAAAACTAAACAATAATTTATTTAATTACACTTCAATGTAATATTGAATAATTAAATAATTACATTTAATTATTCAAATATTCAATTGAATAAAATTATAATAAACAGATTTGTATTATTATTTAAGTAAATGGCATTACAAATCTCCCAAATTAGAATAATTATGAAAAACTGATTAATTGTATACAATATGATTAACTAAGTGTTTAGTAGTAAAGGTTGATATAAATCCACAATGCACTCATTACAATTAAATTACACTTAACATTTATGATTGTTATCATTTTCATAAATATTCATTTTATTGATATCAAAAAAGACTAATCAAGTATAACGGTTAACGACTAAAGAAGTTAAGTATGGGAACTGCAAGAGTTGATTTTATTCTTTTTTTTTTTATTTTTATGAACATAAGGATTTCAACCAAAATTATTTCAAATAACAGTCATATCAAGATTTGTTTATTTGCTAGTGTTGCTAATAATTATGGTTAAAAAAATAAATGGCAAATCAAACAATAAAGTACCTTACTCAACCTATTCTCTATAGACAATTGATTTGTGCGGAAAACTAATCAGATAAGGTAAAGGGGATAACCGGTACAGTGCAACGTGAACATTACTGATAAAAACTAACAGTCTAGGTCAGGAACGAACCTGCGCTATCTCTAACACAGGTACAAAGTCCTGAATGAAGCCTTAAACCACTCGACCACTGGCTCCCCCATATGATTAAGAAGAATAAAAACACACACTATTTTATAAAATTAAAACACAATTCACCTCAATATTCTCAATGTGCATCTTCAATGAAGTGAATTGTATTAAGTTCTTAGGAATTGTAAAAAAAACACAACAATTTAACATGCGAGCACACGCACCCGTTAGCAAATTGCCGCACCAATAGAAATGCGGGCAGATCTTTGGGGCTACTGAGCGAGTTGGGGTATGCAGCCAGCTCATCCCTCCTTGCCCCTCCCTCGACACGCCCTTGACGTTCGCCAGTTGGTCACGGACCATTGGAGTGAGTAATTCAAAGTGTTTGTGTGTTGTGCAGTGAATCGTGAGCAATTTGCTAACGCGCGTGCTTTCACGTTCTAATGATATTGTGAGCTGTTTGATAAAAAAATTAATGTTTTTTACTTGTGAAATATTGAATTATAGTTTTTTTTACCCGCAAACCTTTTCCCAATAAAAGAGGCAGTTTGCTAACAGGGCGTTCTACCGCGTTATGTTTGAGATTTTTCAAAGTATGGCAGTTTGCTAACGGTGCGTGTCCTCATGATGGTATTGAGTTATGCCATTTGCAAACGATTTGAATTCAATTTTTCTTTCAACTAATATCATAGATATATATGAAAGCTACACCTTAAGAAACTCAAAAGGAACCAAATATTTTTCAAAAAAAATTGTCACAAAAATAAATATGTAAACCAAGGCATTATGGTAACCTAAATGCAGTGCGAGCAATTTGCCGTCGCGCGTACTGAGACGTCACAAAAGGGGCGTGTGTGCTCGCGTGTTAACATAGGATCTGCATAATGACATTGTAGCCCAGCTACTTCACTAAAGAAGTTGAATAAATTTCTAGAGATGCAAAAACATATGATAATGTGATAATAATAATACCCAACTGGAAAGAATTTGTTGGTGAGCACATTATTAGTAACTACACTGGTTAGTTATATTTTTAAATTCAATTAAATTAAAACATCTTTATACATCATATTAATATTGTATACAAATTAACAATATTGAACTAGTTCAATTCAATGTGATCAACAGAGCTGGAAAGGTAGCGATCACGGCAAATAGTTATCGTAGTAGCGATGACACATGATGGTTGTCCGAGTCTACTAGTCACTTGTAACCTAACCTAAAATAGCGTGAATAAAACAGAAGTGCAGGTTAGTATCTTTATGACCCAAGAAAAGGGATGAGAGATGCTCAAAAAGACCTGTTACCAATACAAATCTACAGGTCTGTACACCGTGGAAATTATGCAAATTTTCGTTCATATCAATAATATTGCTCAATCAAAACGGTCCCGAGAATGGGTCACTTTACATCTCAAGAATCGAACTTCCCATCTTTTCTAGGCAAAGTCCACCTCACTTTTGGTATACGTACATGCAAGGAACCGTTCAGCTCCTTTTCGGAACTGAAATTATTGTATATTTCTTGCGAGTCGATTGAGGTCTATTTTGTTTTTTAATCTGAGCAGGAAATCGTCCAATAATTTGACGTAAGAAAATACTGTATCGTATCATATAAAATATGGTAATGACGTTCTAGCAGCGTGTGACACAACATTATTGATTTATTTTTCATCGAATAAAAAATATATATATATATATATCCGTGGCGAACGTCTATTAATTTTTATTCTGTAAACACCTTAGATCGCCAAAACTGTCTGTAACATTTGCTCATACGATATTTTTTCCTGTCAAATTGTTGAACGGTTTTCCAACTAGATTAGAAAATAACACAGTTGGAATGTTGGAGTGTAAAAGGTGATAAAGTACGATAATTTTGATTCGTAAACTCAATGAACGTTTCTCTGTTCACATTGACGTCAATGTCGATGTAAACTGTAAAACAATCACTAATCAACCCAAGTGAGGGAGAATCATGATGGAAGACCTTTTATAAACCAATTATGGGCTCAATTATGGGACCTACATTATTTCTTACTTATATAAATGACTTGCCTTCAAACATAAAAAATTGCCATTTAACTCTTTACGCTGATGATACAACAGTTCTTCTAAAAAGCAACTCAAAAGAATCCCTTTACCAGCAAATAGATAAAACTTTAAAAGATTTAAATACATGGTTTTTTTTAAAAATAATCTAAATCTCAACCCTAATAAAACCCAATTACTTAATTTTCAATTAAAAACAAAAGAAAAAATTCCCTGGCATTTTTTTAATTAATAAACAATTAGCCTGGCAATCTTACGCAAACTTCTTAGGGATATGTACTGACCAAAATTTAAATTGGAAAACGCATATACAAAAGATTAAACAAAAATTGAATTCTGCATACTTCTCAATTAGAATATTAAGGGATTGCGTAAATATTGAAACATTAATGGTGGTCTATTATAGTTATTTCTTTTCAATAATGAAATATGGACTCATACTGTGGGGTAGTTCCACCAAGTCAAATGAGATTTTTAAACTGCAGAAGAAATGTTTAAGAATAATAACTAGATCAGGCTATAGGAGTTCTTGCAAGCCACTATTCCAGAGACTTGAGATTTTAACACTTCCATCTTTATATATGTATGAAGTTTTACTATTCACTTTTAAAAATTTGAATTTTCATATTAACAATAGTCTAAATCATGGCCACCAAACAAGAAACAAGGATAAGCTGTTGCAGTTTCCTCAACATAAACTTACTATTTTTGAAAAAACACCATATTATATGGGTATAAAATTTTGGAATAAGCTCTCTCTTTCACATGTTCCAGATATAAAAAATTTTAAAAACAGTCTAAAAGCATTTTTTCTAAAAAAAAACTATTATTCAATAAATGAATTTTTGGAAGATGAGAATGTTGCATTGCATTAAATTACGTTAGTTCTATTTTATTTAGTTCTATTTTATTTATAGACTATAGTTTAGACCTTAGTTTCATTGCTGACAAACCACCTGTTTACTTCAGATTACATCTGTATATTGTAAATGTTATGTGGCAATAAAGAATTTGAATTTGAAACAAAATACGAGGAATAAAAAGACTCGGAAAATAATTTTTACTGAACCGAAGTCTTATCACATGTCTGGTTTTTTATTCATAAGTTTATAATTTAGCTGCCCCTAATCTTCACTGTATAACTAGTTGGCACTTAGCTAATATTTCAGACTGCATCTCGTCGCCAAAATCGGCTAGACCTATTATATTAGCCGACTACGTCTATGGTTTTCATTTGATTACGGCAGGTCTTCATGAATTTCTTGTTATGAAATAATTATTTATCTGTTTTCGATAAATAATTATTGTAGCCTCATGTATCGAAGTAGTTTCTAGTTGCACACATTTCATTACCGATCATAATTTAAAAACTAATTCATCCTAAGCGACTTTAAAATTTATTTTTAGTAAATCTGCTTAGTTATTATTATCAATCGATTGAACTACAGTCTTTGTCATCCAGATTTTCAAATTTGATTATATAATTCACAGCTTATTTCAGGTTAGTTGTAACCTTGTTATTACTGAATTAAATACCCACAGAATACAGATCCACTTTTCTTGGCGTGTACACAATCAATGTTTTGTTGAGAGGAGGCTATTCTGAAAGCAAATGACTGCATTTGATGATGACGCCTGAATTTTAGCATCAGTTAGGTTGGATGCAGCTTTTGTCAACCAGCTTCGCTACGTTTTCGTGGTACACTTTGAACTGAACCGCCAGATAAACATATCGGCCGGCTGTGAAACAGTATAATTGGCTTGCATAGAAAATCCGATCTGTGATATGAGTGAACAGATTAAATCTTTATAATCCACGTTGTTTTCAATTAATAATATACTTTCTTAGTTTCTTACATCATATTAGCTATGAAAAAAAGAAAAAGGTTAAACAAAATAATGCCACTTAAAAATATTGGAAGGCAGGAAGTACAAAGTTTTATTTATCAAATGTTACAGTTAAAACAATAAATCAAAATTATTGTATTCAGTTTAGATATATATATTTACGAATCTGGCCAAACTTAACATAGGCTTAGGATGTTGTCTGCCTTTTACAGTTGTTTTGGGTGATCAGGAAATCCTTCTGTAAATACTCGCTAGAAAATACTCATAACTCGAAAAAAATGCCAACTACTCGACAGCCTGAACTCAAAGATCACTACTCGCACACCCCTAATGTAAAATATGTTACCACTTTTGTCAAAGAAAACTATAGTTTTAATACTAATGAGGAAACTAGAAACAGAGTAATATACTATCCCAATTGACATACTAAGATTTTTTTATGTAAAAAAAAACATCTTTAGTAGGTTGTAAACTATAAGATCAAACGAGTTGTAAACTGGTAATTACGTCCATTTCTTCTTTGAATTCTTTATTGGAGATTATTTAAATAACAAATAATTTAAAAAAAATTATTTATAATTGTAATTAAATGTTTCAACGGACCTGAATCATTAACCCGTCTTCTTCCATGTAACCACAGATACAGTTGATGATTTCTTCCTTCCGCAAATTTTCATAGACAACGTCTGACTCAGAAGCAGGTTGAACAAGGTTAGGCTCATTCTCTTCAATGTCTCCTACATCTGAAAATAAATATGATCACACTAACCAATCTAGAATTGCCGCCAGCATTTTATTCATAAATTTGATTAAGAATGCAGTTGATGTCAGAGCAGTTACATAAAGAAGATAAAATATTAAGAGTGATCATCCAGGCGCCCAGTTGAGCAATCAAAGAAATTTAGTTCTATATTTTATCGCAACTGTTACTAGGAGTTACTATGAGTAGTAAATAGCCAGCCTCATTAATAAACAAAAAATGTGTTCCCCTCCCCTCTCACTGCTCCCAACTGCCCTACCTCACAAAATTCTACAAAAGTACATTTATATACTTCTGTCATTTTATATAAATTTATAACCCTGCCAATTATAATAAATTCTTGCAATGAAGTTTTGTGTATTATTAGTTCACCCTTTCAGCCAAAGATGATTTTAGAAATTCAACTCAAAACGTGGAAAAAAATGTCATTTATAGAAAAATAATTGGTAACACTTTAGATTTACCCTTATTTTTGGTAAGAGTTGGTTAGTATCTTTTTCATTATATTCTCAAAGTTTTAATAAAATATATCACAATTTGTAATGAGTTATGTACCAAAAAGGCCAAATCAGTCACTTACAGTAGCCATATACCCATACGGAAAGGTTTTTAAATATTTCCCGCAACTCAAGTATTATTTAAAAGGAGACTAATAATGTTATTAAAAAAATTTCAAAAATAATTTTTGATTGAACACCTTTAAGTACTTAACTGGAAAAAAAACACAGGAAAAATTACATATTTTGCTGATATTAATTTATAACTGGTTTAGAAGTAAAGTTAAGATAATAACAGGTGATATTTCATTATATTTATTGTTTTATTGATAACATTTTGTATTTTTGTAGATTCTTACATTCTTACATATGAGACGCCGACACAACGTTGTGCGTATTTTAAGGCGAATATGAATGAGGATATAAGTGTAGGATGAGTGTGGTTACTAACTGAGTTCAACTATTCCTCAGAAAGGGCAATTTATTAATAGCCCAACAGCCAGGGCAACTAAGGGACCTACAGCTTTACGTGGAATCCGAACCACGTAGTGCTGGTCTTGAGATTTGTAGACTGAAAAAACTATATTTTCTTTGAAATTTCTAAAAACATAATACAGCATATAATTAATTATATAAGATACGTTTGTAAAATTAATCTAAAACTATAAAACTAAAATATATTACTATAAGATAAGTATAGTAAAATAACTACAACAGTTTCATAGACAAAAAAATTAAAAAAAAGTTTTAAAAGTTTGCACCCCCTCTACAAATTACATAAACACTTTATCTAAAATTCCAAAATATCCAAATTATAGAAAATGTCCTATTCTTTTAGAATATATAAATACATAGCACTATATGTACATTCATGTATATTACATATATATTAAAACCTAATAATTGCACCGGTAAAAAAATGCCTTTGCAATGTAGTATGAGCAACTAGATATTGTAAAAAAATTATAGAACTGTACAAAGATAACAAAATAAATTGTACTAAACGATAGATTAGGAACAGTAGAGTAGAACGATATATTATAGGCGATATTTACGCTACAAATAAACCAGCTGCTGTTGTTTATTTACAACAATGTATAGTCGTTGGAAAACCGACGCATAACCTACCAGGCCTGCATATCAACATCGGAAGACCGACGAGTAGCCATTTGAGGGATATATATTATATAGAACATTAGCTGTTTTATATACAACATAACTTGTTACCCTATAAAAACTCTCCAGATTTTCTCATAAAATTAATAACTTTGTTAAAAATACTACGATATTGAATCTAGGTTTACACTTGATCTGTATGATATCACTGAAACAAGTATCTACAATATCAGATCAAATTCTATATTCACTTTAGCCAGTTTACAACACTACTCTAAATACTATTAACACTATGATACTACCTTTCTGTGTCTTACTAATCTTATTGGCAGCCTTAAAATTCTTAAACTGTCGTCTACCTGCAGTATTAGTGATTTTATCCTCCGCAGTTGGTATGACAACACTGCCTATTAAAAAAATAAAATATACTCTAATTAATTAATGGAATTCAAAAAGATAAATAATAATAATCAAATAAAAATTCTGCAAACAATACACTGTATGGTTAATGTTATAACATAAAATACGAACAAAAGCAAAAGAAATACTTAGAACAGATAACAGTTTAAAATCGTGATCCTTCTGTAACTCTTATTCAATTCTTAAATCAGACATGAGGATGAAAAGGAAAACGTGGAAGAGAACTGAACAAATATAAAAACTGTTTTTATCCAAGGCACAGAAGCGATTTATAGAAACACATTTATTAATTTTTCAATTAATATAAGATCAGAATAAGAGTTTGAGAGCTGGACTATGACGAAACCAGACTTATAGTTTTGTTGCAAACCTCAGAAACGTAATTCCTATGAGCCATATTTGAGTTTTATACGTCAATACAAAACTCATAAATAAATAATATATTATTATTGATATAAACAAAATAAAACATTAATTTGATAAATAAATTAGACTGATAGATTAAGATAAACCAAACTATACAGAATCATGGATTTTATGTAACAAATATTAAAATTATTTTCAAATTCTTGTCTATAGTATATAGTCTTGTCTCATATTAACCATTAAATCCGCAAATATGTTGGGTTAATGTAATTTGTATAAAAAAATAACAATATATAGTTAGAAAATATTTATATAATAAATATTAGTAGGATTAAAATTAAATAATTGTAAAATGTTAAATTTTATTTTTATACTTTTATGTCATGTATCGTTTCATATTTGTAGGTATTTTTTAAGATCTTTATACTAATTATATATAATGTATATACAAATTGATGCAAATTCTAATTCAATATCAAATCTATCTTAATCTTGTCCTATCTTAATCTTGTTCCTTAAGTCCAAAAATGTTGAGTGTTCTAGTTTGTAATCTATTCAATAGTTTGTAATCTATCACATAATAATCCCCAGCTTGCTATCCCATAAAGTGCAAAACTTAACCATGAATAATTAGAATCAGTTTATTTAACATAATTTCAACTACTACTATCTAGTTTTGTGGTTTGGATTCCACGTAAAGTTGTAGGTTCCTCAGTTGCCCTAGCTATTGGGCTATTAATAAATAGCTCTTTCTGAGGAACGGTTGACCTTAGTTAGTAACAATAACTATACTCGTTCATCTACGCTCATCACACTCATTCGCCTCTCATATTCGCCCATATCTTGACGATCGGCGTCGTAATAATAAATTTATTATACTAACACAAAATATAACCAAAGATAAAAATAATTTTTAGGCCGGAGAGATGGAAAAAATAAATAACTTTGAATTTAAAAGTGTCGTGATGATTGAAAGAATGTGGGGAGTTAAAATAAAGATTAAAGTTAGAATACAAATCATACTAGTCTGAGAAAAACTACCTTAAAGCTAAAACTTCACTTAAGAAACACAAACCTAACCATCACTCTGGTTTAATTTTTGGAAATTAAAGTATTGAGTAAAATATTTGACCTAGTCAAAGAGGAAAAACGATAGAACATGTAAAATCTTACTCCAATTGTGACATTGTAGCAGTAATAAAGAATGGCAAATTAAAATTGGTAAGGCATATAGGTAGTATCACACAAACTCAAGTGGAGAGACCAGATCTAGAAAGGCACTGACAAGACTGGATATAATGCTAAAACCAGCATAGTCAGAAAAGGGAAAAGTATTCATTGGAGAAACAAATACAGAAATAAATTTCAGTGGCCAAGGAAGTAGGATAAAGGCCTGTATGATATTACACTTATTTAATTTATTTATTCTTAAGACGCCAATCGTCAAGATATGAGTGAATATGGATTTTGAATGAGTGTGATGAGTGTAGACGAGTGAATATAGTCATTGTTAAAAACTAAGGCCGACTATTCCTTAAAAAGTGTCATTAATTAATAGCACAATGACAAATGAACAGCCGGTGATTATCAGCTGATCCCTTTAAAAATGTATTACAAGTATGATTGGGATCAACTGAGAACATTTAGCTTATGAAGTTGGGATTAACCAACTAAGCTAACGACCAATTAATAACTTATTTAAAATGTGTTAGCAGCTCTTCATAGGTTATAAAATCAATATAAATCAATAAAAATAAATTGATATAGATTGCTTTTCTTTATGAAATGGGTGATGAAGTATTTTTAACTTCAGCAATCCTTCAAGACGTTAGACAAAGGAAGGTTGTTATATTTGAAATACAATGAACAGTAAAGTGGCCTTAGGCCTTTAGGGTAAAGTGCTATGGGTGAGGTTAAAAAAGTTTTTGGACCTAATACTAAATTACTTGGGCTCCTCTCTAAACTGCTGAATTACTTGATTAACTCCAAATAAACTGCTAATTCAACAAAAATACTTGAAATCCATTTTGATTAGATTAGATTATTTCAATGATATGAGCCTTTTAAATAAACAAATATGAAGGGGTGTGTTTTAATGGTTACTTGTGTGTACTGCAGTACAACCAAAAGAAGTTAGTTACGTACCATTCATGTTAGGAGTGACGTTCAGTTTTTCAAGCGAGACTCGAGGCATAGTGCGGTTGCGGGAGAACCGATAACTAGTGTTTGTAGATGGAGATAAAGGCACCTTTGAATCTACCTCTGGCTCTTCTTCCAATGACCCTGAAATCGTTTTTCTATTTTATTTATATATTTAATGATAATATGGCTGAGCAAAGCTCAAAGTGATTAGTGAGAAGGGTAAAAAATATGAAATATTGTTACTTATTGCTCCATTTCACCTTCCTCTTGTTCAACTTCTAACAACCGAAGCTGTCGTAATTTTGACTGCAGTCTACACTTACCTGACGAGATCCAAGAAGATCGAAACAGCTAGTAGCACCAATGTGATGTCGGGCAGTACACAACAACGCTGGCTCACGTTAGGGGGTAGATTCCTACACACTCTAATTGCCATAGTATGCATGACTTGGCTATCCCTAATATGAGCCGGCGTTGTTTGTTGTGTACTACACGACATCACATTGGTGCTACTAGTATATAGTATAGATAGGAGATCAGAAAACTTACCTTAGAAGACAAGTCCACTAACACCAGAGTAGTAGTAAACAAATGCAAAAGAATCACATAATCACAAATTTTCTGTAACACTGGCACTTCCTTCAGGAGTGTAGACAGAGTCTTTCTCTCTCTACTCACCTGAAGAAAACTATTCTTCAGACTTGTCTTCTAAGGTAAGTTTGCTGATGTTCTATCTCTCCAATATACTAATTCCTGGTCTAGTGCCCTTTAACCTAACCTAAAATTAGTGCTACTAGCTGTTTCTATCTTCTTGGATCTCGTAAGGTAAGTGTAGATTGCAGTTTTCAGCAGTCAAACTTATGACAGCTTCGGTTGTTCGAAGCTGAACAAGCGGAAGGAGAAATGGAGCAATAAGTAACAACATTTCATATATTTAATAATTATTCACATAGATTTTTAATAATTATTAGAAGCTAATTCTCTGTCACAATAGTCCCTCATTAATCCGACACAATTCAGACCAGTTATGTGTTGGATTAGTGAAAAAGCCGGATTATTGGAGTTCAATTGCAAAACATGCTTAAATTAGAAAATGAATCTATATTATAACTAAAAAAGTCAATTTTTACAATAAAGACGTACAATAGTTTCAAAGTAAGAAAAGTATGGTACACAAGTTGAAACAGTGTTATATAACACTGTTGCATATGCATAAAAAACAAGTTAAAAACTTTTCAACAATTAAAAACATTAATCCTTTAAAACTTTGCAAAAAAGAAAAAAAATAGTTTAAATAAAATGTAACTACTGATAAAAATAAAATAGTAAAAATGATTAAGAGTTGTCTTGTACTGACAGAATATTATCTTAAAAAAGTATTTTTCAATAATGTTTCCTATCATTTTTGAATGCCATGTTTTGCATTATTAATAACATGTCTAAACAAAGAAGCTCTAATATATTTAACTCAATAAAAACCTTTTAATTATTATACACTATAAAACTAGAAGAATAATCATATTCATAATGTGATATGAATTGTAAACAGAATGGAATGTTGCCATCAGGTGTTTTTATCAGGCAGGAAGGGACAAGAAAGGGTCAGGATAACAAGGGATAAACAAGGGTGGGGCTCAGGCTGCAGGGATGATCTTCCTCTTTACTGCCTTTGGAATTCTAATGTTATCTGTTCTTTCAAATGCTGATAGTACAGATAAGAAAATAGGCAGACTGTGGGCAGATATTTTCTAAAGATGTTATTTTGTTTATCTTACGTCTGACAAAGTTATTTCGTTTATCTTTTGGTCAGAAATTGTCGTTTCTGTTTAACAGCACTTTTCACTCCTGAAATATTTCTGATATGAAAACTATCTCCCCCTTTGGTTTTCTGGAACCGGTTCTTTTTTAGCAATAACGATAGAACTGGGCGGATTAGTGGAGGGGGTTGGAGGACTGGCGCAGGGACGGATTATAGAGGGACTACTGTATATGGTAGTAAAGATTTGTTTTCACAATTTTGTTACTACTGACTGTATTGTCTTTAATATTTCTTCCCTCCCAGGTTTGTGTACGACAGGGTAGTCAGTACCTTAGTTAATTACACTTGTACTTAATCCTTAGCACACCTGAGTTTTTTTGTTGTTGTCATAAAGTGTCCTGTTCACTTAATACCCTAACATTGCTTCTGCTTACCCACTCGGGTATGTTTGATAAAAAAATAAAATTAAATAGCCTTTATTTATGTGGCAAAGTTAGGAATATTTAGTCCTTGATGCCACTTAATCACAAACTGTGTGTTTACTGCACTTAACTCACCTGCCCAGTTTTAATTCAATAGTAGCAAAGCAGCATATACATATTTTGAACGTGACTCCTGATAAATACTATTCATACGCACAATACTTATATGAATGCCATTTGTTTTGGCATACTTTTATGGAAATAAATCATTATCAATTACAGATATACAGTAGTATTCAAAGTTCGAGCTAGCTGAACACAAGTCGAGCTTGTTGACATTTTGGTAAAGAGCCTAGAGTAAATTTGTAATAATTAAAAATACTGGTAAATTATTATCTAACTTTGATGCAAATCGTGATTTCTTAAAAATTTGCCAATATTTTTCTCATTTGCAATTTTAAAAAGCTTAACCCTTTTATGATGCAGCGGGCGATCTATCCGTCCAACATGTGACTGAAGATGATTAGTAGCTGCTCGTAAATTGTGTCAATTTTATGTAATTTTATATCCCTGAGTTGGTCTCCTCTTCTTTCCACCATTGTTCAGCGATGAGACAAGGGTGGGTTTCACAAAGTACATATACTAGCCAAATTTCCGGCTTGTCAAGAAGTAATTAACAATTTGTGTCAAGCAATGAATGAGTAGGTAAGGTAGTTTTTTTTAAAATTATATGTGTTGTGTCTGTTGTTGACATAATCTTATAACATTTGATTTTATTTTGTTCTTAAATAAGTACCTTTCTAAAACACTGTTCAATTTCTAAAAAAAATGTAGTTCTCTAATTTGCTGTGTATTATGTTGAAAGCAGGCCACTCACCAGCATACATATAGCCATAGTCCAAGACAAATGTGGCAAACACAGCAAACAATTAAACACAGAGAACTTATTCTAACAGTATCATCTGTAACATACACACCTGTTGAAGGCTTCACTAGTTTAGGTTTCTTTGGTAATGATTCTGAAACTGTACGTTTTCTCGGTTTTGATTTTATTGGCGTTTCCTCCTCAGATTCTTCCTTAGGCCTAAAAAATATAAATAAATCAAAGCCATCATACATAAAGAATATTTTTTGCAGTTTTTGTCAAATTATAGGCCTTAGACAAGTATATGAATTCTTGAATATAACACTCTAAGATTTTGACCAACATTTTTTAATTGTTTAGATTCATTTTTTTATCTGCTTAACCTTCCAGGTGTGTGTGTGTGTGTCAAGCATCAATCTTTTTTTTCGGCTGCTTGAGTGATAAAATATATACATCAATCTTTTTGCAGAGTTAACTTTAAAAAAATAAGTTGTAATTAGGTTTCAGAGTGCAGAAGAAAATTAAAATTTGTTGTATATGATTTAACAGGCTTCAGAATTTATTTTCATGCCTCACTTTAATCCATCCAGTCTGTAGGAATCAAATTAATAGCTGACAAACTTTTGTGTTCATTGTCTGGACTGGATTGCCGTTGCCATTCAGTCAGCAATGCAAACATTAAAACAGTTGTGTTTTTATTTTGACAGTTGTTACTGCTTATGCGTTATAATAATACTGTGCAAAGAATTTGGATCTGACATTAAAAGAAAGACATTAGTTAACCCCAATCATGTTAGTCAAAGAAGGGACATAAATACATATTAGATCACCCATAAAACTAAAAAAAATATATAGTGTATAGTATTTACAATTTTTTTATTCTTTTATTTACAGAAAATTAAAAACTGTTTTATATATTCATACTTATGGATTTCTCTACAGTTTGTATATTTTAGAATGGTTTCTGAATTTACTGTAACTTTGATGACAATAGTCCAAAAATTTGAAAACTTTTTTAAAGGATAAAATTTGTGTTCGATGTCACAAGGAAATTTATTAGTTCAGATAATACTTGTTTGCTTATATATTTTTATTTTGCATTCTTTACTGATTTCAGGGATATAAAACATATCGTAATTTTGAATTATTAACTATTTTTAATGAAATGCTTACGAAATGTTCCAAAAGCCATTATCACTTTTAGGTTTTATAATGTATACCATGAGGGTTAATGATCTGCTTAATATGAGACAGTATAATATGATTGAATACGGAATTCTAAATGTTGCCAGATTAGAAGCTACTACTTAGATTGTGAAAATACACTATTCTATACCACCAAATTTAAGAAATTTGTATAAGTTGACTGTACTTGTTCAATTAACCTTTTCCCAATAAAATTACAATGTATGCATGACTCAACTCTGACTTTAATTCATAATTAAAACAAAATTTTAAAAAAACATAAATTTGTTGCTATTCAAGATTTAAATAGTTACTAAAATGTGACATTACATTTACAAAATAACAGTTATTTCATACAAGAGATACTCCATTTGTCGGCAGCTTGTGGTGCCCAGCTTCATAAGCTAAACGTTCTCAGTTTGATGCCAATCAGATTCATAACAAATTTTGAAAGGGATCAGCTGATAATAACCAGCTGTTAATTTGTCATTTGGCTATTGATTAATGGCACTTTACAAGGAATAGCTAGTCTTAGTTTGTAACAATAACTACATTCGCTCATCTACACTCATTCGAAATCCATATTCGCACATATCTTGACGATTGGCTTCTTAAGAATGAACATATAAATAATAAAAAGTAAATAAAAGGTCATAATAGAAAGAAAAGTAAAAGAATACTTACTTAATTTCTTTGGGCTTCTGTGTTTCTTGTGTGTCAGAGGTTGGTGGCCGCATGGGCAAGAGGGTCTTTATTGTAGGTTTGTTGTCTTTATCGGTAAGAGGCAGCGATATAGTCACTTTGGTAGTGGACGATACTGGCTTCTGACCAGGAGGGACATATTTGGTGATTGTGACTGGTGTCCTGCCTGAGGATGTTGTCTGCACAATCACAGCCTCCGAGGTCACTGTCGTTTTGGAGGAACTAGTACTCACTTTGGACACAGGTTTAATGACAGGAAGAGAGGGAGTGGAAGGCGCAACTGTTGGTGCGGGCGATGAAGGCCGGGTTGGTTCCGAAGATGGTTCTTCAATCTTTACCTCTGATGCAGCGAGTGGAGACTCTTCTATTTTATCATCACAGATATCTGGTTGTTTTTCTTCCTCAAGGGCAGGAGAGGCTAGTGGAACCTGATAATAATTATTTTCACTTTTAAGCATACCTTAGAATGAACATATACACCACTGTAAGAGTATATAAGATATAATAGAACAAGGAAGACAGTACTAGTTAAGTTCATTCTCAAATTCTTGTTTCCAAAAGTAACTAAAAAAGAAATGGTACTTCACTGAGTTACAGTGAAACCCGCTGTAATATGTATCTTATGAGGTACAACAATTCTTATACTACATAGATCCTTGGGAACTAAATTTTATCTCTAACTTCATGAGAAGAAGTGAATCAAAACACAGCAGACGATTTTTTAGGAAAGTGTTTTTTGAGTTTGATATTTTTTAAATACAAAACAATCAACAGATGCATGTCACTTAGATATAGGCTTGCTGTGTATTTTCTCTCATTGGGATTAGGTAAGTAGCGATTTTTAGCTGTCGCTGTATTACAGAAGGTTGACAAGACACTATAAATGTGAATTCAACTATTAACACTATACAAATTACTTTCTACATTTGACCTTAAGCCAATCATTTTACCTTAAATCTAAATATTTAAGTTATGTGTAATTTTTAAACTTAATTTGAATTGAATTGAAATGAAACATAAGTGCTTAATTAAATTACATCTTTCAAAACAGATTGAAAATGAAAAGAAAAAATGCCCAAAGCTACAAAAGAAGTATATATTGCAATGAGCTTATTGCTGTGTTAAATATGTTATAGTCACCAAAAAATGCACAGGACAGTAACCACTATAATTTATTTTTAATCTATTTCATTTTTACATAAAACTAATGTAATTACTACTAAAAATAAGCTTTTCATTATTTATTTAAGGAATAAAACAATTATATTATTATGTTCTTTTTCTTAACTATTCTATTATAATATGACTATAATTATTTTGTTTATTGATTTTGATAATATTATGTAACATATTTTATGCGGAATATTAAAATAATTAAAATACTGTATTTTATTTTAAGTGGTTAAATGGAATAGAAGACTTTATAGTCCTAACTTTGCGCCTAATAACGACTTTTTCATTTCATAAAATAATGGGCTAATCCAATTTTACTAACATATAAAATAAAAATTGTTATTCAAACTGTTAAGTCATGATCTCATTTTTTACAGTCTTTTTACACTGTTGTTAAAATGTAATGCCATAAAATTATCCTGAACTTATTTCTGCTCATAATTGCCTAAAAAACATGTGTTTTTAAGAGTCGATTAACAATCCAACATTTTTTCAACTATTAAGATTAGCATTGTCAATGTCAACAAACATATTTTATCAAGAGCAGTGTTTTCAAATTTGTTATATCTTTTTAAGATGTCACGATGACCTCTGAATAGCATCAGTTTGTTCAGAAATATGTTCAACTAAATATTTAGAAAAATATTCTAAAAATAAAACAAAACATTATGAGGCATCATTTACGTTTAGCATCTTATTTAGAACACAATTATTATTTGTTCCATCATAATCAAACACAATATCTATCCATTCAAAATCTTTTGTTTAAATCTTTCCTTGTTATTTTGTGTTGTGTGATTTGTCAACATTAAGAATTATATACTTTTCCTATATTCATGCACACATTTGAATTTTCCTTTATGGTTCATCTGACAAAATAAATTCACTCTTATAGCACCAAAAACAGAATTTATATAATTTCCTCTCATATCGTTTAAAATTATATGAACAAAAAGCAACCTACATGGGCTCAACATTTATTAAAATGATTCCAACAGATATCAAAATCGAAACTGATATTATGGCATTTAGAAACAAATTAAAAAGATTTTTGATTGAGAAATCCTTTTATTCACTTGATGAGTTCTTAAATTACAATAGAGGTTAGTAGCATTAATTATGTATAAGACATTATATTTAAAAAGTTATATCTCAGTATATAAGCAATTTTCAATGTACCTCAGATGTACGATTATGAATAAAGATATTTTTATGTCATCAGCAAACTTACCTTAGAAGACAAGTTCACTAACACCAGAGTAGCAGTAACATACACAAAAGAATCAAATAATCACACAAATTTTCAGTACCACTGGGACTTTCTTCAGATGAGGGGGGATGGAGAGGGGGGAGGGAGGGAGGGAGGGTTGGGAGGGAGGGAGGGAGGAAGGAAGGAAGGAAGGAAGGAAGGGTGGGGGGGGGAGGGGGGGAGGGAGGGAGGGAGGGAGGGAGGGAGGGAGGGAGGGAGGGAGGGAGGGAGGGAGGGAGGGAGGGAGGGAGGGAGGGAGGGAGGGAGAGGGAGAGGGAGAGGGAGAGGGAGAGGGAGAGGGAGAGGGAGAGGGAGAGGGAGAGGGAGAGGGAGAGGGAGAGGGAGAGGGAGAGGGAGAGGGAGAGGGAGAGGGAGAGGGAGAGGGAGAGGGAGAGGGAGAGGGAGAGGGAGAGGGAGAGGGAGAGGGAGAGGGAGAGGGAGAGGGAGAGGGAGAGGGAGAGGGAGAGGGAGAGGGAGAGGGAGAGGGAGAGGGAGAGGGAGAGGGAGAGGGAGAGGGAGAGGGAGAGGGAGAGGGAGAGGGAGAGGGAGAGGGAGAGGGAGAGGGAGAGGGAGAGGGAGAGGGAGAGGGAGAGGGAGAGGGAGAGGGAGAGGGAGAGGGAGAGGGAGAGGGAGAGGGAGAGGGAGAGGGAGAGGGAGAGGGAGAGGGAGAGGGAGAGGGAGAGGGAGAGGGAGAGGGAGAGGGAGAGGGAGAGGGAGAGGGAGAGGGAGAGGGAGAGGGAGAGGGAGAGGGAGAGGGAGAGGGAGAGGGAGAGGAGAGAGAGAGAGAGAGAGAGAGAGAGAGAGAGAGAGAGAGAGAGAGAGAGAGAGAGAGAGAGAGAGAGAGAGAGAGAGAGAGAGAGAGAGAGAGAGAGAGAGAGAGAGAGAGAGAGAGAGAGAGAGAGAGAGAGAGAGAGAGAGAGAGAGAGAGAGAGAGAGAGAGAGAGAGAGAGAGAGAGAGAGAGAGAGAGAGAGAGAGAGAGAGAGAGAGAGAGAGAGAGAGAGAGAGAGAGAGAGAGAGAGAGAGAGAGAGAGAGAGAGAGAGAGAGAGAGAGAGAGAGAGAGAGAGAGAGAGAGAGAGAGAGAGAGAGAGAGAGAGAGAGAGAGAGAGAGAGAGAGAGAGAGAGAGAGAGAGAGAGAGAGAGAGAGAGAGAGAGAGAGAGAGAGAGAGAGAGAGAGAGAGAGAGAGAGAGAGAGAGAGAGAGAGAGAGAGAGAGAGAGAGAGAGAGAGAGAGAGAGAGAGAGAGAGAGAGAGAGAGAGAGAGAGAGAGAGAGAGAGAGAGAGAGAGAGAGAGAGAGAGAGAGAGAGAGAGAGAGAGAGAGAGAGAGAGAGAGAGAGAGAGAGAGAGAGAGAGAGAGAGAGAGAGAGAGAGAGAGAGAGAGAGAGAGAGAGAGAGAGAGAGAGAGAGAGAGAGAGAGAGAGAGAGAGAGAGAGAGAGAGCGATTCTACTCACCTGAAGAAAGTGACAGTGGTACTTAACATTCATGTGATTATGTGATTCTTTTGTGTATGTTACTAGTAACTCTGGTGTTAGTGAACTTGTCTTCTAAGGTAAGTTTGCTGATGTCCTATATCTCCATTTCTCGCACATTCCTGGCCTAGTGGCCTTAAACCTAACGAAAGAATAAATATATTTGAATTTTCTATAAATTATATCTTAGTTGTCACTTAAGTTGATATCCAATGAATGTATATAAGTTGTGTTACAATTTCAACTCCTGAGTATTACTGGACCAACCAATTTACTGAAGTTGGAATTGTTCCACTAAATTATTTTCATTGTTGTTGGTATCTAGAGTACATTCATATTCAATTAGCAATTGGCTTCTACCGCCACTTCCTCGTCCCGCCTACCCCACTATTAGGCAGCTATTTCCCCTATGGTGCTGCGCTCACTATTCCCAGTTGGTTACAATATTGAACTAAGACATCCTTCCACAAATTTAATGTTTGTTTTATGAATATTGGTTTTGGTTTACGGAAGTAGTGAAAAATTAAAGACTATAAATAATTGAAACTGTTTATGCTTAATGTCTCTTGCATATATTTTTACCTTAATAAACATGGGTTGCCTAACTATAATGCTGTTATAAAGTTACATTTGACAATTCGTACAAAACTCTACATACAATGTATTATCTTATTAATGAAAAAATATTAGCGGCAATTTAGGTGACTACTGTTTTCACGGTTTGTTTCCGAAATGAGTCAACGGAATGCTAAATTAGCGTCATTATATTTTAAATGTATTTTTTTCTTATATTTTTATCTAATGTTCCTTAGTCAAATCAATTTAATTGGAAATAACTAATGTCTACAAATTGAGATATGAAACATCCTACAATGTGATGTATATAAGTTTAAAATGAATTAATTATAAAATTATACTGTTTAAAATGTATGGTACTAATTTAGGGCAAGGTAAATGTATGTTACTTGCACGTACACGTTGTCAGATTATAACTTTGAAAGAATAAAAAGTATAATTTTTGAGAGACAAACCATTTATGTCATTCCCAGTGACTTCCACCGGGCGTTTCTGCCTTCAGTCCATTCCCACGGTGAGGTTAGTAGTTTGTTTTTGTACACATGCTTATCTCTGCTCCACGAGTTCATGAGATATTAGTTTTGTTTTACTGTTTGTGTCTTGTGTACATTTATTAGTTTTTAAAGGTGTGTTGTATTACAATTATGGCAACGACCAAACAAGATTATCATAGTCAAACGAAAAACATAGTGTTTGCAGTTTACAATCAGCTGAAAGATCTTGTCGCTATAAAGTGTAATGCATCAATACAAGAAGTTTTTGGAGATAATCAACGAGCTACTTCCATTCTTATGAAAATTCTTAATGAAATTGTAATACAAATATCTCTATATGGTATTTCAACAATTTAACACATTATATTAATGTTTACTACTTAAGCATAATGAATGTTAAATTGTAATAAGTGTAGATGTATTTTTTTTATCGTTGGGCCTTACCGAAAGGTTTTAAAACTTAGTGAGGCCAAATTAAGGGATTAATTTTAAGGGATTAATTATTATTAATGGTTTTAGTATATGAAAATAGGTATAATAAGTCTAGGCTTATGTTTTATTATTTTGTGCGATAAAATATAGTAAGCTTACTTGGTATAGTACTGACTTATTTGCAACTCACTTATTTATGGACCGATTCTGATGAAATTTGATCGTATTATGTCTATTTATATAATAATTAGGATTTTTATGTTAATTCTGAGGTAGCTCTACTTTTTAGAACTGTTGTTACGCTCAGGTAGTGAGGAATGTCGTGGTAAGGGGAGTGCTTGGCGGAGCTAGAGGGGATAACGTGTCCTGACATTGAGCCTTCGATTGAATATGAATGCAGTTTAACGCAGAATCAGATACAGCACTGTATCACAAAAAAAAAAAAAAAAAAACATAACCCTATTTAATCACCACTAAATAAACATTGTCAGCATAACATAATTTTGAACAAAAGACTCATAAGTAAGATGTTCTTAAACAATACTCAAATCTCTCAGCTGACAAAGATCTGTTTATTTACTTGATTTTTAATACAATTCACTCGTTGGAGTAAAAAAAAATTATCAAAATTGAAAGTTTGAGTTTCTACTGATTATCATAGTAGAATTTGTGAGCTCAGTGGCAAAGTGCTTTATCACTCATCTTCCGGGCTTAAGATTGTGGGTTATTCAACGCGTGAAGTGTAACAGGCCGTTGAATTCAAAGTGAAGTGAGTCCTTTAGCTCATTTGGGATTTGAATCTTGGACTCTACAGCCTGAAGCCTTAAACAATGAGCCACCACACTGGCATAACTAAAGTTTAAAACTCAGAATGTTTGAAAAAAATGTACACAAAAAATATCAACCGCTCACTTGTTGGCCAAGCATTTGGCAACCGTATGATAAAAGACGAATCCGGATCTATAAACAGATGTCCTGACCACACTCATCAGGTCATAACAGCTGTTCAACTTTTTGAGCTCTAGCTTAATAAAAAAATGTCATGTTGTATCTTTTTACAAAACAACAAAATATCATATCTTTTTAGTTCAAAAAGTTTAGATTTCTGAGTTATCTATCTTCTCTCTTGTATAACTTTTTATATAAAATTGAAATTAAACTTATACACACATTCTATTTAATTTAAATTAGTAATTTCAAATACATCTGCAACAGCACGTAAAATTTCTTTACACCTATCACGTTGGAACTTAGTTTAACTTTACCTCAAACCCATCCTAATTAGTGATGGGTCAGTTCCATTTTTTTTTTTTTTCGGTTTTTCGGTAAGAAATTACTCACCAACTAACTATTTGTTGGTGAGTAATTTCTTCTTTATTTCATTCTTTGTTATAATAATATGTATGTTTAATTTGTAAGTCGTAAAGTTATTCAAACTTGATCAAATTTTCAAGCGATATTGAAAACTAAATTTACTTTCAGAAAATATAGACCAAGTTACATTTCCATCAATATTATCACATGATTTATGGGTTCAAAGTCATAAAAAATATAAAAAATAAAAAAAATAAAAATAAAAATTATTAAAAAATAAATAATAAATTCATATAATTTTTCAGCTTAATTTAAAGAGAATTTATTTGGTAAGAAAGCAAAACAAGAATTACTATTTTATGATAAGATTTAGCGTTTCTATGGCAATTTTACTAAACTATTGCAAAAACTGCATTTTTTATCTGGCACTCTTGTGTAGTCATATGCAGAAACTTCTGGCAACTCTTGAGGTTCAACATGTAAAAATATCTGGCACTCAAAGGGTTAAAGGATGACTGGACTGTTGAACAAAAACTAGATGGCTTTAAATCACTGCCTTTGCGTGTGAATTCCTATTCATTAATGTTATCTGCCTCTTTTCACATGCTGATAAGAAATTGGCCAGACTAAGGGCGAATATTTTCTGACTTAGATATTTTGTTTATTTCATAACCAAACCACGTACTGATAAGGAAGTGGCCTTCTACAAGTAGATATTTTCTGACAAAGATACATATTGTTTATCTTGTGGCTGATGTCGTTTGATTTCTGTTAATCAGCACTTTTCACACCTGAAACATTTCTGATATGAAAGCTATCTCCCCCATTTACGTTTTTCTAGAACCGGGACCGCAAAACCGAGATTTTCCCATCAGTTCTCGGTTCCGGTTCTTTTGTCAATAAACGATAGAACTGAGAACCGACTTTAGGGATCGACCCATCCCTAATCCTAATATTCAACACTTGGTTTTCCCAAACTGGAAGGCTAATAGTTAAAATTATCCCATCTTTGGTAAACATTGTAGACTCTGGAAAATTCTACATTTTAATCAATTATCTATACACTCTAATTTAATCACACTGCCCACTCATTACCTTCATGTTAAGAGATACACCCAACCATAACCGGAAGACATAGGAATCACAGAGCCGCACCAAAACGGACACAAAAAATTCTTAAGAGCGACATTATCTCTTTTTATTATATCTTGAGTGGTACAACATATTCTTGGATCACCTCCAAGATCTGTACGAAAAACTAAATTCTTCTAGAATGACATGTAAAAATAAATAACAAACACATATATGTACATAAATAACTTACATCCACTGTTTCAGTTTCTTTCTTTAACTCTTTTGTTTCACTAATTACTGGATCAACAGTTTCTTTTGTCTTTTCAATTTCATCATCCTCTATGTTATCATCTTTTAGTAAAGTAAGTTGCTCTTCTGTTTGTTTTCCTGCAGTTAAAGTACCAACAGGACCATCTTCTGTCACAGCTGTAGTAGGGGGCTTCACAGCTGGAGTAGGTAAAGGAGCTGTTTTTTCTTCAACATCTTTTGCTCTAAAACAACATTGTTAAATAGTTCAATAAACATTCTTTTACAGTAATTTGAGAACCAGAAATTGGTGCATGAAAATATTAGCACAACAAATCAATATTTGCAATGTGTAACAAATAAGTGAACAAGTACACAATTATGAATGGCAATCAGAACTAATAAATGAAATTAACAATATGACGACTATGACAAATAAATTAAATTGAAATAATATCATGGGTAAAAATTAAGACTATAGGTATAACATTTGTTTTGGAAAGTACTGTAAATGATAGAACATATTTTGGACACTTTTCACCATTTTAGAACATTATAATGGTGTTAATTTTGAATGAGATATTCAACAATTATGTATAAAGCCTATCCTAGAGTAATTTGACATAGTTCCAAAAGAAGGCTGTTTTTCAACTCAAAACAAAAGTTAAGTGGAAGAGAGCACTAAATGGTCCTAACTTCGCCACGTTAATGAAGACTATTTTCATTTCATTCATTCATTTCAAAAGCATAGAAAAACCAAAGACAGCTATATAATGTTTTTAGGAATTATGAAAAATAACGTTTCTAATTCTGCTAAATAATACAAATTTGATCAAAAACATTAAAAGGCTTTTTGATAGATTATTGGAAGCATTTGTTTCAAAATATTTCATCCACTTGACTTACTCAGCAGGTTCTGGTGTACTGGTAACTAAGTGAGAAGGGGTAGGCTCCGGTTTGGCAGATGTTGCAGTAGTGGGAGAAGTAGCAATACTCTCATTAGTATCAGAGAGAGCTTTCCGCTCCGCCTCGTATTTGGTAACTCGCTCCACTAATGAGTTCTTTGGTGTCATTTCCTCTGCTCGTGAGTCTTCAAGTGGTTCACCTACTGTTCGAGCGTACGCCAAGTCGGCGACATTGGGAGTGGAGCCAAACAGATTACTGTACTCTGGATGGTAGTGCTTCATGTGCATCTGAACAGTCCATTACGTTATCACTATCACAATTCATACAAACACTCAAACCTTAGAAACTAACCATGAGATTATACCATGTATCAACACCACCCCAAGTGTATAAAAAAATGAAGATTGTTTATTTGAAGAGGCATAATTAGGGTGGCCCTTTCTTACATTAAACCTATTAATTTTAAATTAACAATAATTATTTTGTGTATAGGTGGATCAATACTACTGTGTGTGTATGGATGGACACATTGTGAATTACTATGTAAGTGTATGTGTGAGTGGGAGGGTCAATATTACTCTGTGTGTATACCATGAGCTTATCTATCGTGATAAGCTTATGGTATGATGGGTCGGTTCCTACAGTCAGTTCTTTACAAAAGAACCAAGCCCAAGAACCAATAAAAAAATGTTAGTTCTTTAGTTCTGGTTCCGAGAGTGAGATAGCTTCCATATCAGGAATTTTTCAAGGGAAAAAAGAACAATCAAACAGTGTCTGGCCAGAAGATAAACAGCATTTGTTAGAAAATATATGCCAAAATTCTGGCACTTTGTAATCAGCACTGAGAAAAGAAAAGTTAACATTAATGATTAGGAATTCATGCAAATGCAGTTATTGTCTTTCTTTTTAAAAGTACGGAGTCCTTTCAAGTTTTCCTGGGCTCCCTCCTTTTCTTGTGACATTTTCTTATCATTTTCTGCCCGATAAACATATCATCCCGTTTCCTGTTTCATCCTGTCTGAATATAGTTACAGTTTTGCTTTATTGTATGTATGAGGAAATAGGGAGGAAAACTATAGTGCCTATAAGGTCTGAGTTTATTTACTTTAAATTGTTTTAAATAATGTACAACATTACCAATTAGCTGTACATCTTTTTTCTTAATATTTTGGAAATTAGATTGAAGAATACATTTTTAAGATTATATAATCTTTCAGCGTTGTAGAACTTAAGAAGTATGAGCATTTAATTTTGATTATTTGTTCTATTTTACAGTTCTAAACTATTAAAAAATTGCTTTGACTTCTTTTTTATTGACAAAACAGTGGTATATCAATTGTTATATTTAAAACAAAATATATAAATTCTACAAACATACATGGTATTGTACGTTGTATAGTTTTCTTTGATTGTGTGTAGCATTCATATTCGTGAATACAATAATTGGGAAATGATTGAAGTAAAGAACCAAACCAGAACTGAACATAAAAAAATGGAGCCACATCACTAGTACATTATTTAAACTAATCTGCCACCCAGATGCATATAAATGTTTGTGCAGCATATAGATGCAATCTAAGAAGCATTGTCTTGTTGCACTTAAAAAGGAAGTTAATAATGTACCATCATTTTATGATGTGGACAAATTCAGCTATGATATGGTAAAGAACATGCTATATTAGGTTATGGTTAGAGGTTGACTCATGAGTTAGAGGAATCCAATAGGTTTTTATGAAGCACTGGTATCTTAGTGGAAAACAAATAAAGTTTACTAACTTGAAAAAGATTTTCTTTTCTGAACGATTTTCCGCAACATGTGAAACCTCCATCCGGACTCCTTACATCTGGAGCAAAACACATAACTTAAAGTAAAAAATGTTTGAATTGGGTAAGGTAAAATAGTAAAAATACGATAAATAATGTAACCAAGGTGGTTTAGGCAACGCCATTGACTATGGAAAATATAAGCCTGTCTTCTCGTTGAGTGAAATTAGTTCTTGTTTGATTTTCACTGGAAGCGCCAGTTAATTCCCCCCACCCTCTCTCTCTCTCCAGCACAGACTGAGGTGACAAATAGCTTAGCTAATAGGGTGCCAAAGAGTTGTCCTGGCGCTTATTTGAGACAATTCACTGTTAAATAGCAGCACAGGCACATAAATTACCTTAGATCTTCTGTTTGTTTCTATAGTCATTTGTATTATTAATATGAGAATCTCCACAACGCTCCTCTTATCTCCACATCCCTTCTCACGTTGCTAATACATCACATTGGCAAGACATCTACTTATTGGTTTCCCCTTGAACTTCTTCCTTTAATTCCTATATATCACATCTTTCTTGGTACTCTCTCACATTGTCTTACCACTTCATTTTTTGATTCTTTTTTCTAAGATTTCCTTCTACCAAGTCTCAGAGAGACAAATATCAAAATAATGGGCCGGGTGAATAAAAACAAGTAGCGCAAGTATTTATACTCCAAGTAAACTGATGTGAATAAAGTCTATCATTTATTAATCACTGTATACTTGCTAGATCGAGGATATACTTTCAAGTATTTACTCGCGAGACAAACGAGTTCCCTAAAAACGCAGCAAATACTTGCAGTGCCATACTTACTACACACAGTTTACATATTTTATTTTTAATTTTTATTTAATTTTTTACAAAATTATAAAGGAAATAGGATACAACAAAATTATGAATTGCAACCCACCCTCGTACTTTCAAAACATTTCTGGACCTATTGAGGGTGGGTGTGAAGGCACTGGACTAAGGAGGACGATACAGAAAAAAAAACACAAAATAAATGGCAAAAATATTGTTTATTACATGTAAATTAAAAAAAACATTTAATTCAAACGTATTAAAAATTATTAAGTGACAGCAAACAAAATTAAACATTTACGGACAAAACGGGCTGTTGACCGTTTGTGAAAAATTACTTTAAATCATTATCAGCAATAATCACTGAAAAGTATAAAACTAATATATTGGCCTTGAGGCAATAGAAATAAATAAAGAAAGGACAAGATTATCAGAAAAATCAATACAAACGGAGGAAAATGTATCAAACTAAACGTAGGTTATATAAAAAAATAGGTTACGCCTAATAGAACATTTTATAGCATCATAAATATAGCTTTGAAAATATGTATAACAGTAATAAATTTTATAACAAATAACAACACATGGCATAAACATATAAATAAATAATAACAATGACAACTATAAATAAATAAAAACATAACTACACATAATACCAAGACAAAAGTTAAATTTATATAAGGCAGCTGAACTTACGGGGCCTCGGGCAACCCCGTAAGAAATTTGGAAGGTTAGGCCAATTTAGAAAAGTTAAAAAAAATTAAACAAAAGAATTAAATTAATAACTATGCCGAAATCCAGAAGGCTAAACTGGACAGCTCCTAATGAGAACTACAAAGTGAAGAATTACCCAAGAAACCCATTCTTTAAAAGAAAAAAAACCCCAAGGAAAAACTAAACAACATAAAAAATATATATGTTGTTTATTTATTTTTTATAGGTGGCTGCCCCTCTGGGTCGCAGAGAAGAAGGCTTGGCCCAGCCCGTAGGTACCACGCTGTGCCTCCAGGAAACAGCAGTCAGAAGCCATGCAGCTGCCTGTCCATCACACTCCGACCCCGGAGCCAGGGCTAAAGAAACAGCACAGCACAAAACATATTTTAGTCTGTCTCCACAAAAGCGAGATAACAAAATAAATACATAAAGGGGCGAGATAGGAAAACGAAAAAATTTGTTATGATAGTAAAAGCTGCCATAACATTTGAAATGTAACATTTGTAAAATAAAATCAACGGTTACAGGAACTAAATAAATACCAAAATAAGTTTGTTACCTAAATTAACAAAAAGACTAAGTACAACTGTTTGACCAAATTACTAAGCAAAAATATGAACAAAGATAATAATTTTACATGACTCAGCATTACATAACTAAAATCCTGCCGTGTCCGGCAACAACATGAAACCTTTTGAGAAAATGAATATTGACTTTACTATAACACGAAAGTGGTACTCAAAAATACAAAATTTAATTACATATAAAAGTAAGTTTTAACATGACAAAACAATTTGATGAATAGAAAAACACAATTATATTTACATCGGCACATGGGCCTAACCTAGATCTGCTGAAAATAAAAACATTTTCACAAACAGGCAACAGCTTTATTAATTACTGAAACAACACACTAGAGAACAACCAGAGATCAATAAACAATATTTTTAACCAAACAGTTACAAAAGCAAAACATTTTATACTTACCTAAACTTTTCAAGCCGCAATACATGTCTCGGCTGCAAAGCTAGAATGGTGAGCTTGCCGTCGACGCCAAGGCACACTGAAAACGAAATCTCGGAACACAGAAAATGAACACAAAGACAAAGAAAGTAAATGAAACACAGAGAAGAAGACTGAACTGTCTGAGAGAGGCGATCGTAATGTGCAAACGGCACAGAACGTAGGCCTACATAGAGACTCAATTAAAAATGTTTTCTAAAGGCTTTGTTCTTTTTTCTTGTCTACGGCGTCTAATTCTCATTTTATTCAGATCTAAATTATCATGTATATTTTCCTCGACTTCATTCAGATCATTTTCGTTTCCGTCTTTTACCTCCCAACCATCATTCAAGTGTTTTGCTATGTTGTGAAGCACAGTACAGCAGTCCTTACTTGGCTAGATTATATGAGGAAACAACATTTCAGCTTGCATAAAACTCGTTTAATTATTACTCTTTCCTGAGAATGGGTAAAATTGAAATTCCGCTCATGAGCATTTCTTGCTTCATCAAAAGGAGTAAGTAGCCAAGGAGTAATTCCATAGCCGCAATCATAAAGGAGGCAAACGTTACCATCGTATCTGCACACCACCTCTTCGACACTACTCATCCGCCGAATCGCACTATCTGTACACTCCCTTGCCATTGAGCATCAACACTTGTTATCATCTCATTAGTATCACCTTTGGATCATTGGCGTCAACTAATGATCAAGTCAACCATCATCAAGTCATTTGGACGTTTATTGAAGTTTGCATTTTCTGTTTACATATTTATCAGCAAAATCTGAAGATTTCATTATATGGCATCAATACAGCACCAATAGCAGTTGGAATGCGGAACTTTGAATCCCAATCAGCCTTGGCCTGATTCATATTTTCTATAGAGTGTGGAAATTTAATCTAATCTTCAAACTTTTGCTACTATCTTGTTTAATGTACTGGAAAATGTTTTGCAGAGAGTACTTCTTTCCACCCCAACATCAATAGCAACACCACTTTGATATCCTGGATCACTGACACATTTGAGAAAAATTTCCATTTTATTTCGGTGCTCCTAATCCTCCACCCCTAGTAATGGTATTTTCATCAAGAAAACAGGACGTAATAAAATCCACTTTCATTCTCAAACCATAGTAGCCTCTTTCATTGATTGGGACTAATATTTCACTGGTCTCTGTAGTGCTTGATACCACATAGTTAAGATATGCAGCCATCATAATGTACAAGTACCACTAACAAGCATGGCGTCAGGCAAACTTGTGGCAATATGAGTATTTACTTGCCACTGAAGTATTTACTTTCGATCTCTATGGTTTCCGAGGGTATACTACCTCAGCGAGTACTTACTCGCGAGTACAAGTAAATACTTGAGATTATTCTCTTCATCTATAGAACTTAATACAAGTTTTTGGAATTGCAAGTATTTACTAGCCTGACTTGATTTTAATCACCCGGCCCAATGTTCACTTCATATTCTATGGTGTATACAAAAAAGTTGATGAATCTAGAATTTACATGAAATCTAAACTACTGAATGTTACTGAACAGGCAGGTTATGCTAAAGGGTACTAAGAATCAGTATATAAAAGTTGGAAGGTCATTTGCCGATCTCAGTTTCAGAGAAACCACTGAGGATGCCACATCACAGTATGGGCGAAACGTCTGGAAATCTTTTTAATAGTAACTTGACGCGGCTGTCACCGGAAAATGTAGATTCTAGTTATGACACCGGCTTAAGCCTAAGTTCTAAGATAACAGGCAGATATTTAGATAAAGATGTTTCAGATTATGCGATATGGGAATTTTTAATATATGCAAAATTTGCACTGTTCTAATCATGTCCAAGCAAAACACTTTATTTAATTTATACAGATCAATAAATGAACAATAATAAATTATCATACTATCATTCACTCAAAGCGCAACTAAAAACTTTGATGATCTATCGTCAAATGACCAAAAAAGATGAGAACTGTATAAAACCAACTGTCTTGATGAGCTTAATGAGTTGATCAGTCAATAACTTTTGAAAACACTTATTTTGCCAGGAAAGAAAGCCCATCCACAATACAATGGAGAAGTGGTATACCCAAACAGGTATTTCTCCTTGTTGATCATCGTAATATTCCAAGAAGAGTCTCAATATCATACTGGAATTTTCGTCAAACCAATAGTCTGACTGGCAACATTTTTTTCACTTTTGAAAAAACATCTGACCAACTGACCTGAAATTCAATATTTTCTTGTAAACCTCATATGCTGCACCACCAAACTACTTGTATATCACTTTAACAGAACAAAAGTCTTTCTACTAGCCCAAGGAAAATGGCTGCACTTATTATTTATTACTAAAATAACATATATATGGATAGCTATATATGAATACAGGAATATTTATTTATTAAAATGATACTGCACCTGCAAGAGGAAAGGGAGGGGTAGTCAATCCTGCAGGGGAGGTTCCAGGCGATCCCTCCTTACCCTCTCCATGCATATCAGATAGCCGACTTTTGGGCATCAATGTTTTTATTCGCTTTAACTCTGTTATGCCTGCAGGGGCGTTCTTAGAATCACCTGGACTTTCACTGAAACCAAAACTATTTATTATCACTTATGATTAACTATACCAAATAAACAACATTTGCATTTAACAATGGATATGCAACGCAAGCAAGAACTTGATTTACACTTCAACACACATTTAATGGACATTTACACTAAATTCATATTCACATGTAGAAACAAGATACATGCCTTAGAATACACTTTTAATATTCACTTAACCGGTTATACTTAGTAACTTTTTTTGTTACAATTTTCAATATGATATGGCAAGCTGATGCGATACAATTCAATTTAAACACTGTGCAAGAACAATGAGAGGCATCATAAATATTTATCTAACTTAAGCTACTGCGTACCTATTGAAAAATTATTAAATTAAGTACAATTCTTGATTAATCTTATTTTTTTTAAGCTTTGTTAAATTTTATAATATTATGAATCAGGGTTCACCCCTACTTGCATCATGTGCCACCTTGCTTTTTGGCCTCAGCAATGCAGGTTTGCAAATCTCACTTGCTGTGCTTTGCACTACATTAAACTTAGCAGATTGATTCTACTGTAAATACAATTAAAAATAACAGAACATTAATATAATATTGCTCTTCTTAATCAGCTGGTTTAAATTTTTTGTTTTGTTTTAATGCTGACTATTGATAACGTTATTCTTATGAGAAATAATGGTTCTTTTAAAGGCTGATTCTATCCTTTATATTTTGAGTTAAAAAAAAATGTTGTAAGTACACCTCTGCAATAAAAAATCTGCATTCCCTCAAAATTTCAGATCAGTTGAGCAGATAATTTTTGAGATTTTATGATGAATCAGTAGGTAGGAATGGCATTTGTTTACAAACTTGTATTAAAAAATAATAACACACTATCACTGATTTGAGCTGTCAAATAAACAAGAATACTGAATAAATCTTTTCATACAATTATACAACAATGTAAATAAAATAAAAATGCAATCTATGTTGATTAAGAGTTCTCATATTACAGCTTCTCTTGTTGTAAAAATGTGACAAATCTCTTATAAAGTGATTTTTTTTAATGACCACTCAAATAAGACTGGAATGTGTTGAGATTGAGGGAAGGCATCAAGTAATGTTCTTCCAACGTAATTGGCTTGAGAAAACAACAGAGGCAAACACATAGGCTAGATGAACAACCCTTACACCAACAAGCTGAACAAAGTAAACTTATAGTTAATAATAATCTTATAAACTTGTACATTATGCAATCAATTGTTGTCAGTTTAAGAATTTGAATTAATTACAGTGATAAGAAAGATTAATTACACTCATGCACAGTTAAAACTAACTTACACTATTGTTATTAATCTCTTAAATGGTAGAATAATAAATTACCCATCTCTGTGATTCTGCGAGACTTTGTTCCCCTGGTTCTCTAACATCATCTTCTTACGATTCTCTTGTTGACTTTTAATCATTTCCAACTTACGACCAACCATAAAGTCAAAACTATCCTCAGGGAATGGTTTTTTCATCTCAGCAAAATAGTTTCGAAGATCAGTGCGAGATCTAAATTTGCGGCCTTCAGGGCTACAAAATAATTTTGTCAACGTAAATAAGCATGTGAATATTTGAAGATAGTTAAATCTACATCAACAAGACACAAGGAGCTATTTACAACAACACTACTGAACACGCCAACTGGTCTAATATAACGTAACAGCACTTTGTTTTGTACGTCATAAAATATTGGGTACATCAAACTTATTTTTATGTTTAGTTAAGAAATAAATGCATGCTTATGAATTTTATAAAAATACAATAAAAGCTACTTTACACATTTTGAGTTTAACAAGCCCGGCTCTAGGGTTAACTATATATACATAATATATTCATAATAACAGTTAAAAGAACAATTCAAATAATACAAAATTACAGATTTATTGTCATAAGTTTTTCAGGATTTTATGCACGAGAAAATGCAAATTCTTCTTAAACATAAGAAAAATATGAAAATGGATTTTTGTAATTGCTTTCATCATTAGGAAGTTGCCATTTAGAAATAATTTCTGTACTACAAGTTCTCAGATGAAATAAGCAAATTAACATACAAATTTGACCATTGCATCAAAAGAAATATTTAGAACGAAAGAAAAATAAGAATTTATGAGTTAAAACGTTCACTGCTGAAAAAATAAGGTACAGGGAGATGGGACCATATTTAAATGCCTACTTCTCATGCCACTTGTGGGGTACTATAGGCTAGAGCCGATTTGCAAATTTTCAATAGTCTTTAATTGTTGCCAAAAGCAGTCTATAACCACTCTAGTTTTTAGATTTATAGTTTGTATGAACTGGTATACTGCAAATTATTTTCAAATTATTATGTTAGTTTTGTATACGTACATTAACTTTATCAACCATCTTAAACTAAAATCACATTGTTGTAAAAGCAGTCAAAATTGTCCTTACCTTTCTCCATTGCATGAAAGCAATACATCATGCATAAATGTTTATATCACAAAAACATGTGACATAACTAACAAAAAGTTTGAAAAAACAACAAAAATGGCTAGCGTAGAAATGAAATGCACTGAAGGAAACCATGTGACTGGCACAATAAGCAGACAGCGATATAACTCTCTCAGCAATGGCTGAGCTACCACTGAAGCGGAGTTCTGGATGTGAAGACAACTTTAGACGGCCACCACAGTGCACGCCACTTTCTTAGTGTGTCTATTGACACCCTCTTCATCTATCGAGTTACAATGTCCTTGTCAAGTCTCGAATCAATTTTGTTATAACCCGCTGAGTACTTACACCAGCAATGTATTGGAAGTGAAGGCAACTTTAGACAAGCACCAAGCCACACCAAGTTGCTTTGCGTGTCTGTTGATGCCCGCTGCAGTGAACAAGTTACTATAAAGGTTTTGTCAAATCTAGGATCGATTTGGTTACAACCAACTGAACACGTACACGACTTCACTAATACACCTTCTGATTATTCATAGCAATTATTCAATAGTTGATGACCAAAGAACTTACTTAACCAGAAGTACATCCCACTTGGCTCCTTTTTTCCTTGGTAATGTATGTTTCGTCCATCCTGGTGGCAGCTTCTTGTCAGGTATTATTACAGATTCTCGATAACCTACAAAAAGAAATTATAAAAAAGTAAGAAACATAAATACCACTGAAGTGACAACTTCCTTTGCTATCACTAATAGTATAGGTAGACTCTATACTACTCTATCACAAAAAGCCATAGTTACAGGCGAATGTGAGGAATATGACAACTGTACAAGACCTTGTACTGTACTTAAAGCCCAAATGTGAGCCAAACTTAGTATTCCTATCTAATTGGCTGTGTTTCTTAGTTTCTAATAAGGTCAACTAACAGCAACTAACTCGCAAAACTGTATAATTAGGCCGGGTTGAAAGCAACCAGTGTGGTATATTTAGTGCATTTATGGGATCCAGCAGCAGAGGGGAAGTGTTCCACCACTTCGTCTCTAGTAGGCGTGAGGGGCAGTGTTGGGAGTGGGGACAACGGATACAATCAGCTGGTGAAGTTAACCCTAGATTGTGAGGAACAACATAATTTATGCTGTTCACAATTTCCCTTCTAAAAGCGAGATATGGCATCATTTATGCTGTTACGTTAAAACCAATAAAACACAGATTTATCATCAAGCAAGCATGACAAAGTTGGTACCAATCGATACAGAATGTTCTGTTCTATACATTTCAGAATGGAGTCCACCATGTCATAATGCATTAATCTTTTGAGGTCAGATATCCACCAAAATATTTCAATGAAAAGGGTCTTTAATTTGATGTACAAGTCGACCCATGCTTCTGTTTAAAAATGTTTACCAATCTCTAGTGAGACATCCCTCATTAGCACAATATCAAAGGGAAATACATTAAAAAAACAGTTTAATATGGCCTAAAACTGAATATAAAATTTGGTTCTTCTATTGTAATTCATTATAAACATATTGGACTGTCTCCAGACACATATCATTTACTACACTTCAATAGTAAAATAAAATATTACATTTTTGCTATTGTTACCTTCTTGATTTTTAATTTGTACAGGTGATACTCCTTTTGGTATTTCCACATTCCATCTTTCTGATTCTTCTTTGCTTTCCACTTTTTGCTTTGGACGATATACATATTTTGATTCTTCAAATGACCTCTGAAAGTTATAAAAATATTAGAGATTAATTCATAAATAACGTGTGCAGTATATCAGACTTTACTATATAATTGTTTTCTTTGCTTATTCATTGTTACAAAAAAGATATTTATAAATAAAAAACAGAACTGTTCATAATGGAAAATTATTCATTTTTATTATATGTTTCAAGCATGTTAACTGTTAAGTAAACAATATTCAGGACTGATTTTGCAGATAACACTTCATGTACTAAAAACGTAATAAAAATATATAGTTAGTATAGAAACTAAATTCTATAACAGACATTAAAAGTATGTCATTAATTCGTATTTTATTAAAAAATAATTTAATTAGAAAGTACTTTACTAGCTGTAGGTCTATGACTGAAATACTTTCACCTTTACAAAATAAACCTTGTGAAAATGAGAATGCTATTCTGAGCATTATTAAAATTATTTTTTTTTCATTGCCACCTAAATTGTTTGCTTTTATTTTTATTATATAGCTACCTGTGTATAACTGATATTTAATAGATAAAGTTTGGATCTATTGGTTCATTTAAGTTTTTTCAAAACAAAATTTGCCTTATAAAAAATGATGACAACCCAACTAGCTTGACCAATCTTATAAGCACTATATGATATTTTCTTGCTTAGTTCGAAGTAGAATTATTCTGCCCATCTAGAAAAAAAAGACTATTACTGCTTCAGGAAGACAATAGGAAGCCAGCGCATGATTAAAATTCCAATCATCCACTTTTTTTTAGGTTAGGTTAAAGGGCACTAGGCCAGGAATCAGTATATTGGAGAGATAGGACATCAGCAACCTTAGAAGACAAGTTCACTAACACCAGAGAAGTAGTAACATACACAAAAGAATCACATAATCAATATTTTCCAGATTTCCTATACAAACTTAGATTGTAACAACAAATATTTTTCTGTAATTATTGCACTCATATGTCGTTTCTTTACTGCCAGGACCAATGTCCTCTAGCCAAGAAAAGATTTAATCCCACATGTTCTGCTTGGTGGAATGGAAAGCAATGAGAGCGGATCAGAGATTGCGGTTGGACTGCTCTGCATGAGAAGGCTGTGGATAGTAAGGTGAAGTAGTCAAATGCTGGATGCCATGCTCAAAACAGTGTTAAGTACCACTGTCACTTTCTTCAGGTAGAAGTCTCTCTCTCTCTCTACTCATCCGAAGAAAGTGCCAGTGGTAGTGAAAATTTGTCTGATTATTTGATTTTTTTGTGTATGTTACTACTACTCTGGTGTTATTGAACTTGTCTTCTAAAGTATGTTTGCTGATGTCCTATCTCTCCAATATACCAATCATCCATATATTAATCTCACAACAACGAAGTTATTCGAACATTCTAACTGAATAACATCAGTCCAGTCCATACAGTATTTCAGAAAGAATTTTACTATAGCCTGTACAAACATGTTATTTCTCTTTCACATTCTTACAAATAACTTCCTCTTATACTTTTTAACAACTGATCCTAGAAGCGCCAAACTTTTTTGTTTTGGTATCACAAGATTGCCCCTGCCCCAAAATAACAAATTTTCCCCAACTAGTAATAACTCTTTTCAAACGTCTTTATGAAAGAAAACGACTTGTGAAACTTAGAGGCCGATATCACATCTCAGTATAAAATGTTAATGGATATCTCATTATTAAGTGTTTATAGGTAGGAAACCCCATTATAACAACGGTGATAAGCTTTGACGTGTCCCCACAGAGGTCCCTAATCTTATCAGCTCTTGTTTGACTGAGAGAAAGTGTAATAGTAAGAAACTAAGCTTTCAGAAGATTGTCTTCTGAACTTAAGAAGTTGATAATCTTTTTGTTATCTACTAATTCTAGATTATTGAACTAAAAGCTCCGTGAATGTAAACATACATTGATGTTAATAGTGTGAGTTTATGGAGGTTAGATTAGAATTTATGATGTATTGTAGGAAATCAATTTGTTGGTTCTTTTTTATTGAAGGAGTCCTTAATTCTGTGATCTACCTGGATTTATTGCAACATCACATTATTCCGGCTGTTCAGTTAGCAACAGACAATTTCGATCAAGTCTAGTTAAAGTAAGATCAAGCACTGCTGCACGTTCTTAAACAAGTTTCTCATTCGTTGGATAGGTAGGAGAGAAGCTATTGAGTGGCCTGTAAAGTCACCTGATCTATCACTACTAGATTTCTTTGAATGGGGTCATGAAAGAAAATAAGTATAAATCAATTCCACAGCACAGAAACGATTTGAGAAACAGAATTATGCAATAAGTTCAAAGAATTCCACATGAATCCATCTAACTTGCTGTTTCAGGATTTTAAAACAGGTTAGCACATTGTCAGACAGTCGAAGGGGAGCAGTTTGAACTCCTGTTATAAGCTCAATACATTTGGACTTGGCAAACATATCCATTCGTAAATCATATCTTTAAAGCTTTTTTAATAACAAATAATTCATTCCATCTATTTAATGTCAATAATTTGGTTACAACTCGTTTTTTAAAACAATTTTAGACTAAAGATATTTAAAATTTGAATTAGCAGCCATTTTGTAATGAGATGAGTTTACGCTACAGTAAATTTTAGAATAAAACCTCTTAAAGATTCTTGACTGATAATAATCTGAAACTGATTAAATTCCAATAAAACTGAATGCAAAGATATGAAGTGAATAAAAGAAGTTAGATAGATATAAGAGAAGCAAAATTACAAGAAAAATAGATCAACAGTAGAATATTATCATTATTCATTAGTAAAACGCCAATCGTGGTCGAATATGAGGGGTGAATGAGTGTTAAAAGATGGTTGGTAAATTATTGAATTGGAAAATTTAAGATCACGATGACATGCAAGAAAAAAGGTGTAGATTGAAAATGTGAAGTAAGATGGGTACAAATATATTTTGTCCATACATATCTACAGAAAATGTTTTAGACAATAGATACTTACATTGTTAATAATTATAAATAAATATTGAGGCATTATTTTTAATTTGATGTTTAGAAGATTTAGAAATGTAACAATCCTAGTTACTTTAAACTTCCCTTTCCTAATATATGTGCTGATATAAGCACTGAACAGATAAACTGTACTTACCTTAGTCTTCCTCTTCCTCATCTGTTTCTTATGACTGCTTTGGTCAGGTTTGAACTCATGATCAATTTCTTCTTCTTCTTCTTCTTCCTCCTCTTCGTCTTCCTCTATTAGTTCATCATCTTCATCATTATCTTCTGATCTGTATTTCTTCAATGGGGGACGACCTCTTGTTTTCAAAACTACTTTTGGCATCTCTTTGGAGTGGTAACTGGAAGTAGATGGCTGAGGGGAAGTTTCGGGTGTGGTCTGTGGAGTCTCATTCCTACAGACAATAATAAATAGTAGAGACCAAGAAGAGTATAAAATGAGAATTATTACTTTTCATAAAAGAAATGAATTAAAATGAACCTTATTAACAAATCAAGTTTTGTGGGAGAAGTGGTTAGGCTTCGTATTTAGAAATATATTCTTCGCTACTAGGGAGGGGAAGTTTTGTTCTTTATAGTGATACGGATCAATCAGTTCAGACCCGTTCTCAAGACCTGTTGAATGAGCTGTTCAATTAAAACTTTGAAAATAAACAATCTTCTTCTTATAAGAATAGCATGGAAACTATGTGGTCCTTAGCCCTGGGGCAATCAGAACTCATACTTTGCAAAAAAGACGATGTGGGCGATATGCTGCCCACACACGGCTGTACGAAACCGGCAGAGCGGGCAATCACCCGCCCACCCGTAACTACTCCGGAAATCGGTAATTTCGCAAAAGAAACAGAATTTAGAAGAGTTGAACTTATTATTTTATAGGAGTGTGCAAGTAGTGATTTTTGAGTTCGAGATGAGTCGAGTCGAGTACTTGGCATTTTTTCGAGTATCGAGTATTTTCGAGCGAGTATTTACAGAAGGATTTCCTGTTCACCTAAGACAACTGTAAAAGGCAGACACCATCCTAAGCCTATGTTAAGTTTTGCCAGATTCGTAAATATATACATCTAAACTGAACACAATAATGTTGACTTGTTGTTTGTAACTGCAACATTTGATAAATAAAACTTTTTACAGAACTTCCTGTCTTCCAACATTTTTATGTGGCATTGTTTTGTTTAACCTTTTCCCTTTTTTCAGAACTAATATTATGTAAGAAATTAAGAAAGTATGTTATTAATTGAAACAAAGTGGATTATAAAGATTTAACCTGTTCACTCTTATATGCAAGCCAATTACACTGTTTCACAGCCGGTATGTTTATCTGGTGGTTCAGTTCAAAGTGTACCGTGAAAACGTAGCGAATCTTGTTGGCAAAAGCTGCATCCAACCAAACTGATGCTAAAATTCAGGCGTCATCGCCAAATGCAGTCATTTGCTTTCAGAATTGCCTCCTCTCAACAAAAAGTTGATTGTGTACACGCCAAAAAGAAGAGTGGATCTGTATTCTGTGGGTATTTAATTCAGTAGTAACAAGGTTACAACTAATCGAAAATAAGCTCTGAATTACACAATCAAATTTGAAAATCTGGATGACACAGACAGTAGTTAAATCGATTGATAATAATAACTAAGCAGGTTTACTAAAAATAAATTTTAAAGTCACTTAGGATGAATTAGTTTTTAAATTATGATCGGTAATGAAATATGTGCAACTTGAAACTACTTCGATACATGAGGCTACACTGAACAACAGATAAATATAATAGGTCTAGCCGATATTGGCGACGAGATGCAGTCTGAAATATTAGCTAAGTGCCAACTAGTTATACAGTGAAGATTAGGGGCAGCTAAATTATAAACTTATGAATAAAGAAGGAGACGTGTGATAGGGCTTCAGTTCAATAAAAATTGTTTTCCGACTCTTTAAATTCGTCGTATTTTGTTTAGAAAAGGTCTTCCAACATGTTTCTCCCTCACTTGGGTTGATTAGTGATTGTTTTACAGTTTACATTGACATTGACGTCAATGTGAACAGTTTCAAACGTTCAGTGAGTTTACGAATCAAAATTATCGTTCTTTACCACCTTTTACACTCCAACTGTGTTATTTTCTAATCTAGTCAGAAAACCGTTCAACAATTTCACAGGAAAAAATATCGTATGCGCAAATGTTACACACAGTTTTGGCGATTTAAGGTGTTTACAGAATAATAATTAATAGACGTTCGCCACGGATATATATATATATATATATATATATATATATATATATATATATATATATATATATATATATATATATATCTATTTTTTATTTGACAGAAAATAAATCAATAATGTTGTGTCATATGCTGCTAGAACGTCATTAACATATTTTATATGATACGATACGGTATTTTCTTATGTAAAATCATTGGACGATTTCCTGCTCAGATTAAAAAACAAAATAGACCTCATCGACTCGCAAGAAATATACGATAATTTCAGTTCCAGAAAGGAGCTGAAAGGTTCCTTGCAGTACGTATACTACAACCAAGATGAACTTTCACCTAGAAAAAATGGGAAGTTTGATTCTTGGGATGTAAAGTGACCCGTTCTTGGGACCCTTTTGATTGAACGGTATTTTTTATATGAACGAAAATATGCATAATTTCCACAGCGTACAGACTATTAGATTTGTATCGATAACAGGTCTTTTTGAGCATCTTGAACCGGATTTCTCGTTCCCTTTCTTGGGTCATAAAGACACTAACCAGCACTTATGTTTTATTCACGCTATTTTAGGTTAGGTATATGTGACTAGTAGACTCGACATCCAACATGTGAGATCGCTACCTTCCCAGCTCTGTTGTTCACTTTAAATTGAACTAGTTCAAATCATAATGAACGAACTCGTTCACTACGTCGACTCGTTCATTTGACTGTCATTGTGTACTACCTATTCTCATGCGTATTGTTTAGTTCATAATTACACGTACCAAACTGATAACGTATGATCAAGGGTAAAATAAAACACAAGGAAGTGCATATTTTTTTACTTATAACTTATAAAACTGTTTACTCTTAAAACTAAACTGAGATGTAAATATGATATTTCGTGAAATACAACTATTCGATCGAACTTCGAGTAGTTGCGGAAGCTTCAAGCCGATTTCGAGTAGTAAAATACTTCAAGTTTCGAGTACTCGCACACTCCTAAAAATTATATATCTTTTAATGTGTTAAAAAGTTTGTTAAATTCCAGATGTGATAATCAGCATTTCTGTTTTTACACATAAGTCTTATTGTATTTAAAATACACCACAAATGTTTATACATATCACATATAACATACTGACTAATTTAAGATGATTTAGGTTGATCTATCACAATTCTCCTAAAATAGGCATTTTCAATTTTAGTGGTGACAAAAAAAAAAAAAAAAAAAACTGAGATTAAGTTTGCTACTTACTTTTGTCTTTTATGCGGTAAATAAGCTTCTAGAACATCTAATCTGCGCTTCTTCAACCTTCTCTCTTCTTTAGGGCCCAGATCCGGATCTAAGGGATCGGCTCCCATAGGTGGGGCTGGTTTCTTTGGAGGGGGCAACTATAAGGAAATTATAACATTTCAGGTGCTTTAATTAATAAAGATAAATAAATTATAATACTTAAGTAAACTTAAATTGTATCAAACATTCATATTGAATCACATCACTAATGACACAGTGAAATCTTGCAAGGCTCATGATGAAATATCAACTTTGCTTAAGGGGACCCGGACTCCCTATACCTCACCATGTTAACTTAAGGTACATTTTCTCAATGACTATTAGACCAATCAAACTGAAATTGTTATATAGCATCAATACATGTTTCATACATATGCTGAGTTTTTTTTATTAGGTTATGTACAATAGAAAGTGAGAAAAAAAATTTTTTAAAACAATTTTTAAAAAAATTGAAAAATGAATCTAAAATTATTTTTTTTACCAATTTGCAATTGATTTTATTCAATTTAAAAAATCTCAGCTAATGTTAAAGTGTTAAAAGAACATTGAGAAAAAATTTCAAGCCAATAGGCCTAATACTTTTTGAGATAATGTTCCTTAGGTATGAAAAAATGTGTTTTGCGGGAAACCCCCAAAAATGTGTCTATAACAAAAACTTTTCTTACTTTTAGTACATTTACAAGTACATTTGTAGTAGAAATTTTATTAACTTTCATTACAACCAACCATCTAGCTCTAATTTTGGAGGATTATGGGGAAGTAAAATACAAAACGTGTCAAGTATCAGTCTATCATATCATCAGAGAACATGTTTTAACACAAACTGAATTAATGACTCTCACTGCCTAGGTTGAGGCAATGGAAATCCTCTCTCTCACCCTCTCTCTCCCTCCCACCCAGAGTAGAAGAGAGTCTTGAACTGAAACATCCAGCCATTTGCTGAACATTTTATAATTTCACAGCCTATTTCAGGTACCAAAAAATCACAATTAGCTTTGCAGTCTATAATTATTAAGTGGGCTGCTGCTATTCATATGAGAGGCAGTGGTTGTTTCATTTACAAGGAAGACTAATCAGTCTTACTTTTCACATAACATTGATGGCTCCAGAATACACCTTGGGATAGTGAATGAATGTAGTCATATGAACTCCAAGGTGATCTTCTCCCAACATATTAGTACAATTGCTTCTAAAGCTAAGAGGAACCTGCATCTTTATCATGTGGATTGCCGGATTCCGTGTTTACTCTTTATAGATCCCAAGGTATGAGACATTTTGACTATGCTTCTTAAGTTTGAATAGGCATCGAGATAATCCAAAAGAAGATCCTTTCACGGAGGACCTGTAAGTTTTCAGCGTTCGATAGGCTGGATATTTGTCAGTAACTTCACTCAATAAAAAACACTACTTACAAATTATCTCAGCCCAATGTACTGTGACTGAAATGCTGTACTTTTAAGAGTCCTTCGTTGCAATAGCATCTCAGTCGATAGGAATGGTCTTAGAGTGACATAATTTAAGATAACAGACAACATTATGTAATTTCATTTCCAAAAATGCAAAATAAGATCTTCCTTGAAATGCAAATCTAGGATAATACGTTAGATGAAAGTTCCTGGGTACTTCAAAAACAACCATAAAAACTAACACATATATGACTGAACATAAATCAATTACCATTATGAATCACAGGTCAGAATTTGTTTTTTCATACCCTTACTGTAATTTAAAAAAAAAAGTGATTTAGGACCAACATCAGTATTGTACACATTATATAAACATTTTGGTTTCAATTTGAGTATACAACACTTCCTGGCATCTGATATTTTTTGGACGTCTGTCTGATTACTATACTGGCTTAGTTAATCAGAATGTGCTTCATCAAATAAATTGTTGTTTTATCAAAACATTGACAACGTTACATTCTATCTCCCAAAAGATAAATCAGCACAATTAACACTAGATCTGCAATGAGACGGATTTTCAGATTAAAACATAATTTTGATATAAGGGTAGAACAAATTTCACTTTAAATTTAAGCTCATTTATGAGAAGGACAGATAAATATCTTGAAACTGCGGATGATGTGTACTTAAATATTTCTACTTACCTGGACATTTCTTAAATCTTCTTCTGAAGCTTTAAACAGTTTGCAGCCTCTTAGTATTTTTGCATAACCATCACAAAATAATACTTCATATTTATCTGAAACAAGTATACAAAAGTTACGAATTAAACTTCTATTGCAAATAGCTTGGTGGTAATATAAATATTTGTTATATGGCTTATACATGTGTGTACAATTTCAGAAAATGATCATGAAGTGTATTTAAGTGTCACATTCATTAACAGTACTGATTAAATTTTTTTTAAACTATCAAAACATGAAAAATAATCAATCTTTTCTTTTAATAGAAGATATGTGTGAGTAACAAACATATTTTTTGAGCGATCTAAATCTTCATGGAATATTATTTTAGAAAATTAGAAGGACAATGTCATTGCAAGAAGCTCAGAACTATCTCATTTTCACTTCCAATTTGATGCTGATTTAAATTTGTCAGAAAAAGATGAACATTAAAATTATCAAATTGGTTTCAATTTAAATTAATGTTACGTTAGCCTGCGTTTCTTCATCCCAATAAGACATAATTTATAACAAAAATAAAATAGTATAAAAGGCGATTCTGCATATATTTTTGCTCCAACTACTCTGCTGGACAAATTATGGACATAAAAGATGATTCAACTGTGTTAGTGTAGTTCCATTTAACTAGTGTGAAAGATGCAAATTTGTTCAATTACGGCCTAAAGACTTACTCAAAATGACAAAAAACATAAATGACGGGGAGGATATGGAGAGGGAGCAATCTTGTAATATACAACCAGTGTGGGTGCGTGCCACGCAGTACAACGAGATATGGAGAGGGAGCAATCTTGTAATATACAACCAGTGTGGGTGCGTGCCACGCAGTACAACGAGATATGGAGAGGGAGCAATCTTGTAATATACAACCAGTGTGGGTGCGTGCCACGCAGTACAACGAGATATGGAGAGGGAGCAATCTTGTAATATACAACCAGTGTGGGTGCGTGCCACGCAGTACAACGAGATATGGAGAGGGAGCAATCTTGTAATATACAACCAGTGTGGGTGCGTGCCACGCAGTACAACGAGATATGGAGAGGGAGCAATCTTGTAATATACAACCAGTGTGGGTGCGTGCCACGCAGTACAACGAGATATTGAGAGGGAGCAATCTTGTAATATACAACCAGTGTGGGTGCGTGCCACGCAGTACAACGAGATATGGAGAGGGAGCAATCTTGTAATATACAACCAGTGTGGGTGCGTGCCACGCAGTACAACGAGATATGGAGAGGGAGCAATCTTGTAATATACAACCAGTGTGGGTGCGTGCCACGCAGTACAACGAGATATTGCTCAGTGCGAGCTGAGCATTGGGTCGGGCAACTTTGTATTTGGTGAGTGTGTTGTTTTGTTTCAACTCGACCTTGACGTGGTGTTCGTTTCCAATTACCACGTTTTTGGCCTGTGCTAACTGTATTCATTGACTTTCAAGTTTTTTTACGCATTTGTACAGTTATATTATCGTGTTGTATATATTATTTCATTCTTATGCATTCATATTATTGTTTTGTATTGTTGTTTGTATTGAAGACCAGCAGTAAAGCCTCAGCCATTCCAAACAATGTAAATAAATATTTTATGTACTGTTACAAACAACTATCAAAAAGCAGCGTTTTATGTGTTTTTTCATGTTTAGGTGCAATTTCGGACGTTATAGACATGCATTACGTTACAAAACCGGTGTAATGTGCTTACTTAGCGGATCCGCGAACCGAACTGTGACATCACCTATGGAGCCATTTTGAATAACAGATATATACTTTTGGTCATAAAAAGTTTTCTAATGTCATAAGGAAAGTTTATCAAATTACTTCATATGTTAGTTTCTGGGGTGATACATACGTATTTCCTTTAGCAGTAAATGTGATAACGGGTAATGTCACAATAAAAAAAAACTTCATTTTGTTTCTCAGTCTACTATCACATCAGAGTTTTAAAAACAAAAAGTTAAATACAGTTTTGCCAAAAATGTAATTTACTTTTTAGGAATAAATTTATTATGATTATTAAATAAATGTTATTTCTTTTTTTCATTATAGTTCTCCCACTCAAAGTGTGGAATGTTCAGTTCTCTGCTATAATTTTCAGGAAATAACGTTTGAAATGAAATGAAAATTGTCTTTATTCATCATTTGTAAACATGTAAGAGAATGGCGTCATCATATATATAAATTATCATCCTTATCACTTATCATAATAATGCTAATGTAAGTAGTCTCAGTGGAAAAATTCATCAACTGAATATAAAGGTTTTGTTAAAAAGTACTTTTTTAGATTATTTTTAAAATTTTTAATGTTGGAAAAGTTTTTAAAGATGTTTGGAAGAATATTATAACCTTTTATGACTGTGTATGTTGTTTTTTCTCAAATAGTCTATGAGATGGTATAGAATAATTATTTCTATTCCTTGTAAAGTATTCGTGAAAATCCCCTACCAGTGAGACAGTGCTAGAATTTTGAACAGTATACAAAATACATTGATAAATATAGTTACTGCATACAGTCATTATACCTAGTTCTGTGAATATATCCTTAACCGATTCTTGCCAATTTAATTTCAACATAATGCGGATTAATAAGTTCAAATTATATAATTTACAATAAAACCAATATATTTTTAATTTTTAACTAGGCCTTTCGCCAGCAAAGCTGGCATCATCAGGCAACATTTTGCTGGCGAAAGGCCTAGTTAAAAATTAAAAATATATTGGTTTTATTGTAAATTATATAATTTGAACATATTATTAAGTGACCAATATCAACTCTCAACTTCACTAATAATGCGGATTGCACGTTTTTGTAATATCAAAAGTCTGTCCATGTTAGTTTGAGAAGTTCCTCCGTAGATATTAATTCCAAAAGGTAAATGTGAATGAATGTGGGCAAAGTAAATTAGCTTTAATGATTCAAGTTTAAAAAATTTGGATAGCCGGTAAAGTGCAAATAAGCCTGATGAAATGTTGTTTGCCACATGATCAATATGACGATTCCAACTCAATTTACTATCTATGTGCAATCCAAGAAATTTGATGTTTTCAACCTTTTTTATTTCTATACTGTCCATTTGCAGTGTTGGTAATTATCAGATTGATATTGGTTTTTATATTAAAATATGTAAAATTAGTTTTAGAAAGATTTAGCAATAATTGGTGATTTGATAGAAAATTCCTGATATCTCTCAGGATATCTATGGCAGAAGTCTCTATCTCATGATTTGATTTTCCACTAACAAGAAGAATATAAGCATAAGAATATAAGCATAATCAGCAAATAAGCAAATGGTATTTTTTGTAACGTTAGAAATTACACTAGGTAGCCCTTTCAAATAGCAGAGAAACAGTAACGGCCCCAAAATGGATCCTTGGGGTACACCATGTTTAATTGTTCTTAACTGAGATTTAATTGTGATTAACTGGTTGTAATTGTTTATATTCATAGTTTCAACAAACTGTTTTCTATTAGCTAAATATGATTGAAACCACCTTAATGGCGATCCGATAATTCCCAGCCCTTCAAGTTTTACCAACAACTTTTGATGAGACACTGTCAAAAGCCTTACTTAAATCCATAAATATCTAAATTACTTTATCTCCTCTGTTGACTTGTATGGGTATTTTATACATTGTATGGGTATAGGTCTCTCAGTGGTACTGGCCCACCCACCCAGCCATACAGGCTCAGTGGTACTGGCCCACCCACCCAGCCATACAGGCTCAGTGGTATTAATTATAAAATCAACATATGTAGCAGCGGCTGATATTACACAGTGGTTTGATCTAAATCCGTGTTGTTCTTTGTCAAGCAAATTATTATTTTCTAAATAGTTGACAAGTTAAATATACATGGCCTTTTCATACATTTTAGAAATAACAGGTAACAAGGCCACCGGGCGATAGTTAGATATATCTAATTAGTTTCCTTTTTTATGCAGTAGTTTTATTTTTGGAATTTTTAATTTGTCTTGGAATATGCCGGATATGAAAGATGAATTAACTAGGTGCACAAGGGGCTTTTGAAGTGACTTTTGGGCATATTTTATTACAGTTATAGGAACGTCGTCAAAGCCAGACGAAATTTTATTATCAAATTTGGATGTTATTTTACTGATATCTGTCTCACTGATTGGTTCACATCGGAATTTCAAATTTTGATTATGCCTTACAAAATTGGGTACAGGTATACTAAGTGTATTTATTTTTGGAATGACTTCTGACTCAACTACATTGACATAATGATCATTAAAAGCATTGCATATAACAATAGGATCTTTACATAGTTGTGCATCTATCTCTATCTCTTCAATGTTCTTAACAGCATTCATTTTGTTTGTTATATTTGTATTAATTAGATTCCAAGTCGTCTTGCAGACATTTTTGGAGTTCAACATTTTATCATTTATATAACTTTGTTTAGCTTTTAAAATGTTTCCTCTATGTTCTTTGTTCATTTCTTTTGCTAGATTTATTGTATTCACATTTGTTGTTAATCTCCCTAATGTACTTATAATTTTCTCCCTCTCTGATGTTAATTCAGCTGTGTTCCAAGGAACTTTTCTGTCTGTTGTTCTACATTTGACTGTTGGAAAACATACCTCAAAATAGTGCATAAAAATGTTATGGAAGATATTAAATTTAGAATCTACTTGTGCAGAATAAATCTCTTCCCAGCTTTCTTGACTCAGCATGTTTGAAATATTTTCAAGTTTTCATCAGAAAATATTATTTTTGTTTTGTTTATTGGTTTATTATTTGAATTTTTTATAGGTATTTTAAAAGTTAGTAGTTGAGCATCGTGATCTGAAATTTGAGTGTTTATGCCAATTACTTGCACGTTGTTGGGATTAAAATTAGTAAAAATGTTGTCAATCACACTTTCAGAGTTTTCCGTAACTCTAGTTGGAAAATTTACTAAGTATTTAAAGTTATGTGAGGCAAGAATATCATTGAGTAACCTAGACTTGTTGCAGTTGGGTTCTAAGACATTTATGTTGACATCTCCAGTCACAATTACATTAGTGTATGCTTTGGAAAGAATTTCCAGGGAAGAATTTAATTTAGTAAAAAAGATATTAACATCAGAGATAGGGGGGCGATATACACCAGCCAGCACAAAAGAAAAAGAGTCACATTTAAATTGAATCAAACAACATTCAAATTATTTGTTAGATGTTAATTGTATAATAGATGGCAAAAACAAACTTTTAATCTTACAATTTTTAATTTTTAAACTATTTTTTGAAAGTATAATGACTCCCTCTCCAGAATTTAAGCTACATGAATAAAAGGAGTTGATGTTTATAGTAAGAAACACAAATTCATGACCTCTCATTTTATGCTCACATAATACAATTATATCTGGATTAATCTCTTGGATGGTAATTTATAGAGGTTCTATTCTACTTGGCAAATGTTGAATATTAAGGTGGAAAATTTTCAATGAGTGTAATTTTTGTGCTGCTGGTTTACAGTTATTTATTTTATAGTTATTTATTTTATCGTTATGTTCTGATGGGTTTTGGAGTTTAAAAGTAAAGTCTAGTTAAAAGCTAGGTGGGATGTAGGGGTATCCTGGAAGGTTGCTTGTGTTGCTTTGAGAGGGACTTTCTACATCTATTATATGAGAATCAACATTTACAGATATGTTGACTTTGTCAGCAATTTCACAAGCACTATTACTCTGCTTTTTGTTAATACTTTCCACCACTTCACTGTATTGCAGATGACCCGGTGCTACAGTTGGGCTAGTAGATGGGCTGGTGGCTGAAGGTGAATGGGAGTGGCGTCTGAAGGTTGTTGCTGGATCGAGGTGGAGATTGTGTTGTGGTTGAGTCAGAGGCAGAAGGAGAAGAGCTCAAGTCAGTTATAATTTGGCACTCGGCATCGCTGCTAGCATTTAAGCTCAACAGGAACTCTTGGTGTGTTAGCCCCTTCCATAGTGGCCTTTGTGCTGGTCTCTATTCGCATGAAATAATGTGCACATCAGCTCTTGTAGCTCTCTGGAAATTTGTTATGTGTCTTGCAAATATTTGAGGTGGGACAAGATCTCTTACACATCCAACTGTCAAGCAAAACAAGGTCTTCAATCCCTGAGCTTTGAAGTGGTCTTGGAATTTCTTGAAAGCTGTGCTGTTCAGGAGTTGTTAAGTAAAAAAATTAAAATACTATGCCTGTATCTTGTTGAAAGCGAAAATGAAGGGTCTCAGTCTAGCAAAAAAAACTTAAGAAACAATGATGTGATCTAGGCTGATATGTGATGCATATTAACCTAAATTCATACAAAATTGTTTAATTGTTTCAAATTAACATTATTCTTATGATTTGTTTTAGAATACAGATTGCACAATGATAGATGGAAGCCGCTTGCAAATGTACTAGCATGGCTAAAGCCCTTGATATGAAGTAATTTGTACAATCTCTATATATAAAACAGAAGGCCCTCACTCACTCATCACTAATTCTCCCACTTCCTGTAATCCTAGAGAGCTGAAATTTGATACAAATGTTTGTTGTAGGCTACATAAGAAAACTAAAATATTTTTTCATCTTGATAAAATAATTCTAAGGGGTAGAAACCGCCTCTAAAAGATCGTTCCATAAGGATAACATTGGGTTGATTTTAGTAAATAAATAACAGCTGTTTTGTAGATAAATAAACATGTTTATTTTATACCATTGATGCATTAAGATTATACAGTTAATTGCACTTTTTATATATATTTTTCTCTATACAATTACATGTAAAAATGTTAAACAGCTGTTACAACATAAATAATGATGTTTATAATATTGAGAAGGTTATACGTCTTTCTTAATCTCAGTAATAAAATTGGGTGTATATACTGAAACTGTAAATAGGTTGGAAGCCAAGTGCACAACGAGTGAGCTACTGGAAGTTAAATTACATATTATGATTGTACTAAATGCAGTTTAACTACTACAATTTGTTGTCAAAAGTTACAAGCTGAGGCCGAGGTATCACAAGCGCAGCGAGTGATAGGGTTGGCACGCAAAGCGTGCAGGTGTGTCCCCTAGTCAATTATGAAACTAATACATTGTGAGGTTCAAACAAGCGAGACGTTTCAATTGTAACATATCATATTCACTCAATGTTTAGCCATTGCGTCTTTGATTCCTCTTGACAATTTGATGGTCTTGATTTATTGTTTACAACTGATAAACATATTACTTCAGGAAAGAGCATAGAAATTCCAATTTATATGTAGATTAAGCAATTATTTACTCATTTTGAATCATTGAACATTTTTTTAGACTTGAGGAACTTGGGCTCAAATTGCCAAAATCTCTTGAGTATAGCCAGACTTAGGTCAGCTCCGATATTGAGTAATTACAGACCTCTAGTCACAAAAGTTTAATTTTATATATAAAATACAACGGGTAACATTCTCTCTAGCTCTTTGAAACTAAGTCTATTTTCTAGGGGTGTGCGAGTAGTGATTTTTGAGTTTGAGTCGTCGTTGGCATTTTCGAGCGAGTATTTACAAAAGGATTTCCTGTTCACCCAAGACAACTGTAAAAGGCAGACACCATCCTAAGCCTATGTTAAGTTTTGCCAGATTCGTAAATATATACATCTAAACTGAACACAATAATTTTGATTTGTTGTTTGTAACATTTGATAAATAAAACTGTTTCCTTCTTGCCTTCCTACATTTTTATATGGCATTATTTGTTTAACCTTTTTTCATAACTAATATTATGTAAGAAATTAGGAAAGTATATTATTAATTTAAACAACGTGAATTATAAAGATTTAATCTGTTCAATCATAACACAGATCAGATTTTCTATGCAAGCCATACTGTTTCACAGCCGGCTGATATGTTTATCTGGTGGTTCAGTTCAAAGTGTACCGCGAAAACGTATCGAAGCTTGTTGGCAAGAGCTGCTAAAATGTTTCCAATGTAGTCCAAACTGATGCTAAAATTCAGGTGTCATTGCCAAATGCAGTCATTTGCTTTCAGAATTGCCTCCTCTCAACAAAAAATTGATTGTGTACACCCGAAGAAGAGTGGATCTGTATTCTGTGGGTATTTAATTCAGTAGTAACAAGGTTACAACTAACCGGAAATAATCTCTGAATTATATAATCAAATTTGAAAATCTGGACGACAAAGACTGTAGTTCAATCGATTGATAATAATAACCAAGCAGATTTACTAAATATAAATTTTAAAGTCGCTTAGGATGAATTAGTTTTTAAAATTATGTTCGGTAATGAAATAGTGCAACTTGAAACTACTTCAATACATGAGGTTACACTGAACAACAGATAAATAATTATTTCATAACGAGAAATTCATGAAAACCTGGCGTAATCGAATGAAAACCATAGTCGGCTAATATAATAGGTCTAGTCGATATTGGTGAATGGCGACGAGATGCAGTCTGAAATATCAGCTAAAATAAAATACAAGACGTTTGATAACGCTTCAATTCAATAAAAACTATTTTTCGAATCTCTAAAATTTATCGTATTTTGTTTAGAAAAGGTCTTCCAACATACTTCTCCCTCACTTGAGTTGATTCGTGATTGTTTTACAGTTTACATCGACATTGGATGTTAACAGGGAACCGGTCAGTGAGTTTATGAATCAAAATTATCGTACTTTTTACCACCTTTTACATCAAACTGTGTTATTGTCTAACCTAGTCAGAAAACCGTTCAACAATTTGACAGGAAAACGTTCGTATTCGCAAATATTACACACAGTTTTGGCGATCTAAGGTGTTTTCGGAATAATAATTAATAGACGTTCGGCACAGATATATCTATTTTTTATTTGATGAAAAATTAATCAATAATGTTGTGTCACACGCTGCTAGAACGCCATTACCATTTTTAAATGATATGATACAGTATTTTCTTACGTCTAATCATTGGACGATTCCCTGCTCAGATTAGACAGGGAACACAAATTAGACCTCAATCGGCTCGCGAGAAATATACGATGATAATTTCAGTTCCGAAAAGGAGCTGAACGGTTCCTTGCAAGTACGTATACTACAACTGAGATGAACTTTCACCTAGAAAAGATGGAAAGTTTGATTCTTGGGATGTAAAGTGACTCGTTCTCGAGACCCTTTTGATTGAGCGGTATTATTGATGAGAACGAAAATATGCATAATTTCCACAGCATACTGACCATTAGATTTGTTTCGGTAACATGTCTTTTTGGGGATCTTGAACCGGATCTCTCGTCCCCTTTCTTGGGTTATAAAGACACTATCAGCACTTATGTTTTATTCACGCTATTTTAGGTTAGGTTACAACTGACTAGTAGACTCGACAACCAACATGTGTGATCACTACTACGGTAACTATTTACAGTGATCGCTACCTTCCCAGCTCTGTAGTTCACTTTGAACTGAACTAGTTCAAATCATAATGAACGAACCCGTTCACTACGTCGACTAGTTCATTTGACTATTGGTCGTGTACTACCTATTCTTAGGCGTATTGTTTAGTTCATAATTACGTATACAACACTGATAACGTATGATTAAGAGTAAAATAAAACACAAGGAAGCGCATATTTTGTATTCATAACTTGCAAAACTGTTTACTCATAATACTAAATTAAGATGTAAATCTGATATTTCGTGAAATACAACTATGCGATTGAACTTCGAGTAGTTTCGGAAGCTTCAAGCCGAGTTTGAGTAGTAAAATACTTGATCAAATACTCGAGGTGTTTAGAGTACTAGCACACCCCTACTATTTCCTAAATTAGTTTGAGATAAAGGTCAAAGTCATGATCCCCTAAATACAACCACTAACCATGACACCACTATCAAATTTTAAATTTTAAAACCCTTTTTCTATTTTGTCTGAAAACGTACATCCCGCACAGCCCATTTCCAAACTCTAACCTATATGAAAAAAGAACATTTTTCTGGAGGTTTAGATAAGAGAGCTTTAATTCAAGTATATATATAAATAGGGATTGGATGCCAGGAGGTAACTTACAATTTGGTATCAGTGAACGAGTCGCTAAATCAACCTTTCTAATAGTCTGGCTGCTCATTTACATTTTGCAATAGGATCAAAATATAAACTCGGTAATGTTTATTTGCTTGTTAATAAAATTTCACAATCTAGGACGGCCAAATTTAAACTTTAAAATCTAAATGAATCATTTAACATATTAAATATAAATAAATATCAGATCATTAATAAATAATAAATAAAACTTTATTTATTATTTATTAATAGGTTTATTAATAATAAACCTAATAAATAAATAAAATAATTAAAACAAAACATCATCCTCAATAGTGGTGAGTTAATTTCGCTAACCATGAGTTTAGATTCCTATGAAGAATTCTGAAAATCTAAATTGCCTGTAGTGATTCCATACATATTGAAGTAAAAGGTTTGTTATAAAAAAAAATAAAAATAAATAATAGTCTTTTCACTGTGAAAAAAAAACAATACAAATGTTACTAACTTACCTTTAAACTAACCTTTACAAATGTTAGGTTAAAGGGTACTAGACCAGGAATTAGTATATTGGAGAGATAGGACATCAGCAAACTTAAGTTAGAAGACAAGTTCACTAACACCACAGTACACAAACATATACATAACATATACACAAAAGAATCACAAATTTTCATTGCTACTGGCACTTTCTTCAGGTGAGTAGAGAGAAAGTCTCTATAAGACGCACAAAAAGAAATTGAGAAAAGGCTTGTTTAAGATTTTTTGATTTTCAAAATGTTAATATATGCAAGACATATCTCTCAGTAAGATACTAAACCTTTTAAACTTTTCTACCCTAACTCTCCATTGTTTGGTCACATTAAACTGATGATCCCATGATAGGAGTAAAAGATACTCTTCAGTCCTAAACTTGAGTGCTAAGATAAAGTAAAAACATTGTTTACTATACTTTTGTTTTTTACACTATTCATTAGTAAGACGCCGATCGTCAACATATGGGCGAATATGAGGGGTGAATGAGTGTGATGAGTGTAGATGAACGAGTGTAGTCCTTGTTATTAACAAAGGTCGACTGTTCCTTAGAAATATATGTACTAATAGCCACATAGCCAGGGCAACTACGAGACCTAGTTTTACGTAGAATCTGAACCACGTAGTATCGGTCTGATTTTCGACTAACTAATAAGCCTGACACTCAGTTCTCTTCCCTACAAAACATCTGAACCTTAACTACTATCCAACATGGACACCCCACTTCTCTAGTAATGTCCACATCGATGGCAACCATTGATCACTTGAAAACCATCGGTATTACGAAAATCGAGCATAGAACCTATCATCTCTACAGTTTGTATCACCTATCTCCTTTACAGTTTGTCCCCAAGTAGTTGAGTTACAGCACTGCGCTACTGTGCTGACATTGTAAACAATTTATACACAAAACTCTTAATTCAAAAGAAAGATATGATTTAATTTACCATTTGGCAGAATCTTCCTCACGGTGGCAGGATATTTGTGGTTATAAGCCCAAACAGCAATGACCTTCTCATTCACTGAAAACACTTTTTTCGCCACAGTACTGAAACAATATTATTAAATTAGTCTATTTAAAGGTTTTAATTTATTGTCCAGCACATTTTTATAAAATGTTGAACTATATTTTTTCAAATTTCACTAGGTTGTTTAATTGGTCATATACAATACAAATATAATTATTAGACACATTCATCACATTCAAGTTTTTTTCTTTCTTTTTTTAAACTACTTAAGATACTGAAATTAAAATATTTAATTCTGTTAATAAAAATTTTAACTGAAAATGTAAGACTGATTTTTTGGAATGTTTAGTTTTGAATGAATGTTTTTTTTTATCATGAAAATATTATAAACACAAACATTTTAAACTAAATGAGACCAACTATTCAATGATTATTGTCTGTATATTTTTAGAAACTAAATTATCTGGTAGATTTGATTTAATTAGCTATACATAAAATCAATGACTACAAATACACTAAGACGGAAAGTTCTTATGGGAATTTTTCAGACAAGCGGGAGGGAAGCTTACGCAAACAGCCAATACGAGCGCTGCTCCGAAAGACAGGGAGCAGGCGGGCGAGCGCTCCTGCCTCCTAGTGGCCGTTTGCGTAAAGTCGAGTTTCTACCTGGACGACTGGTCTGAAATTTTAACATGGCTACTTTTCGTCTTAGTGTATTTGTAGTCATTGATAAAATTGCTAATTTACTTATAAATTGAATATTTAGATACTACTGGTTATATTTTCTGTACATTTACACATTCACGCTAACTTAATATATCTTGAGTTGTGTCCTTTTTATGTAAAACATCTTCCTACATATTTTTTGCTCTATATGACCAACTTTATTCTTTTGGTAAATATATATTAAATGATAGAATGTTCTATAGTATACACTTCCTTAAAAAGAAGAAAATTGTATGTACTACTGATACAGGTTTTATCGAAATTATTTGTTTTTTTCAGCCAGTATTCGTAAAAATTTTGGATTTTTCTGTGGTAAAAAAAGGAATATCCAGGCTTTCTTGCTTACCTGGAATTAGTAAGTTAGTACTTAAGTACAAAGTACTAAATATTAACTATGAAACAAAATAAATCTTAAACGAGTCAAAAAAATTTTAAAGTTCAAAATATTTATGTTTAATGGATACCAGAATATAGTGTGTAATAAATATTATAGAAACAAAACTATACAAATAAAAACACTACTGAAGAAAGCTTGTTAGTAAACATTATATAATTTGCTTCATAAAAATCACAAAAATGTATATAACAAGCTCTAATTATATGTTCATTTTTTCTGGATGCTTCTGTAAGAGTTCTATTAGCAATTTAAGCAATGAGACCATTCGGTGAAGCAAAGAGACCATGTAGACATGAAGATTCTTCAAGAAATCTCACCTAGAATAGAAGTATTTATAGTTAGTATGGCAAAATGTGGTCCTATCTGAGGCTCTACAATTTTTAACAAATACCTACTGTATTGTAATGCCAAGTATCTATTTGTCAAACAATTACCAATAAATGAAAATGTATATACAGGGGGATTTTTAAGCTCCCCAACCTTTTTCTACAGTTTATAAAATATTTTATTTTTTAATATGCTATTAAATTAATACCAACCAAAACTTCATTTAGAGAGTTTTAATACTGTGTTAGGGATCACTTGGGAGTCCAAAATCTACGAGCCATTTTCAAAATTTAAAATGGAAACATGGTCATGTGTTATGCCACTTAACATCACTATTTCAAGCTAAAAATGATAATGCAATCAGAATTTTAAAAATATCTCGTTATTATTTTGTTAGTTTATTTAATTGATATTGCCTATGTATTTTCATAATTAAAACTGATTTGTTGATTACAATTTAAGATTAAAGATTGATACGATAAAGTTGATACGATAATTAAGATTAAACCAAAACTATAATAAAAATATAAATCTGGTCCTTTTTTGCTTTGACAAAGCAGTTTTAATTAAGAAAATACATAGTCGATAACCAATAAAACAAAATAATCAATAACTAAAGTATAATCAATAAACAACACATATTTTTAAATTCTGATTTCACTATTGTTTTCATCTTGAAATGGCAGTGTTAAATGACACATCGCATGACCATGTTCTTATTTGAAGTTGACTCCTAGATCTTGGACCCCAAGTGATACCTAATAACTTTGAACACTCCAAATATAGTGTGGGTTAGTATTAATTTATTGTTATATTCAAAAAGCAAATCTTTTATAAAATGGGGAAACAAGTTGGGCCTAGAAATTCAGTGAAGAGTGAAAAGCAAAGAAAGCAGCATACTTGGTAAACTAGAAACAGAGACATGCAACACAAAAACAAGTAAAGTTTAATAAAAGTGACATGAAAGAAAAAAAATTGGGTGTGCGTCGGACCACACGGTGGAAGTTATACTTCTTTGGCCATTCTCATACACCCACTCACGCACACAAACAGACAGGATATATAAATGAAATATAAGACATTTTTCAATATTATTCAATATATTTATCTTCAATATATTATCGTGACTTCATTATTATATTATACACCTATATTATCATTATCAGTAATTTCTTTGATTAAATTTCTTCGATTAACAATCGATTAATCGATAGTTCTTAAAAATTTGTTCTTACTTTTCAGCGTGACGCGGTTTCTCGACCAACATCCCATCCCAAAGTGTCTAACGGGCGCAAAGAAGTATAACTTCAAAAACTGTTGGTGAATAGTGTTAGGACCACTCATATGGTCTCAGAAGACAAATGGAACTACATACACTGTCAAATTTAAACTTAAGACAGCTGCAATTAATTACATGCTGTATTCATCTTGAATTTGTTTATTATGATAGGTTATTGAAAGGCTTGGTTTTATAATCAATGTTGGTTGTTATTTGTCCGTAACTAGCTCATCTTGCATCAATGTTTTAACTCTTTTATTTACCCCACAACCATCCCTTATCACATGACAGCAAAATATTACAATCTACCAATCAAAATAGAAACAATACATAGAAATAATTGATTACCAATTGGAATTATTGAGATTTACAAGTATGTAATATGAGAATACTTACGTGTTTGTCAAAACAGGTTGGCGGATGCGGTTGCTATCCATTGGCACCCACTCGTCGTATTTGTCAGACCACTTTTCAAAGTGAATCAGCACTTCTCCTTCTTCATAGTCCACCTCCACCACCTTAACTGGGTACCTTAGTACCACAAGACCGAACAGCTATTACATGTCTCATCAATGACGTTGAATACTTTACAACTATAACTCATTAAAAGCATGATTAAAATAAATAAAAGACACTGCTATGTTTCAACATGTGAAGTTCCCAAAAATGTTCACAAGGGTTCACGCCCGTTTTGCAGTGTTTTACCTTAAAATTTGTACCATTATTAACACGTTGACTGCCAGCGTAGATAATTTATTGTATCATTCTAAGGCCGCCGTAGTAAAACTGTATGTCCGCCTGATGCCATGAGGGCCTACGTCATACGTGCCGCTGTGCGCCATGTGGGCCATTGATGGCCCCTGCGTCTTTTATAAATCAAACACAAATTTTAGCGCCATTTTTAGTATTACGTAATTTTTAATGATATATTCTGAAAGCTCATAACATGTGATAGAAAACGGTCCTCTGGTTTTAATATAAAACAACCCTAAATAAGTTTTTATATATTTGAACTAGTTTTTACGACATTCAGACAGACTAGTTTCTGTCACAAAAAGAATCAATGTCACTTACTAAACACCTAACCTCAAAAGGTGATCAGTGTGCGGGAACAAAATATAAACATCACAACAAAACAGCTGAAACATAATATCATATGGCATATGTAGTTTTGACCCCACGCTATGAGGGCCACCGGTGTACCTTATCAATAACTTCACAAAATGGCGGCAAAAGAACAGATGTCGGCTATTTCTGTACTTGGGGGGGTCATTTCCGGTTGCATGGAACACAGAACTCGGAACAATGAATATTGAACTTTACCGTAGAAACAGCTGTGGCGCCGGGCTGAAATCTAGTGAGGACAACCGATGGCCTTCATGGCAGTCAACATGTTAAAAACAGATATTTTCTTTAAATTAGTCTTGTTCTTTGTGTCATTCAATTATCTTTAAAAAAACATATTAGAACACATTTAATTGCTTAAAACAAATAAATACAATTTAGTTAGGTTTATATTTTTTAAATATTTTATACATTTTTTTAGTTCGGAGTCATAAAACATTTATTATTTATTTTATCTATTATATTGACAGTATAATATAGCAAAAGTAAATACACTAGTTTACATATCCTGAAAATGTCAATTAATTTAGATAACATATGGTTGACTTGTAAATAAAATAAATAAACAGTACCACTTTTAAAATTGACACTTAGGAATTAAGTGTCCTAGGGATCGCAAGCAGTTTTGTCACTTATAAGGGCATTTCCTCATTTAGCTAAACAACACTGCAATCAGTAAATTTAATCACAAATTAACTTAAATGAAAATGATGCAAAAAATAAATAAAGCCAAAACATCTGACCTGTACATCATTTATGCAAGTTGGGTTATGATGTTTATTTCATAAGTACTAATTAAAATCTATTGGTTGTTTATTATAACGAGAATGTGAATCACAAAGTAAATTAATAAATTAAGCCAAAACACCTGATTTTAACATGTCTATGCACAGATGCATGCCCCCAAGTTCTGCGGCCTTCTATATGAACACGATATTTATCTAACAAGTACTAGATAGAAACGTAAAAAAAATACTTGAAATGATATTTTTTCATGAAGAAAACCTGATTCCCTAAAATGATACATTTAATTTTGAGTTGTTATGATAAAAACAGCACTGTGGCAAAATTATTACAGAACAATGATATATCGTTCCAAAACAGCCAAAGGATAAAAGGATCTTTTCTCTCATTTCTACAATAAATCTTACTGGGCTGATTACTATCAGTGGGGGTTTCTCAACCTCTTCTTTCTTCTTCTAGTGTTCTGTAGCTATCATCCCTTAGTAACCTTTACAATAACAATTTTGGACTGAAATGTGAGCTTTCTGCACTTTGCAATTAACACCAAAATCTTTAATGATAAACCGAAACTTTGGTTCTCTTTCATCAGGTGAATAGTGTATCGAAGACTCTACGCAACTCAATACATCTAAATGTGTTGTCATACATCGTTCAGATTTTCAAATATAATCTTTAACTTCAGTTATAATCTCAATTATCTCTATCTGTAACAGTAAAACAACTTCTGGACTCCCTCATCCCATCACCACAGCATGCAAATTTTCATCCTTATTATACCAGGTATCTGAAGAAAATCCAATTCAATTCTTGGACAAATTATGTGTTAATTAGAGAATACTTCTATATTTTAGTTCTGGTCATATTGTAAAAACTAATGTTCATAATTTAATGGGGCATAACTATGTTAATAAACACAGCACAAACTTGTCCTCTCAAATGTTCAAAAGCAATTTATATAAATGTTAAGTAGAAGATGCAGTTGTATTTTCATTTTCACCATGTGTGGCTGCATATATATCCACTAAAAAACTTACCCCAATGGCTGACATTTTTGTGATTATGTAGTGTCAATTTATGAATGTCAGAAGTAGTATATATATGTGGAAGGCTCAAACAAATTATTTTTATATAGGCGGTCTAGACGGCCATCAGCCCATAGCCAACAACTTTGCTTAAAAATAAATGTCCAAGATCTTTTACACCACTTTATTTTGTAATAAACTAGTTAATAATATAAGGAATTAAGTAAAACAAATGAAAAAGATTCAAAACTACTATTATCAGGTTAATTTATAACATTTTTCACAAATAGTCTAATCTGAGATAAATGTTTCAAAACATGCTACAGAACAAAATTCAGGTTGGTCTGGGCGTTTGTAGAACATAAATACAGTATTTTTAATTTTTCCGTCCTTTCAGTACATTTTACATCTTTTTTGCTTAATATTATTCCTAATTTCTTGAAGAAACAAATTAAAAACACTACTAGAAACTCCAAAGACTACCGTAACCTGAAAACCACGTTCTATTCGTAGGATACTGCAGAAATGCGGGACATACTAGCAAGCGAACCTGGCAAAGGCTGAGCGAAGACTGATTTAATAATGTGAGTAAGTCAGTGTGGCCGACTAGACGGCTATCAGCCACCACCAGTAACAACCGCTTGGCCGACTAGACGGCCACGCTGCCACTAGCAGTCGGACGGCGTGGCCGACTTTACGGCAACGTAGCACTATTTTAGTAAAATATAGATACAGTTTATACAATGGCAACTTCTCTAAAGATAAATGAATTAATAAATATTGTCTGTTACTAAAAAGACAACTTTTAGAATATACTGAAGAAAAAATAACAATTTACAGAGAAACTTATTTCTTACGTAAAATTATATATTTTCTCAGTTATACTGGTAAAAACATAGTACAAATTAGGCCTACTTTAAAAGAAATCTTATAGCCGTTCTTATCTCCTAAGGAAACAGTTGGTAACAACTAATAAACAAGAGACTACATTCATATTTTTTACATGATTTTAGTAGCAATTAAAATCGAACATATTCTAGATTTCTTTATTTGTTCCTCTGTTTGTAAATAAAATGCCTTATCAAAATCAATCAACATAATAATTTTAATTTAACTCCATTAAATTTTTGTTCTTAGACATTCCAATTGTTTAGGATCGTAAATATTGTGCTTACTATTCTTCTTTAAAAATACTAATAAAAAATGTGTATTATTAAAAAAAAAAACAACCATAAAAAACAACTTATGTTATTTTTATAACTAAACAAATAGGCTGTTATTTTTTAAATATACTGTATTGTCTTTTAATTTGATTCATTGATTTTATAAATTTTATTTTACTGACCTTAAGATTAATATTAGGTAAAATTTGCAGTACAGTAGGCATCTCCACAGATTCTCGGTTCAATACATCTTAAACGGTTTCGAATCAAAAATCGACTATCGTATTATCAGCAATTTATATTAAAGACTATTTATTCTTGACTACACATTGTCATTTCTTGAATAAAATGAAATAATAACGTAGTACCAGTAACTAACAAACTACAGAATTAAGTATTTAAATTATATAATAATAAATATTTGACAAATTCAGTGCAGGCGACTCCCATGGGAGCCGGCTGTGACTCCACTCACATCTGCCAACTCCCGTCAAAGTCACTTCACCATTTCAACATTTTTAAACATTTAAACTGATAATTAAATTGTTTCATCAAATAAAGTAATTTTTGTATTTTGCTGTATTATTGGAGAGGTACAAACAGTTATCTGCAACTTAAAAAACGCGCCAGGACTGCTGCCGACTCAAAATATAAGCCAAAAACTAATGACGTCATTTTAGTAGTTATAACAAAAAAATGCTAAACTTTTACAAGTATTTACATCAATTTCAAGGGGTAGTAGTTAATATTCTTGAAAAGAATTTAGGATTTTGGAGACGTTTTCCATACATTGCTGTAGCCTATACAACAATATAAAAAAGGTATTTACTTAAGGAGTAGTTAGATAATCTACTGTTAATGGAAATTGATTAGGCCTATAAATTGTTGGTAGATGTTTATCGAACTGCAGTTTTGTGCGCTAAAAAATAGCGGATTTATATAGTGTTCAAGAGTTGAGATGGAAACTAATTTGCTACTCCAAATAAATATTTAACCTTAGGCAAAGAGGATATGAGATATCAGCAAATCAACACAACACAGATTTTAAATGCTACTATTCAATCGCTAATAGCATCAACAATTATTACGTAACCATAATTGAATTTATCTTCTAAAGTATACTTGCTGATGCCCTACACCTCCTACAAAATTAACTCTTAGCCTGTTCTCAAAACTAATCTTATACGTATCTTTGACAAATTACAGTAAAACTTTAGTTAAAAATAATTATATCACAAATAGATTATAGATAATCAGTTTATTTAATATTACTGTGGTTTTCTTTATATTCAATCCATTGTCATCTAATCTTAGAATTGTATTGGACTTTGCCAAAATCTACAACAAATCATTTAATATACTTACTTCCTTTTATTGTTTTTCATGAATATATTTTTACTAATACTGATTCAACTATATTCAATATTCATTCACTTTTAATGAAAAATACCAAGTGATTGATTGAAAATATTGGACTCATTACACTCAAATTAAAAATGAATTAACATATTTTAGATAAATTAAACTCAAGAAAGGTAAATAATTGATTCTAAAATAATTTAATCATATTACAGCTGACTTTATAAACATTTAAAAATTAATTAATACATCTCCTGTTATTATTTTTTTATTTGCTGTTTTTATAGTTCAATATTATTAGCTAAAACATGAAAAGTGAAGGTAAATTACTGTTATTAATGTTTACTTTATTATATATATAGTATAAATATATATAGTATAAATACATTACTTACAAAAATTAATAATTCTAAGCTAAGCAAATAATTTGAGTAAAATTTTGAAAATGACTATGAAAATAACTTTCAATAAGGTTATTTCCTTTATTATGTTTTAATTTATCTTATTGGATTTTTCAACTGAATTTAATGAGTGCAAAAAATATAAAACTATACGATAATGAAAATCCACTCATATACTGTATTATACCAAAAACCATGTTAACCCTCAAACCAATAAACTGTTATGTTTATGTTTGGTATTACAGACCTCGCAAGAATAGAATATTTGTAATAATTACCATAATTAAATTTATTATCGACTAAAAGAATACCAAACCATGAGTATCATTTGTTTATTGGATTTTCTTTGAAATTCAACTGTTTTTTTTTTTTTCATAATTTAGGCTTACTTTATTTTCAAAGAGCTTTGAAATTATGATTGATCATCGAGTGGTAACCTGACTGATGCTGGAAATCAGTACGGTAGTACTTATGATTTATTTGTTTATATTTATTATAGAACTGACATAATAACATATTTTTCATTATTTTTTTCAAGGGATCATAAAATTAATGTTTTTCTTTCTTTTGTGAGTTAGCCTCTGGATTATTATAAATTATATTACAGTGGTTTAATTGCCTGCATTCAAGTAACCCAATTTGTTGGTTGGCAACTAGGTTCAACTGCTAACTGGTGCAGTCATCGTCAGACCATACAGGGATTGTTGTTTGAAAGTTATTTATTAGCATTGGATTGTTCATGATATGTAGATAATATTTGGAGATTTCCAATGCTTCCAGTGTTTAGGAAACAAACACAACATTTCAACAGGTATAACAAACTTCCGTACAGGTATACTTACTAACTTAGCCTACATCTAAAACTACTTTTTTTTTCCTAACCAATACTAATTTAAAAAAGACAATACTAAATGATTAGATACTAAAGATTACTGTTGAAAGTCAAATGTTCTTTAAAAAAACTATAAAAAATATAATCACAATACGAAATACAAAAGAAATGCAAAATATGAAATTGTCAACAAAACACAGAGCAAGTTATTACATAGACCAAATATTCATGTAGTATAAGTCTTTTTTGAATTAGTATGGGTTAGAAAAAAAAGAAAGAAAAAAGTAGTTTTAGATGTAGGCCAAGTTAGTACTCCTGAAGACGACAGGAGTTTGTTATACCTGTCTAAATATTGTGTTTGTTTCCTAAACACTGGAAGCATTGTAAATCTCCAAATATTATCTACATATCACATATACAAGGATGATTCAATTCACTTCATTTGAAGGTCGTCGAGGATTTGAAAACATAGTACACTTTAAAACATTTAAATAAATAAACATGAACTAGTGACGTAACAACAAACAACACGAACCGAATGGACATAGGGCAGTCTAGACTTTACGTCCACCAGGTTCGTATCTATCATTGTTCTTTGTTGACGTTACTAGTACGGTATGTGTTTTAAGTTTATTTATTTTAATTTTTTAAGAGTAATTTGTATTCAAATCACTGAGGATTTTAAAATTAAATGAATTGAATTATCCTTGTATGGTCTGATGATGACTGCACCAGTTAGCAGTGGAAACTAGTTGCCAACCAACGAATTTGATTTCTTGAATGCAGGTAATTAAACTAATATAATAAATATTGGTTTTACTAAGTTTTATCTTATTTACTAAAATTGTTTGTTTATACAGGGTGCGGCAGCATAACTTCCTTTTTTAAATTTTTAAAGAATTCAGTTGATGTCATAGCGGAGCGCTAGCGGTCTCGTTCAAGAGGGGGTACTGTAAAGTTTTGTCCCGACACGGTTCAGTCGCCATCATGCGTTGGAATAGTAAGGAGCGTGCCTTTGCCGTTGAGGCCTACTTTTGAAGCGGATGTTCGGTTATTGCAACACAGCGTGCATTTCGGAATCGCTTTAATTTAGCCCCGTTGGCTCCCGTCCCAGACCGCAAATCAATTGTTACATGGGTCACTACATTCAGACAAACTGCAAGTGCGACAAAACGAAGAACTGGAGTCCCTCGGCCCGTTAGATCACCTGAGAACATTGAAGCAGTGAGAGCGTCAATGTTGCAATCACCACGGCGTTCTGCGCGCAAACACGCATCTGCCCTTGGACTATCCAATCGTTCTGTGAGAAGAATTCTTTGTGATGATCTATATTTTCATCCCTATAAGATGGCGATAGTGCAGGAACTTTCAGAACGTGACTTCAATTCTCGGATGAACGCGTGTGAGCTTCTTCTTGATGTCGTTCCCGAGGGTGCTATTGTTTTTTTAGCGATGAAGCCCATTTTCATTTGTGTGGGTCGGTTAACAAACAAAACATGAGCTAATGGGCTGACACCAACTCTCGAGAATTGCATCAAAGGCCTTTGCATTCACCTAAAGTCACAGTGTGGTGTGCAATTTCCTCAGCTGGAAGTATTGGTCCCTGGTTTTTTGAGGAAAATTAGGTTACAGTGACAGTGAATTCGGACCGGTATGTAAACATGCTACAGAATTTTTTTTCCCACGGCTAGAAGAGTTGAATTTGGGGGACACTTGGTTCCAACAAGATGGTGCAACAGCACACACTTCAAGAGCATCGATGGCTGTTTTGAGGGAACACTTTCCAGAGCGCCTTATCTCAATTAGAGGCGATTTGGAATGGCCGGCACGCTCTCCCAATCTGTCCCCTTGTGATTTTTTTCTATAGGGTTTTATGAAATCCCGTGTTTATGTGAACCCTCCAAGAACCCTACAAGATTTGAAGACCAACATCCAAGAAGAAATTGCTAACATAACACCTGCTATGCTAACAAGAGTCATGACAAACGCCAGAAATCGGTTTACGCAATGTATGGAGAATGAGGGACGTCACCTAACAGATTTGATCTTCAAAACAATGTAAATAAAAACTTTAGACATGTACCTACATTATAAAAAATAAATAAATATTTTCCGATGCATACAATAGTTTTTATTGAGTTTTGAAAAAAGGAAGTTATGCTGCCGCACCCTGTAATATTAGGTTCAGGTCAAGTCAGTCAGTTTTTAGCCAGAGGAAAATGTGTTTCTGGTGTCTAGAAAGTCATATATTAGACTTTGAAATTAATAGTTGTTGGCTAGTAATGTCTAATTGTTTGCCGTATAGAAGCTTTACTAATTCAGCCATTTTCTGATTCTTTTGTCAACCCAAATAACTGAGTGGTGTGAAATAGTTAAATCGCTATCTAAATACACGTACAGTGGCATTGACCCACCCACACACCCATACACGTAAAGTGACATTGACCCACCCGCCCACCCACACACATACAGTGGCATTGACCCACCTGCTCACCCATACACGTACAATGACATTGACCCACCCGCCCACCCATACACGTACAATGACATTGACCCACCCGCCCACCCACACACGTACAGTGGCATCGACCCACCTGCCCACCCATACACGTACAGTGGCATTGTATCTAAATATTTAAAAATAGTTAAAATATTTTTTTTTATTTCTCAATACGATATTTTTTATATCGTATGAAAGTTAGAACTGTGACCAAGGTATGCATAGAATACTAAAACTACCCATAAGATATGGAATCGGTAAAATGTCTCAAAGTAAAAGTTTTAAGCTCTCAGCAAGCGATATGGTAAAAACCAGACATAACCTTTTTCCTGCGTCGCAAGTCCGAAAAAGGCGCATCGCACTAAACTTAAAGGGCTAAGTTAACAGCAAATGCTCAACAGAATGTAAGTTCTGCTATTCCTTGCAAGGATACTTGGTCTTTAATTGACAGGAACAAGTACCTATCTCCTACCGAAATTAGTAGACATAGTTTTGCTTCAGCAAATGATTTCAACAACTATTTCATTGGCTCTGTTGAAGAAATTGTCGTCAAAATTCCTAATATTGATGGCTTCGATTGTATCTAAAATATACTATTGTAGTATCTAGATTTAGATCTAGATTAGATACAGATCTACTCCTGTAAATAGAGTAGATAAAGTTAACGTGGTTAATAGATTTAAAGCAAGTAATAGTAAGGGTTTTTATGGCATTATTATTTTTTTTTTTTTTGCATTATTTGAAAAAGTTGTATGTATCTTGACACACCTATCTTAAGTTTTCTTCTTAACAAATGTCTAACGGAAGGTATATTTCTCAATGTTTCAAAAATGTCTAATACAGTCCCTATTTATAAGAAAGACACTCACTGTGAGGTAGCAAATTATAAAACTGCATCATTGATAGCTGTAATTGCTAGAGTATTACAAACAATAATTTTAGCCAGATGAGTACTGACTGAACAATTAGTCTGAGCGCACAGCCAATGACAGCTGGACATAGGTGTGGTGTAAAAGGCTCTTTTATGAAAACATTAGGCTACACAAACATTTGTCTTGAAGAAGTGTTAAATGTCTATTATTACTATCAGCTGATTTTTATTATTGTAATATTTATTATTAATAAGGTTTGTAACAATCCTTCCGCACACACAGACTAATAGTTCTGTAAGTAAATACTCTGCCGGCCCAATTTGGTTTTAGAAAGGGCAAGCACCTCATTGGCAGTTGAAACCCTTGTGAATAACATCTTAAATTCCTTTGAATTAAAGAGTTCTATGACGGTCTCAATTTGTGATACTGTCTAGTGCGTTTGTCTGGACATCACACAAAATTCTTCTTAACAAACTTAACTTATAAATATGATCAGGGAAGTGTCTACTCCGAGTACTCTAATCTTAACTATTAGGCAAGTTGTAACATGGGACAGGAAATGCTCAGACCCCAAGCCTGTCAAACAAGGAGTAAAACAGGGCTCGGTTTTAGTTCCTCTAATGTTTGTTACAGCAATCAATGATCTGTATAATGTCTTGCCACTTGTAGATGATACTACTCTTTTGTCCTATCATAAAGATTTTCGACTGGTACAATCTGCAGCTTCTAAATTGCTTGGCATTGCTGCACATTGGTTTAAGTGATCGTCCTTAGATTATGATTGCTCTTGTAATGGCTCTGTAATACTTTTAGGTTTTGTGCTCAATCCCAAACTGATAAGGGATGAGCATATACGTTCTATTTGTAATAAATTCAGCAGTGTTAAGGAAACTTGCTACTGATCTGCCAAATAATTATTCAAGACAGGCCTATATCGCATTTTTCCAGAGAGATGTTTGTTATGGTATTAGATTATGGGTTTATGCAAACAGTATGAGAATATACTTCTCTTGCAGAAGAAGGAAATCTGTATTGTTTCTAATGCAGGTTTCAGAGACCATTGCAAACTTTATTTGCAAAAAATGATATATTGACTGTGGTCTATTTGTATACATTACAGTATTTTTTTACAATACTACCGTTATGTTGCACACAGTATTCATAAGTATGCAACTAGAAATAATGCTGATTTTTTACTGCAAGACAAGTGTATAATGTGCTTCCCTATTACATATATCTTATTTTACAATAGCTTACCGATACACATACCAGACCTATGAAAATTAAAATATTATCAAATACTGGTTTATAATAAACATCCATTTATAATTGTGGAGTTTGTTATGCCGTTGCCAACTGTTGTCATCTATCATAATTAGCAAGTACATACTAATGTAAAAAGCAGGTGATACAATAAGTTCCCAAGAGGATAGTAAACACATATTTTTAGCAGTACAAGAGCTCTTAAGGAAGGTTGTGCCTCAAGGAATATAAAATCTACTGTAGCAGTAAATTCGTACCTTCCTTGATTCCGATTAAAACAAGTTTTTAATTGACAACAAAACAAATTATACCATCTATTAGACGAAATAAAGTTTCTAAATTTTAAGAATCCAACAAAATGGACTTCTCATGTATTTGTCTGTAGCAGATGAAAATAAAATTACTCACCACTTTTCATTAAAATCCATAACTTCAAGTTTGCTTCCAGGACTGAAGTCTATGACATTACTATGACTCTCCTGACTTCGGGAGGACTCTGGATCATCGGGGACATCTGTTGTGGTACAGCTCTCGTCACTTACAGGTGAGGACAAGACCTCAGTACTTGATGATTGGACATCACTTGGGGAAGTAAAAGTCGTCCGCTTCTTCTTTTTTCTGTGAGGCTTGAATGGATCCTTCATGGTTATCAAAGTATGAATACTTTACACAGTCAGTTATATATCTTTAAGACACTATCTCTCTAAATCCCTGAAAAGAGCAAAAAATATAAAAACTGTGAATTAAATTGTCATCATAGCAGCGCTGAAGCATAGAATTATTTTGAACTAGGTAACCACCCAATAATTTCAATGCATGGGCAATTATTTAGTCAGTGATAAATTATACATATTCTTTACCAAAATGTACATCATTCCAAAAATAATAATAATAATGTCAATACTATAGGAGTAACTGATGAATATGTGGCAAATGGTATAATATTATATATAGGGAAGTGAAAGGAATAAAATAGAATCTTCAGAGAGAAGTCCACAATTTTTCTTTTTTTATGACCATACATATTCAACTTGAACCAAGCCGTCAAGATTATTTTTGTATTAAAAACAATTTTGCTAATTCTTTGTCAGTGCAACAGTTTTGAGCAGTTGAAAATTTCTTGAGTTATTAAACTACATTAAAAAATATTTTATGAAAAATATTTCAATTTTGTTAGGAGGTAAGAATATGCTTAGTTACAAAAAAATCTAAAAAGTAGAGAAGTATTTCAGTATATTCCCTCCACCTAGCAAAACCACCAGTCACTAGTGGTTTGAAACAACCATTTATTTATATTTAAATCACGTAGTTAACATTAAAAACACCATTCAATTAGGCAGTGTTAGATAATTAAACTTATCATTTTATTTATAAGATTCTCCTGTTCAATTTATAAATCTTAGTTATGTAACAGTCAAATAAATAATGCCAGGAATAATACGATCCTCTGCTTGTCCAATGTGTGAGTATCAAGAAAATATGCCAAATTTATCATGAAATTTCAACAAGTCAATTTTTTTGGGAAAAGGGAGCTACACTACCACTGCCTGATATATTTCTTTGTGTTCAAGAATTACTATTAACTTTTTTTTACTTCTTTCTCTTTACGAAACAAAATTTTTTATAGTACTGGTATCGTTAATTGTTAACTGTCAAGCGACTAAAATAGAGTTATTGATTGGTTTTTAAATCTTTTCTATATAATGCCATTTACCACTCATCACTATTTCTCTAAAACTATACGTCCAATTGACTTTGGAATAGGAATGTTGTACATAAGCTTATCTTAGTCCCTGGAGGCTCACTAAGAAAGGATTTTCCTCTCCGACCTTAGGACTCCGTCCTACTGGCATCCAAAATTCCTATGGTATTCTTTTGGAGCTATATTAATTGGTTGATTTATTTTATTTACAGCTGTTAAATAAAGCAAATTGAATAAAATTGTGTTAGGCTAAATTTTAAAATGTAATTGAGTACCGTAGTAAATTACACATAATGTCAGCTGTTCTGAATTAGATATAAATTGGATACAGTGAAAACTGAAAGCTTGCTGCACATTTTGATTTATAATCACACTTAATATTATGACCGGTGAAGCGGGCGGGTACAGCTGGTTAGTTTATAGATATATTAATTGTAATTTTGAGTTCTAGTCCTATTCGATTCTTTATGAAGTGAGATGGAATTTCTGAATATTCCAGATTGCTTATTATGTTATGTATGATATATTGTTAACGGTTAAGCTATCTTAGTTTAAAGGATGTCATAGGCGTTTGTCCCTTTTGTTCACAGCTTGTATTATTTTGAAATTTACTGATGTATTTTTTTACAGTTTTTTTTATATTAGTGTATAGCATGTAAACAAATTAAAACATATTTATTACAATATATTGGAAAGATTACTTTATTTTTTTCTTGACAGTAACAAAATCACTTTTTTGAATTTAAGAACAGCCTAAAACTGCTATATGTGCAAAATTGATAAAAGTTTAGTTTTTAAGCACAATTTTATGCACCCAATTAAATATAATTATTTTACAAAATAAAAAATTGATGTAAGCTAGTAATATTTTTATTGCTTCTATATTTTAAAATCAATAAACTTAAAAAAAAAACTAAAATAAAACTGTTTAAACGTTGAACAATTCCTGTTTTTAGGCCTACAGCATCTCAAATTTTGAAATTTTACTTCACAATTTTTTAAGTTATAATGCACTTTCTAAAGTTAATAACATTAATTTTTCAGCCCAAAATATACACTTTTTACTTATCTACAGTAACCAAACAATTGAACTTATCCAGACTAGTTACTCAACAAAAATCCGTAGATCTAATTTGCTTTAACTTCAGTTGTCTGGCCTCCAAGACGTCCTGCCCGCCATCCCTCCAGTGAAAGTATATGTTAATTCAGTTTTTGTGGTTAATAGTTGGTATTTGCAGCAGTTGTGTAATGGACGCACAATTCACCGCAAAAGTAGTTCATCCATTTTAACATAAGAAGTAATTGTTATTGACCAAAATATTTTTGAAATCCAATTCAGCTTCAAAAACACAAAAAAAGATGATTAACAATTATTTACATTAAAGGAAATATGATAAAAATAATAAAAGTTGTGACATTGTTTTTTTTCTAATTTTACAGTATAAAATATAATTTGTAGAATAAAAAGTATAGGCCTACTGTATCTTGTGAGAATATAGCCAATCTAGCCCCATTTCAGGCAGTTTTCAAATTTTTTAAGTGAATAAAAACTGTATAGTAACTTTTTGGAGGGATGGGGGTTAAAAAGCCAAGGCATATCCTGCACATCCCATTCCAAACAGTAGCCAAGAAAAGACATGCCACTTGGTGTATATGTACTACCCACCCATCTGAAGAAAATTGTACTGTTTTAATTTTACAACTAGGTGACACCCCTGCACATTTCGTGTGCCAACCCGTCACTCGCTGCGCTCGGCATGTAACTTTTGGCTTAAAATATTAGTAATTAACTTAAACTGAATTAAGTAAAATCATACTATTTAAATTCATTTACAGTAGCTCACTTACTGCACTTGATTTGCACTCTATTTATAGTATAATAATTATAAACAACCAATGTTATCACTAAGCCTATTTAAAATATTTTCATTTTATTTAATGACTGATGATAACATAAACACAGACAGTCATATATTCACTCTTTTATAATTATCCTAACTTGATATTTTTTAACCCAGCAAATTATTTTGACCATTTAACATTATTTGTTTATAACACCAGCTGATCAATTAAAATTAATCTTCATAAGAATAACATTGCACGCCATATAGAACAAAAAACTATGCGAATTTAAAAAATCTAGCTCCTAATGACTTATAAATTAAAATTATCTTCTGAATTAAAAGATTTAATCAAAATCGGGCAAGTAATAAGTTCAGAAAGTGAATGAACCAATTGTTTTAATATTTAGGATAATGGTTTCTTGGAATGTCCAAATAAAGAACTAATGTTAGAAATAACAGGTTACGTACCTTATCGTCCTCAATTCCTGTATAGTAATAATGTTTACTATAGTTTCTACTATCAAGTAGTCATTTTCAAAACATCACGAACGTTAAATTTTCATCTAAATTGATGTTGTCAAAGAATAAATATATCAGTTCAGTGACGAGTACTGGCCGGTAAACAATGTTTTTTATGTACTGTACAATCTTGTTTAATTGTTGTTAAATGTGTTTTATGTTAATATTTATTCTTTGACGACATCAATTGAGATGAAAATATAACGTTCGTGATGTTTTGAAACCGACTACTTGATAGTTGAAACTATAGTAAACTTTATTACTATACAGGAATTGACGACGATAAGACGATAAGGATAAGGTACGTAACATATTATTTCAAGTGCTAATTCCAGAAGGCTAATCATGAATAAAGTTAGAAATAAGCCTAGTATAAACCAGATATGATTATATACCCTATGGTTAGCAGACAGAAAAAAGCACTAATTTAACAAAAATAATGAAAACATTTAAAACTATTCAATGATTATTGGAGAAAATTAATCTATTTGATTATCACGTTGCTGATTAGTTTTAAGAGGGTTAGCAAAAGAGAGCCTAGCAGCCACACCAACACTTAGGCCTATGATATCAGCTGATTTAATTGATTTCTTGACTATGGATTAATAGAAAATTAAATATGTTCTGTATGCACAAACAAAACTAATTGCAACTAGTTGAATTATACCAAGAATGTTATCTTCCGTTTTGCCATTGGACATTTAGGTTAGTGCAATATACTAAATCAAAACACAAAAATTACCTTATTATAATATTACAATTTCTTAAATAAAAATCCCTGTAAGTATTATACCTTAGATTGACTCTCTAAATAATATTGAGATATATATGTCTCCTAATTTCCATAGTATAATCATGTCTCAGGATCGCAACTACCAATCGTATAAAATTTAAACACTATCAATTTAATCTGTTTATGTGATGTGACTGACTGTGTTTAGTGTGTTTTGTGTTTGATCGTTGACGTATACGTGTGACGTAGAACTCGTAGGAGTAGTATGACGTAAGTTTATATTAAGGGTGAATCGAGAGGAAAGAAGTCGACTATCCCATTTTATCAATTTTTTAATCGATTCTTTGTTTCTCTTTGGTGCATATAAATACAATGAGTTTCACCTTCCTTTACGAAAGTACAATAATTACACACTGCTCGGCGAAGGTACGGCCATAGACCCTCTATTATACCGAATATAAGATATAATAGAAGGTCTATGGTACGGCCTCGAGCCCGCCAAGCGGTGATAGGTAGGGGACGGGGGATGGTCCAATATGCCTGCAGTCATTGAAACATTAGTTAAACAGACTTTCCCTCGCAACGAGTCTTTCCCATGCTTGCTTCTAACATAAGATGAGTATATTTTAACCTAACTGATTTCTAGATTGCGTAAGATATGTTTGCTCCAGGTTTATTTGTATTTTTACTTAAAAGCCGGGTTGACACGATACGAGTGTACTCGGCCCGATCGAACTCGTATGTTGTGTGTGCATCACTCGTAACGTCAACGTGTAAACAAATGTTCCAAGTAATTAGGTCTGAATTCACTCGGTAGGAGTGAAGTCGGATGGTGCTCTACTTATTCGTATACGAGTGATCCGAATTGGTTTTTTAACTTACGGTTCCACTATATCATTAGTTTTGTTCAGGTTCTATTTATGTTTTTCGAAAACTGTAGTCTAACGCAAAGGCAGCTACACCTCTTCTCAGTATCATTTCAGCCATCGTTTTAGGAACACTAGATTTTATTTTATTGAAACAGTTTGGCATCAGTCCGAGCACAATCCGTCATGTCAACTCTGCCATCCGAATGCGTTTGGACCGAGTACCAAAATTATACTCGGTCCGGTTACGCTCAACCCAGCTTAAGTTTAACGTAAACATATAACTTACTATTGTTGTTGTTAACTCGGTTATGATTATTTTTGTCATAGTTTGTACTTGTTATTGATTATTGTTTTGATGTTGTATTATCATAACATCTATTAATTTATTGTAGTTATTAAGTTTCGTTATGATTATTAAATTATAGTTATACTTATTATTAACTTAGTGTTTTTGAACTTGTTGCTTTCTCTGTTATTTCTTAATTAATTTTCACTCGATGATATTATTTGAAGTATTATATTGTTTTGGTTGTTGTTAGGTTGTTTATGTTATTGAATTCTTTTACAGTGGTATCAACACTCACTTTCCTTGCTTGTTGTTATTGATTGCTTACTATTTTTATGTATTCTTTTTATGTTTGTTATTGTTTCTACATATGTATGCCAGTGTTATTGTATGCCATCTATTAAAAATTGTATAAAGGTGTATTTCAGTAAACAAATAAATAAACAATTATTTAGTGGTTTATATGATTAGTTAGTTTGTGATTTTTTAATGCTACTTAAAGTTTTTTAGTAGTGTGTTAATGTTATAAATTTAGTTAATATATGCCCTAAATAATTGATTCATTTAGTGTGTCCTGACTCAACTATAGCTCGGATTATTCCTAAAGTAGCCCTTGGGTATATTTAGAAAAACTACTAGAAATTAGGTAAATTATTTGGGGAGTAAATGAGTCCACGGCGAATGACGCTTAAGTAAAAGATGAACAACGAATCCCTGTAAAAAATCGTTACATAGAAATTTGGCTGCATGTGGCGTTTCAAAAACTCTTATAAAGGAATTTCGGCGTGAAAAGTGTTTATTGTACACTTCAGCGGAAGAATAGTGTTCGTTCACAACTCCAAAAAAAATACAAGAAAGGGAACACCGACAGAACTAAACCATTTCACAAATGTGCCGTTAGAAGGACCGTCCATGAGATTTATAAAACTGACAAGTCACTTACAATTTTTAACTTTTTAAAAAGCAAACTAATGAACAAATTAACTACCAAGGAAGTTTAACTAGCTTAAGGAAAACATTATCTTCGCTATGATTCACAATAAAATAAACACATATGTAACCTAGTTAAATTAGCCTGTGTCCATTAAATCATTATTGTGAGAAAAATTCAGTAAATTTAATAACAGTTTTTTCATTCATTTTACTATAAAAATGTGCTTTAAATAATAATGCAAAATACAAATTATTTCTTTTAGACCAATTTAAACAAAAGTGATATGTAATTTAATGGAACGGGAAATCACATAAATATAACAATAAGAAATACATTGTTCATAGTTACTTTATTTCAATTAAAGTTACTAACCGATTCATAATTTGTTATGCGATATTTTAATGTTACTGATATACGTTTTAATATTTCAACTTGTTAACACTTAATATATTTGATATGATTTATTTTAAATACTCGTCTACTTACAAGAAATATACAAAAAAAAATTCTCTGTAAACGGATTTTACTGCACCCTTTACGATTTGTCAATGACCGCCTCGCTCAGAGTCGATATTTTTATATGACTAGTAGGCCAGTCAGGAGGCCGGACGTTCAGCGCGCGTGCTGTATTTTGTTAGGTTATCTAATGCTATAAACTACGGTAATCACTGGAAGAAAAGTTATCGTGCCATAAAGTATGTCGTCTTGAAAAAAGGAATTTGACGCATTGGAGCTCACATTCTAAAATTTGTATGCATGTTTTAATTGATATATCTTTATTGTGTAACAATATTACACCTTATTAAAGAACATAGACTTTAGTGAAGGGGAATGCCAATATTACTTTTGAACAGACTGTTTTAATTATATTTATGTAAATAATAACAAATAATAAATTAATTTAAAATTCAGGTAAACTTGGACAACAGTGTACATCATCAAGTGGTGTTAGAAGAGCAATGTTACGTTTAAATGTCCACATTAAAGAATGAAAGCGTAATAAACCAAACCAAGATCCTGAGTTCACATCACAACTAGGACAAGTGTATATTTGGTTGAATATTATTCGTTATTTCCAAATCTCGTTGATGATAATAAATGCTCTTCTTATATAGAAGTGTCCTCGGCTAATTAACATTAGTATTTAAACACAAAACACTAACTTTCTGATTCACTATAATTTATACTTCTCCTTCTTACGTACTATGTCGACACACATCATACATTAATAAAACTCTAGGGAACACCCTGCACGCTTCATATGCCAACCTCTTCATTCGCTGAGCTCGTTAAACCTTAGCCATCGGCCTCAGCATGCGTATTTTAACTACAATTATCAGTAGGTACACTATGTCAAGTAAAACCACAATAATTCAATTTATTATAATTTACAATGAAGACCAAGCCTCCAATAGTATAAAGTATGAATGTGATCAGAAATACATAGAAGTAACTAAAATCACGCGTTATGTGCGCATAAATGAACAAAAAAACTGTCCTATAGTACCTTACCGAAAATCAATTTGTTTCCCTGTGGTTTATAGTGTTTATGATTAAAAGATCCCAATGTTGGTTTATTAGAAGCCGTTAAATATTCTGGACTTTCATAATTTTTACCTTGGAGTATATAATATATTAAGTAGGATTTTTATATAATTTTTTAACGGCTATATAGTTTAAAATTGATAGTTATATGTATTAAAATAAAGTATTAAACATTATATCTTCATTATACATAGCAGCCCTAGGAATTACAATTTTTTCTATATATTATAATTTAATGTAATGATACCATAGACCTTCTATTATACCGTATAATAGAAGGTCTATGATGATACCATGTGATTAAAATAAAACTAGTCTTATAAAATAGTTCTTTGCATTTTTTTCTTCGTGGTTTGTAGTTATTTTTTAGAGACTATAGTGTCTTGTATTATTTAAATAAAACTTTCTTCCTGCTGTACCTGTAATCTCAGCTCGTTTAACTCTTTACAGATGCTAAAAGTAAGAGAAATGCGATGCAATAAGAGAAATTCATTACAAAACAAGACGAAAGTCTACCTGTACATTAGGAAAGAACTGTACGGGACTGTCCCTAAATTACGACGTAACTCCTTTAGGGGGGGTTGTCTTCAGCGTTATACACCGTTATGGAGGAGGGTGGGGAGTTTCTGTGCAGCGTTACGTAACTATTAAACACCAACAATATGTTTGAATTCATTTACTAATATTGACCGTTTTCCCCAAAAAATACATCATTTAAAAAAAAGATTTCAAAGTTAGCATTACATTCTCCCCCGTTAGAAAACAAACGAAACAAGATTAAAACAATGTCTATTATAAATAAATAATAATCTGCATGAAAAAAGATGACAAACATTGGAGGGGGGTTGGTGACAGTGCTTCGTAATAATTGAGGAGGGTTAGGTAATACCATTACAAGTCCGTTACACGGGAGGTAGGGGGTTTGAAAAGCCTACTTTTATCATTACGTAATTTAAAGACGGCCTAAACGTTCAAAACATACAGTAATCATATTTTATTGTGTTTGGAAAGCACTTTTTTCCTTAAAAGTCCTATATAAAACATTATTAAGAGCTTTTATATTTCTTTATTTCTTTATTTCTTTATCAACGGTAAACCACTTTTGTACATAGAGTAATAATAATACATGGCATCATAAAGTTTATCTAAATCTACAACGGAACTTACTAAGACTACTATGATAGATACAATAATACAAGAACATGACAGCAAATAGTTCAGTAGAAGTACATCATAAATGGCATTGTATAATGTATATATGCAGTATAATGAACAATGATAACTTATGTGAGAATAATACAATAACAACAGATTACATTAAATAGCAAGATACATGTTTATCTAAATCTACAACAGAACTTTCTAGACTACTATGATAGATACAATAATACAAGAACATGACAGCAAATAGTTCAGTAGAAGTACATCATAAAAGGCATTGTATAATGTATATATGCAGTATAATGAACAATGATAACTTATGTGACAATAATACAATAACAACAGATTACATTAAATAGCAAGATACATGTTTATCTAAATCTACAACAGAACTTAGACTACAATGATAGATACAATAATACAAGATCATGACAACAAATAGTTCAGTAGAGGTACATCATAAATGGCATTGTATAATGTATATATGCAGTATAATGAACAATGATAACTTATGTGACAATAACAACAGATTACATTAAATAGCAAGATACATGAGTAACAATTGTAACTTATACAAGTATCAATATATATATACAATCCATCCACACACCCACAATATGTATAATCACATTCGCCCCATACAAGATGCTAATACAAGTTCAATTCTCAAAGCTGCAAGATTTCAGGTTGCAGAATTCAGTAATCTCATGAGGCTTCTACGAAATGATTGGGGGGAGGAACCAAAAAAATCAACAGCATCAGACAAAGCATTGCCCTCTCTCGTTATCCGGGGAACACAACTGTAGTGGCTGTACAGGTAAGGAGATGCTCGTTTGGCAAATATGTCCTTGGAGCGAGTGGACGCCGGAATCCGAAACTCAATCATAGACAAAAAGTCAGAGCAGTCAATGGCACCATTCACCAACTTGTGAAGCAGCAGGATATCAGCCATCTTCCTTCTGGTCGCCAAGAGAGGGAGACCAAATGTGGTCCTAAGAGAGTCAACAGGTGTCTCAAGGTATTGGTATCCGAGACGCATGCCTATGAGCCTTATGGCTCGGATCTGAACAGACTCCAGGATATTAATGTGGCCAGCTTGATATGGACACCAGACGACTGACGAGTATTCTAGGATAGGTCGTATTAAGGTTTTGAAAGGTATAGCCAGTGTCGATGGAGACTGGAAGTCATAGGATGCTCTGTACAAGAATCCCATAAGAGAGTTGGCTCTACTACATATGTATGAAATGTGATCCCACGGGCTAAGGCTGGAGGACATAATTACTCCCAGGTCCTTGAATTTATGAACTCTATTCAGAGGAGAATTGAGGAGAGTGTAATCATATACAATAGGTACACTTGACCTACAATATGTGAGAATGGCGCTCTTGCTGACATTCAGGTCCATACCATTACGCTCACACCAGACTTCAACAGAACACAGGGTGCTCTGTAAGCGCTCACAATCCTCCAAGCAGGTAACTTCCGTAAATATCTTAATGTCATCTGCGAACATAAGACATCTAGTTGAGATAATGTCACATATGTCATTCACAAAAATACTAAACAAAAATGGAGCTAGGTGTGACCCCTGAGGAACACCCGACGCAGCAGAAAACATCCTGGAGTATGAGCCAGCAAATTTGACAATAAGCCCTCTATTTGTCATGTAACTAGACAGCCATTCAAGTAAAGATCCGGTTATTCCATAGCCTATGAGTTTGGCTACAAGGAGGTTATGATTAACCCTGTCGAAGGCTTTGGAACAATCCAAAAGAATGCAGTCGACTTGACGGTGTCTGCAGAAAGCTGAGATAACATAGTTGTGGAGTACAATGAGGTTAGTAGAAGTCGACCGTCCACTCCTAAATCCATGTTGTTCATCAGTGATTACATGTTTGAGATCAAATGCTAGCCTATCAAGTACCAAGCTCTCAAATACCTTGGCCAGTACTGACTGAATGGCTATGGGTCGATAATTTGTCACTTTGTCTCGAGCGCCAGATTTAAAAATAGGCACAATATAACTTAGCTTCAAGTTAGCAGGAAAGGTTCCATTTCTGAGTAGCTCATTAAAGTAGATGGTAATGTGCGGAGCTAACACGGAGCTACAATATTTTATCACAGCTGGTGGTAGAAGGTCAGGGCCCATGCCCTTATTAGGATCAAGTGTTCCAAGCTTAGTTTCGACTTGCTGAGCAGTTACAGTAATGTTACTCAGATTCACAGCTGTTCCAAAATCAAACTCAGTAGGGGGAAGTTGTGCATTGGTATAGACAGAGGAGAAATAGTTAGCAAACAATTCACACTGTGAGACAGGGTCATCTGCATCAATATCATTATAAGACAGATTAGACGGAGTCGTTACAGTCTTGGTATTCTTAATATGTGACCAGAATACCTTGATGTTCTTAGGTACGGTAGATTCAATGTAGTCTATATATTCCATCATACGTGAGATAGACAAAAATCCATTCGTAACACACTCTAATATTCCACCTGTTTTTTCCACAACTGTTGATTAAACTGTAAATATTTACTTTTTCCCAACATTATTACAAATGAACGCACACTCTGTTTATATAGCATGATTAATAAATAGAATATTTTAATCATATTGGCGTTGAAACAAGACAGCATGGAAGAAGAACAAATGAAGAAAACGACTTGCAGCCTGCTGCACTGAGCGAGCGGTGCGGTATCATTTGGTCTAGAAATATTTTGCTAGTCATATTTTGATTTTCTTCATTGTATTTAATTTTCATATTATTTATTCATTTCCATACAGTTGATATAATTTTAAATATCAGGTTAAAAAAAATTATATGGTTAAAATAGTTCACCCTCAGTTTCTCCTGCTGAATTTAGCCTAATAACTACAGTGTCATGGCGTGTACCACAAGTAATGTGGGTGAGTAACCAAGTATAGTAAACTAGCCCTAGTGCAAATTATACTATTACTTAATCAATCAATCCCGACATCCACTGTTAAAAATTGCCTTTGGCTGTTTAATAATTATCTTGGGTTACCAAATTTGAGAAAAGCCAGGCCTGAGCCCTGTTTCCTATCCCCTAGCCTAAGTAATTTTAAAGTACTTTACAACTCTCTGAATCCTATCTTTTTCTATTTGGTTAGGCTATGTTGTAAAACAGTTTGATCAAATTTGTTTTCGACCTATGTACACTAATTCAAAATTTAGTTTTCTTGCAACACCTGTTTCACATACCTACCCTGGAACCAGACTTGCTACTCTAACAGTGTGAATGGTATGAAAAAGTTGTAAGCTGTGTTTAGGACATTTTATGGAAGTTTTAATGGCAGTAGTTTCTCAATCTAAACACAAAAATAAAATAAATGGCAGGCCAGGGCTGTGCGATTGCATTAAACAGGCTCTCATAAATACTCAGAAATTCAAATAATACAGATGGAAATTATATTTGAGTAAGACTGAGTACCTGTTATTTTTATTTATGTTACATTTATATAATCACTGGGTATTTCTGCAGTTTCTTGCAACCAAACAAATTTGGAACATTTTGCTTGAATTGGCTGTATTTTCACGAGATATGCTTTTTATTCCGCGGAAATAACGTATTTTACCAAACAATTTGAAAAAACCAATGTCACAGAATTCAGTATTTTGTCATATTTCCGTTAATTCTAGGCCCATTTCAAGCAAAATGTTCCAAATTTGTTTAATGTTAAGAAACTGCATAAATACCCATATTTTTTAATTTTGATAGCCTATTTTTTTTTTTTTTGCGCTGAATACAATTTTGAAAACTATTTTGGTCTATTACAAATATTTCTCAAGATATAATGGGAAAACTACTTTCACGGTGAATCGAGATTAGCAGTCATTACGCGATCATTATATACAGCAACTATTAATCACAAAAACCGAATTCACCTATATCCCTGCCGGTGTGACGGCCAGTTGGCCGTCACGGAGGCCAAACATTCGAATTTAATGCAAATTACGAATTTTTGTTGACAAAATAGACAATTAGGATATGTTAGGTTATGTTTGGTTATGTAAAAAAAATGCATTTTTCGTGCTGAAAAAATAATTTTACTACAAAACCAGGTATATATTTGAGTTCAGCATAAAAAACACGAGAAATAAAAAAAGTGGAAAAATAACGATTTTCAAAAAGGTAGTTTTTTTACTATCAGATAAAAAACTAGTTTTTCGGTAAAAAACGATTTTTCTGCGGATGATATCAAACTCCTCAAGAGATATAAACTCATTTTTTGCCACTTTTCAACATGAAATTGTATTTTCAGAGGTGGCAAGAAAGTGCATAATTACCAAAGCACAAAAATATAAAAAATGGCAGGCCAGGGCTGTGCAATTGCATTAAACAGGCTCATATAAATACTTAGAAATCCAAATAATACAGATGAAAATTATATTTGTGCAAGACTGAGTACCTGTTATTTTTATTTATGTTACATTTATATAATCACTGTGAATAATTGATACAATACAACTAATTTGAAATACTAGGGGACACTCCTGCACGCTTCGTGTGTCAACCCTGTCACTCGCTACGCTTGTTACACCTCAGCCTTTAATTTTTAACTACAAATAATAGTAGATAAAATGTATAACTTAAAATTGCAATATTAAATTTATTTATAGTATCTCATTCACGTTACTTGTGTTGCCAGTGTTATAAGTATAAACACCCATGAGTTTACTTAGCCTATTTTAAACATGTTTATTTCATTTTTGTTTGTTTAACAGCCGATGATTAATTAAATAAATAAAATCACTGTATTAGATTACCATTTAAACCTTAAAGCCCAGTGGAGCGGAGCCCTACAATCAAATGTGAATAAACACATGCGTACAACCTTTCCTGATTATGGAGATTATGGAAATTATGACAGATCTAACCTTCTCAATATTACACACACCATTTTTTAGATTCTACAGCTGTAAACACTTCTTGGAAATCATTATTTACATTTAAACAGCTGTTACTTTTTGATTCATTTAAATCTTACTCCATGTTATTCTTATGGGTGAAAAATGAACTTTTAGGGCTTCTCGTGCCGTTCAGGGTGAAAATATTTAAGAATTAAGACCTTATTGCAAAACTACGAACAGAGGCAAATTTTTTGACACCTCAACCGTTTAATTTGGTAAAGAAATAAGTGAGGAGTTGTGTTGACAAAAAATGGCTTCACATATTATAAGGATTAATTGAATAGCACTCAAGTTAGAAGTTTAGAGACAGACATTAACACCGTTATTAACACTGATTATAGGTGTTAGTCTCAGCAAAAACAATAACAAAAATCAGTAGTTTTATATTGACTAGGTTTTCAGAGTCATGAAAATGGAGTGTGGAATTGTTTTAACTGATATATATTGTTTTAACTTATTTTTCACAAAAGAGTTTACTAACTTCAAAATCCAACCAGGTACATATTGTTATCTACTATCTACAGTTCCAATACCATTGTAAGTGTAATGGCTGGTAAGTGGGGGGAATATTAATAGTTTCAGGTGTTACTACCTTAGTTTACATTTAAAAATAGTTTTTTTCTTTTATTTTGTTCATAATCAGACAATTTTGTAATAAAATATTATGATTGATCCTATCAAAGGCCTTTAGGAGCTCCAAGCACAAACCCGTAACATGACACCTCAAATTCGATTTCTCGAGAGCAGCATGTACGAAATCCGTGGCAGCTGAGATATTGCTCTGACCCCTGCAAAAGCCATGCTGAAAAGCAGCCAAAATTGATTTGGATGTAAAATAATCATTTAAACCAGATACTATAATTGTTTCAATCAACTTACTTAAAGGTAAATGGAAGAGATATAAACCAATAGTTTTGTACGTCACTCTTAGATCCCTTTTTATATAGAGGCTTCACTATGTTAAATTCCAATGATTCAGGAAAGATACCACTGCCAAGAACTAAATTAATTAGATGAGCCAATATGGCTGCCAATTCTAGTTAACATTTTTCTATAAATTTTGGTGAGAAATTGTCCTCTAGCTTGATGACATTTTATTATTTAGGCTCATCTATTATCCTAATAACGTAGTCATAAGTTATATTAGGCGAAACACCTATATTACTAGGCCTAAATGTTGGTTCATTATATTCCAATAATACATTATGCCTTGGTATGGTGAAATCATTCTTTACAATATTTACAAAATAAGTTTTACATTTTTTGCATACTAAGGCAGAGTTGTCTATGATGTTTTCACTATCAAATAAAGTTATATTTACATTTTGCTTGCTTAGGTCAGCACTGTGCCTAAAATTACTTACAAATGCCCTCAAACCTTTGAAGACATTGTCTATTAACCACATCTACAGGCTTGGTGGACTACCTGACCATCTTGTTGCCTTCCTTAGTAGATGTCCAAGTTACTGGTGAAAAAAGTGTTGCCATTATACAGCACAAAGACTTGTACACCATACTCTGGTGGTGGATAACATCCTTGGAAAGATTCAAGTTTTTCGTCAGTCATGACATTTTCACCAAGAGAATAATATTTATTACAGTTATTTACAAAAAGTTTGAGTATTTATCTAATCAGTATCTTGTATTGTGGTAAAATTTTCAAATCCAAGACATCGTAATACTAATTTAAACCTCCGTAGATTCATCACTTATCAATACTTTTCAGTGCCATATCCAACCATAGACCAAACATACTCAAGGTTTTGCCTGATTTGAATGCGTAGTTCCAAGAATGTATAACAGTCCACTACATGCTTTTATTTCAATAATGGTAACCTTCAATAATATTTAGCTAAGCATGGTAAACTTAATCAGACTATAATATAATTTTTATCAAAATGATCATAATTTAATACTTGTTTCTTCGGGCTTGTTTTCACAGTGGTGCCTCGTAATTTCCGACTTCTAGAGGAGCTGGAACAAGGTCAGCGTGGTGTGGGCGATGGCACAATCAGCTGGGGGCTAGAAAATGATGATGACATGACTCTTACACACTGGACTGGTATGATCATCGGACCCCCAAGGGTAAGTGATTGGATAAGGACATTATCATATTATCTATACATTTCAAAATTATTGCAAAAGATTCTGTTTATAAATTGGCAATGCAATTTGGTATGCAGCCATTGAAATAATGTGCTTGTTACTATAAAATGTTACCAATCACTATGATTTATCTATTCTGATAACATTTTCACAGATAGTCTAACTTGATAAATTTGATTGAAATTGTGTTTTTAAAAAATGCAACAAGCCTCTTGGTAGAGACAGAAATAAAAAGGCCAATGATATATATGCAAACAATAGTTTTAAAAATCTGGGAAACAAAATTATATGAGAAAAAAAAATTATTTTTAATATTGAAAAAATATTTTTTATTCAACAATAAACTATTTAAATTATGATGTTTAAGATTCAAAATGTGAGGATTGATCTTAAGAGTAAATAAAATAGATATTGTGCTTTAAATCTATCTTAATATATATTGCATAAGTTCAATATGAATATGTACATAGATAAACTATGTACTATATATACATAATTAACAACTAATTTAGTTATTGTACAGTTTTTTTAACAAACATTTTTTAAATTTTTGATAAACTTGTGGCGTAGAAAATACCTTTCTTAATTTTATTTTCAGACACCTTACGAAAACCGAATGTACAGCTTAAAAATTGAATGCGGATCCAAATATCCAGATGATGCTCCCACAGCTAGATTTGTGTCAAGAATAAATATGACTTGTGTAAACAATTCTACAGGAACGGTAAGTCATGCCAAGAAGTAAACTGCTCATCTGATATAGTAATTTCACAGGTTTGAAAAAAAAGTGTTGCCATAGCCAATCATTAAAAACTATACTTGTTTACAGTTCAGCACTGCTAACGCACAAGCAGCCAAATATTATTTGGCACATGCTAAATATAATAATGTAGTTTAACTCTTTACAAAAAATAGTAACTTTAACTGGTATTCAAAAAGTATCAGAACAATGTCATATTATTTGAAATTTTGGAAATCAAAGTGAAACTTATCATATTGATACTACACTAAAAAATCTACTGTTTTAAAACAAATACTGGATGTTACTTCATTAGAAGTATGGCAGACAAAGAGTCAGAAATAAATATTAAATGAGAGCTTAGGCTAAGTTCATTAAATTAAAGATGTTATATTGGAGAACAGAATATGTGAAATCTGAGGGTTCATTCTGTAGAAAACTTCTAGGATTTAATAAACTTTAGCTTGTTGAAACATTATTTTTTTTTAATTTTTTTAAGAATTGTAGTAAAACTCGGAAAGTATACACTTGATACAAAGAACAGCTTTTCTGAATAGTCAGCGATAGTTTGGAAGGATAAGACTGGTGAAATATTATCGGACATGGAAATCATGATTCCAGCATTGTTTGTTGCAAGTACAAAGTGTTAAGATGACAAATGACATATCTTTGCAGAAATATCCACAATTGTTTTTACCTGCAATGGTCATTCCAGTCTTTGTTTATCAATCACGATATGATTGACCTGTTACTTTTCAACCCGCCTACTTTTTTACTTTTGACCGTCGCTTTTGTGAAGGTCAAACACTGCTGCAAACTAGCATTTTATAAAGTAACGAGCATCTTTTATCTTTATCGATATATGGATATTATACGATAGTCGATGAACTGATGTATAAAGACCTAATTGCATTTAACTACGATTAACAGGTGATGAGAAGCAGAATTTTGTGTAGTTCAGTTTTCAATGTTACCATTACTATTATGTTATGTTTGCACTATGTCAGTGTCTTGTTTACGATTTTGTCGATATAAAATAACACTATTTTGAAATAATGAGAGATTTAAGAGTAATAAAGATTTTTATTTATATATTTTTGACATATAATTTGTGTATTTTTGTCAAGAAACGTTTATTTATGTAATTAGGCTACTAAAGTGTTTTCATAGTAATATATTTTTATTTTACTTCCAACAGCAACGCCATTTATAGATTGTCAGAAAGATGCACTATTCTGGTTTATGGCGGTAAAGAAAAAACTATATATAATGTATACAGAGTGAGTTTTATGTCCTGGCACACCTGGATGTAATTTAAACGGCCCGAGATATCTATGTGAAACCTTAACCCTAGCTATTATAACATATTTTCTTAATTTTTCAAGTTGTTGAAAATTTTGCCCCCCTTTTCTAAAGGGGGGTAAAGGGGGGCAACTAAACATTTTCAAATACAAACCCCTATCATGTGACCCCTCATTTTAAAGGGAATAAAAAAAGAAATCCAATAATGCAAACTAGAGGTCTATACGTTTATTTTAACAGATTTTATGACAAATTTATAATAATAAAATCAGTAACTGTCTTGTCCTGTTTATCGTAACATGAGTCAACACTAACGCAAATTCTAAAAACAGTTACCTGTTTTAATGTAGCAGGTGTTCAAACTGTTCATCTTCGGCTGTTTGACAGTGTGCTAGACGTGTGTAAAAACTTGTGACAGCATTCAAGAAATTATCTCTAGGAATTGTTTGAGATAAGTTCAAAATTCTTTGCGTTAAGTCATGGACGTCAATTGGCCTTGTTTTGTACACTAGATATTTCATGTAGCCCCAAAAAAAGTAATCAAGTGGGTTAAGGTCAGGAGACCTTGCTGGCCATTCCACAGCGCCCCTTCGGCCTATCCACCTTCTTGGGAAGACATTATTTAGATATTGTCTAAGACCATAGTGTGGTGGTGCTCCATCTTGTTGTAACCAAATGTTATCAGCTTCTTGTTCAAACATATTTTGGAGTGCAGGCACAATCTGGTTTTCAAGCATATCTAAATACTTCACAGAATTTAAATTTCCATCAATTATAAATGGACCGACTAAGCGGTGATCAACTATTCCTGCCCAAACATTAACTTTAGAAGGGTGTTGTGTATGGGCCTCTACATACCAGTGTGGATTGTTATCTGCCCAGTAACGACAATTATGCCGATTGACGGCACCGTTGGTCATGAAAGTTGCTTCGTCACTAAAAAGGAATTCTGTTCAGTAACTCAGGTTCAGCGTCTAGTTTGCCCATCATTATATCACAAAATTCAACCCTACGGTCATAGTCATCTTCACTAAGCTCTTGCACTAGTTTGACTTTAAAAGGTTTGAATTTATTACATTTAAGAATTTTTCTTACCGAAGATTGGCTAATGTCGTGCTCCAAAGCAGCTCTTCTCGTAGATATGTGGGGATCTTCAACAAAGGACTGCATAACATCTAATGATTTCTCCTCGTCAATTACAGGAGCCCTTCCTTGGCTTGGGTCTATCCTTTACAGAATGAGTATCATTAAACCGTTGAACAGTTCTTGCCACCGTAAATCTAGTTATGGGATTGTTCCGGCTAGGAAATTCCTCATTGAATAATTCTGCTACTTCAGCGTATGATTTCATACGTTCTCCATAACCTCTGATCATTAACACAGTAATTCTTTCAAAATCAGAATTCTCTATGTAGAAATAAAATAAGTAACACTATTTGTCAGAAAAATAACCTTAAACTGATGTTGTTTATAGCAACTTAACCAATCAGCTGATGAAATGCAAGTGAGTAGTAAAGAGAAAGTCAACAGTAGATTGTTGCAACCGGTAAGATAAGAACAAAGGAAATTCTAAAGCATGTTGACTCATGTTACGATAAACAGGACAAGACAGTTACTGATTTTATTATTATAAATTTGTCATAAAATCTGTTAAAATAAACGTAGAGACCTCTAGTTTGCATTATTGGATTTCATTTTTTATTCCCTTTAAAATGAGGGGTCACATGATAGGGGATTTGTATTTGAAAATGTTTAGTTGCCCCCCTTTACCCCCTTTAGAAAAGGGGGGCAAAATTTTCAACAACTTGAAAAATTAAGAAAGTTATAATAGGTAGGGTCAAGGTTTCACATAGATATCTCGGGCCGTTTAAATTATATCCAGGTGTGCCAGGACATAAAACTCACTCTGTATACATCTCAAATAATATACCAGAGCTAAGTATATATTTTATGAATCTTGATCAAATGTCTGGCAATTTGTTTATTTTAGAATTTGTATTTATTAAATATTTTCTTGGCATGGTCTACTTACCCCAATATGCCAAATATTACATATTTTTATTGTTTACATGAATAAACAAAAAAATTAAAAATCTTTAAATTAAGAAAAGCACTTGCATTTCTTAAAAAAATGAAGCATAACATTGTAAAATCAGATTATAGTTGCTGCTTGCAAACTGTCAAAAGAGGCTTGCCAATTGAGGGATTTTGGTTGCCAGTAGATGGGTTAACACTTTGAGTGCTATGGCATCTGGCCAATGGCTATACCCTAAAGTGCTAGGTAGTTTTAAGCAAAAATGAAGAGTTTAGGGAAACATTTTATTATTTCATTATTTGAATACATATTATCTTGGTACTTTTTGTTTTGCCTTGTACCAAAATAACCAAAGAAGAGATCTGTTAAAAAAGAAAATACATTTGATCTTAGTAGTATTCGCTAAAGCTAAGAAAATATTTGTTATTGTTTATCTTTGAACTTTCGTATAGCAGTACTTAAAATGTTTTACCTATTTATGTAAACTTAGCTTTAAATGCAAAATAAAATTCATATATTTTCATGTTTCTTTACTAAAAAATTAAGGAGTAGAGGACACATCTTGTAATCCATGTACGCAAAAAATAGTTGAACCTGTTGCATATGAATCATTTGTGTCAACAAAAAAGAAATAACAGCTCGAATAAATATAATACTGCATTGAAATGCTTATATGAGGACGTACATACATAGTAAAATAAAATATAGAAAATAATTTTGTATTATAAAAATAAAGTTTCTGTTGTCGGCAATGTTTTTTAGGCTATGGAGAAAATAAAAAAATATTGTAAAAAACAGACAATTGAGCTAAAAAGTAATGTAATACAATGTTTTATATTACAAAGAAACAAACTATTTACATATTTAATACATTTCAGTTGAGTAAAACATCACAAATCTAAGCAACACCTTTGCCTGGTATGACAATTCTAAGTACGTAAACAAACGAACCTAACCTTCTGTTATCACTTCTAAATAATATAAACAATAAGTAAATGGCAACCGAATAGCCAAAAACCGATTCTCCAATACTTTTTGGATAAAATGATTTTGATAGTATCCAGTAAATTAAATTAACCTGTTCGTAATGTACGAAATACATTGTGTCACCATACAGATACTAGTACTGTTCAATATAAACGCTGCATCTACCACATAGACACCATATCACTCAAAAGATTAAGTGAAACTATTGTAAATTATTGTGTAAAAAAAAAAATAACAAAATAGTTGTTAATTTGGTTGATATTGAAACAGGTGGACAATCGACAAGTTCCCGTACTGGCAAGATGGACACGAGACTATACAATTAAATCGGTCCTGCAAGAACTGCGAAGGCTGATGACTCTCAAGGACAACATGAAGTTGACACAGCCGCCAGAGGGCAGCTGTTTCTAACTGTCCGATGACCGGTGTTATCACCTTGTTACCTTACTGTATCTGCAGTTGTATCGAGCAGTATAATATTTTTTCACCAAAAGTAAAGAAATCGTGTTCCTGTTTTATTCCACACTTGTGCTGAAGATGTGTTCTGCCGGATATAATTATTCACTTTTTCCTGAATTTTCTTTAATTTAATTCACTGTCAAAAAGTATGTTAATATTCTTTAATGTTAGTTTTCTAAAAATATGATAATATGTATGTATGGTTTATAGTGAAGATTTATGCTTTTGCTTGTATGGAACACACCATGTTTACTTACTCTTGAAATGTATATAATGACAAAAAGTCCTGTGTTGAAGCAATCGTAACAACACATGCTATTAATAGATGTTTCATTTATGCTTATTTTTTATATTTAATTAGTCCAATAACAAATTGTATATAATTCTTTTTTTTTATTTCCGTACGATAGTCTATTATATTTTGTCGGTCAAAGTTACAGTTCTCTTGTGTGAACTCAATTATTTAACATTAAATTTATTATTCAGAGTATAAAATATTCATATTTTATTTATAATGAATTATCACTTCATAAAATTTGAACTTATAATTAAAAGTTGTATGCTTTAGTCTGTAAAGGTTATTTCAGGGCTTCAACCAATTAAAAGATTTTATCAATAAACTGGTTATTTATTGAGATGTTAGTGTGTGATCTTCATGTTTTCCATATTTTATTAAGGTATATATTTAAGGCTGTTCTATTGAATTAAAGTTACAACTTTTTTTTGAAATTTTTATAAATTGGATAACTTGTTCTATCATTTAGTTGAACCCTTTGAGGACCAAGTGACAGTCAATTACGTTACAATTAGATAAAAAAAGTTTCAAAGTCTAGACAAATATGTAAATCTACTTTTAGAGGTCACAAATTACTGTAGTTGAATCTGAATCAATAAAATACCGTGTTTCTCGCTATGATTAGCCATGTCCTATGATCTGGCTATGTATGCTTTTAAACTAAATTGTTAATTTTCCAATTCAAAACAGTTTGTTCTCCTAGATAACAAAATGTCTAGTTAATACTGTAAAGTTTCATAGTTAAGAAAAATCTGTAAAGCTAATTTTAGAGGGCGCAAAGTACAGTAATTGACTCTGAATCACTGAAATATCATGTTTCTAGCCATGTCCAATGACCTGGCTGTACATGTGTTCAAATTAAATTGTATATTTTCCTATTGAATACAGTATGTTCTCCTTGTATATTTTCCTATTGAATACAGTATGTTCTCCTAGATAACAAAGTTTCACAGTCTAGAAACATTTTTAAGTCTACTATTAGAGGTCGTAAATTAACCAATTTGATTTACACGCACAAATTGAAAATCGCTCTACCAAAGGATGAAGGAGGTGAGATAGAGCAAAAAGTCATAGGGCCAAAGTTATAGATTGTCTCAAATCAGGCACAGACAACAATGTAGTTTTGCTGTAGAACCGTTCGTTTAGCCACTACAGTCCAATTAGAGAAACGCTGTTTTTGGCATTTAAAATGTTTGGCACTAAAAAGGCTGCCTCTTTGATTTACAAAGAATTTTTCAAAATCCTTTCTTATTGCACATATACAACAAAAGATCTTTGACCCTACAAAATTTCAGTCTTGTAGGCTTAGACCTTTTTTAGTTACAGCGATGAGTGAATGAGTCAGTGGTATTTGCCTTTTATAGGTATAGATAGATAACTGAAAGAATGTTATTAAATTTAGAAGTGAAACATTTATGATAAGTTAACATACCACTTATTACATTGTGTTTTGTCCATTGGGGCCCTTCCTTATATTGTTAATCGACTGATAGGGATGTACATTTGGTGTCTGCGCTCCTTATTTCTTACAAATCATTACCTATGTCTTGCCTGTACAGAATATTGTTTTTTTAATTTGGTTGGTTTTGTGACAATTTGGCTTATTACTAATTGATTAAAAACTTGATTATGTTGCCATATTTAAAATAATTTTATAAACTAAAATATGTAAAAAAATATTAGCTAGCTAAATAATTTTTGTTAGAATAAATAAAATTTAAAAAAATATATAGGTCAGTTTCAGCTTACTAGTTGTCACAAATATTGTAGAAAAAATTGTTTTAAAAAAATTATATCATATTTATTTGGAGAATTTTTATAAGTAAAATTGAGAAATCATACAAATCAATTGTTGCATAGATGATTATATTGTGTTGCAATAAAAAACTATAATACTTGTACATTTGCACTTACGATTTTTTTTCGGTTCTCAAAGGGTTTGTAAAATCTGCCAAAACTTTATGGTGAAGAGAACGAACTATTGGTTCAGTACTCACGTATTGGATCTATTATATATAAGAAGCAGAAATATTACAATACAATTTTATACATTTTTATTGGAATGTGTGAGTATTATTTCTTCTTCTTCTTATTTACATACAGCCAAAACTTGTTTCTAGGTTAGTAGGAAGTGGTAGTTGGAATACTTCTTAAAATAGAGCCAGAGACTTCATTATTATTTCTGACTGATAAATATTACGTGAACAAATATTGTTATTAGATACCTGGTTATGTTATTACGAGGCGTGTTTTTAAAGTAAGTACCGTTTTTAAATTACGCCGCCGCAGCGCTGCGGTCACCGTTTAGCGCATGCGCGCCGTGTAGCCACATCTGTTGGGAAGCCACAGACGCCATTACGGAACCATCCGATCGAGTCTACATCTGTTTGCGTGATTTTAAAATGACTCCACCTATTGAGAATCCCGCCGACTGTAAAGTGCGTGCTGTAATACGGTTTCTCTGTGTTCAAGGCTTCAAAGCAGTTGACATTCATCACCAAATCAGTGAAGTGTATGGTGAAAACATTATGAGTGATGGAATGGTTCGGAAATGGGTTAGGGCCTTTAAAGATGACCGTACAAACTTTCATGATGAGGAACGAAGTGGGCGACCTTCAGTCATTACCCGTCGGTGACTGAAGGTCGCCCACTTCGTTCCTCATCATGAAAGTTTGTACGGTCATCTTTAAAGGCCCTAACCCATTTCCGAACCATTCCATCACTCATAATGTTTTCACCATACACTTCACTGATTTGGTGATGAATGTCAACTGCTTTGAAGCCTTGAACACAGAGAAACCGTATTACAGCACGCACTTTACAGTCGGCGGGATTCTCAATAGGTGGAGTCATTTTAAAATCACGCAAACAGATGTAGACTCGATCGGATGGTTCCGTAATGGCGTCTGTGGCTTCCCAACAGATGTGGCTACACGGCGCGCATGCGCTAAACGGCGACCGCAGCGCTGCGGCGGCGTAATTTAAAAACGGTACTTACTTTAAAAACACGCCTCGTATTTAAAATCAAATATAATTTCCTTTATCAATTAAAATAATTTAAATCTGAATTAATGAATAACCCTTGTACACTATTAAGTTATTGAAGTTCCATTAGATTTTCATAAAACGTGAGTAACATAATTAGCACTTGAATAATTTTTGTGTATTCTTAGCCCTATTAAATCAATTAACTGTAAAAATTGGTACGCCAATTTAATTCTTCTTCTTTTTCCTTTTCAACTTTAAAAATTCTCACTTAAAGGCAGAATGTTAGTACTATGTTTGACTACCTTAATAAAAAGCAAAATTTCAAAAACTACCTTTTTTCATAGTTGTTAAATAATTGAGATTGCAATATTTTGAAATATATTGTTATTTTATTCTTGATCAAAATTTGCTAATTTAATACTAACAAATCTTCAGATTGATTCTAATTTTGTCCAGTTCTGATAGCAAAAATAAATTTTGTAATGTTGAAATTTGTTTACTGATTTTACCTTACCTGTAAGAAATTTGAGACAAAGTTTGCGTTTTACTCCTTAAAGAACAAACCCGATATAAATGTAGCAGGACAACACTTTTATCAATAATTTAAGTTACTCTTCTATTATTTATGGCAAAATGTACTTTGATTTTCATAAGCTCAAGCTGCCTTATTTTCAAAACTTGTATTAAAAAATGCAATAAAACTAAAAACAAAAACATTATTTAGAAACATATAAGTCCAATTTGAATCGTCATCAGTTCTTTTTTCTACAAAGACAATAATTGTCAAACCCAATATACTATGTAACTATCAGGCACGGATTTAAGGGGGGGGCGATGGGGGCGATCGCCCCCCCCCCCCCAAACGGAAAAAAGCAAAAATGTACCTACACACTTAGAATAAAATGTTAATAAAATATTTGATTTACCGTCATGAAAATAACATTAGTAATTGTTACCATCTTAATAATATTACAGGATATATAATATTCGGATGTGTAGTCTGAGTTTGTAGAAAGGAGAATTTCCGAGTCGTCGGTTGGTAATTGGTAGGCCTATATATTTTCGCCGGCAACACTGCGTGTCTAGCGCCGACGTAGTGGCGAGACGCCGAGACACTGATTGACAGACAACATTGATTTGATAGTTGAGTTATTATATTAATGGTTGTGTAATGAATGTGTTAAATGTAACCATTGATTATATAAACCTACAATAGATAAACCATCTAATAGGAATATTTGTGGCAGTAATTTTGTTAGTTTGTGTGGTCCGCAACCACAGCTGGTTTAAACTGCATTATATTTACATGGGACTACACTAGCGCTCCACAATGGACCACAAAAACAGCTGATATTTTGAGACTCAAAATTTAACATTGGATGGGAAATCAATGATGTAACTCTACACAGTTAACTATGTTTAACTATGTCCAAACTATGTTTAAGTTGTTGCTCATTGAACTGTTTCCATAAAATTTTAACAATACAACATTCCAATGGAATCCATTTTTATTATTTAATAGTTGTGATATTAAATGTATATACTTAAATGCTATTTCGAAGTTGTACAATTTATTTTGAAATTACATCAGGAAACTACCCCAGAGGTTCTAAGAAGTATCAATGGCAATACCTATGGCAATACCAATTTGACAATTAATTGTTTATACTAGTGTCATTAATCAGCTGTTGAAATAAATTTATGCCAAACTTATTTTCGATTACAGAACTTAGGTATTCTTCTATATTTAAACCCTAAAAACACCCCCCAAACTGCTAAAAACTACTTCTAGGACGTTAAAATAGCAAAAATTTTTCGGGGGAGGACCCCCCCCCTTACTGGGGGGTATTCCATACCCCCCAGACCCCCCGGCAGGTTCGCCCCCCCCAATTCACTGCTCTGGATCCGTGCCTGGTAACTATAACTATTATATGGTACAGTATCTATAACATAACCTTTTTTTGTCCCCATTATTTTTTTATTTATCTGCCAGTTCAGTAAATCTGGTGTATTGTGTAACGAATTATAATTAGAATATAAATCAATCATCACAGGATTAGACAGACTTTGGCATTTAGTTGTAATACTAAAAATAGTATCCATATCAGTACCTAAAGGTGGAAGTGCAAAGTTGTTAAAATATTTCTAAAAGAAGAAGTGACAGTTTAAATTAGTGCCTTTTTTAGGCTTTTTTTATAGGTTAGTAATAATATCCTGTATTGCATAAACGATTTCTACAGTTGCATTGCGTGTTTCAAAACTATTCTTTAGAAAGAAGAGAGAAAAACCATGTTCACACTTAATTTGTGGGGATCAGAACTTTCTCCCCGTAATTTTCAAATGTTTTATCCCTGCAGCTCATTATGAACTCAAATCAAATCTCTTTATTGTTGTGGACAATATAGTTGCATAACAAACGTCATTAAATTATAATGAGCTTATACATCCGTTCAATAATTAAAAACTAGTGATGTATTACGCTAGTAACTGAACATATTGTCATTAAACAATAAACTGTAATATTCTTTATTAATGAGAAGTGTCTTGAGATTCTTTTAAATTTAAATAAATTAGGTTTTCCCTTTAATGCTATTGGCTATTTGTTAGATAATTTAGTAGGAATAGATTAGTTATAAACCTTTTTTTTAATGAGCTGATGAATGTCCTGGAATAGTCAATGATTGTGTGCCTCTAAGCATGTGGTTGGTTTATGCAGGAAAAAGATTGACATTTGTCTTTAAAAATATGAAAAACAGACATAAATGCTACGAAAAGTTATGAGGTGGTTCGCTCAAAAGATGCCTTTGCAAGTTGACGCATTTCTCATCCCAAGAATGATTCTTACTGTTTTTTTTTTTTAATAGCAAACAATTTCTTTTTGTAAGAGCTTTCATAACCCCAAATAGGAAGACAGGTAAGATTAACAACCATGACAAGCAAGCAGCAAAATTAAATTGTTGCATGAAAGAGATAGTCTGCAAAGGGGGAATAGACAACTATTTATTTTTTTTATACTTTAATAATATGCTCATCTTCAGAGTAAAACGCCTTTTATACTAAGGGGTGTTTAGCCAATATTTGAATTGTTTGGGATTATCACGGCATTTGTTCAGACACTATTGTCTGTACTGTTAAGTTTATTCCTTTTGCCTCATATCGCTGTACGTCTCAGCTTTGCACCGACTCTTTTTTGAGTCGACATAACAAGGCTACCCAGAGAATTTTTGAGACAGAGCTGTCGGCAACCCAAACTCCATAACCCTCTAATAGTTCACTATAACACTCGTGATTACGCCTCTATTGCAGTGTTTATTTCAAAAAAAAATCATAAAACTAATTTACAATAAAAAGAATATCAATTGGCATATTTCCCTGTTCAGTATGAAATAAGAGAATTAGGAATAAAATATTGCAACTGATTTACTAAAACGTTTGTAAATAAAATTTTCATAAAGAAAAAAAATTTTTAATTAAAAACTTCAAAAGTTTGCACCCCCTCTACAAATTACAACACTATCTGAAGTTCGAAAGTAGCCAAACTATAGAAAATTTCTTATTCTTTTAGAATATATAAATAGATAGCACCATTTGTACACCTATCTTTTACACATGTACATAAAACCTAATAATTACACCGGTAAAAAATGCCTTAGCAATGTAGTATGAGCAAGTACATTTTGTAAAAAAATTATAGAAATATACAAAGAGTATTAAATAAATCGTATAAAGCAATGGATTTGGAGCAGTAGATTGGAACGATATATTATATGCGATATTTATGGTACAAATAAGTCAGCTGCTGTTGTTTATTTACAACGATGTCTAGTCGTTGGAAAACCGACCAATAACCTACCAGACCTGCTGATCAACGTCGGAAAACCAACTGGTTTTAGGCCTTTTATTTGAGGGTTAAAGGCATTGTTGCACAACTTTGAATTTAAAAAATAGCAATTGCATATTGGATCATTATTGAGGTTGTAGTGATATAAAATTCAATTTTCGATTGTGAAATGGTCCAAATATATACATATATATATATATTACTCGCAATTGCCAAATTTCTGCATTGTCTGAAATTTTTGCCCACTGCGAAGTGCTAACTTTATTTTACTCACTCTGCGGAATGAGTACTTTATTCAGGCAATGGCCAAACAAAAATACTCAATCCGCAGAGTGATTATTTTCACTTACTCAATACCCGAAGTGAAGCTTTATTTCGGGTTTTGAGCAAAATTAAATACACTCCGCTGAGTGAGCATTCATATTTACTCGTTCCGCGGATTGTGTATTATGGATTTAATCAATTGCCAAATGATGTTTCCCACAGTGTGTAGAGCTGTTATCTGTTGCTAGGCCTGACATATTTCTGTACAAACTCGTGTGCATGAACATACATGTATTTGTACACACGGTATGCGTTCGAATACATGCACTTTTTCTGTGCATAGTTAGTAAGAATTATTTTGTATTGTAACAGCAATTGACTGACAAACACCGACGACATTGACCACTAAATGACCTCCAGACATCTGACACTTCCAGGAATACCCTAAGATAAAACCCCACTCTAAGCTTAAGGATTCTAAGCTTGTGTATTACTGAGTTCATAAAATCAAGAACAAGAAAACTGACGATACGTATGGGTATACGATTTCTCTGATTTTTTGTCACCTCTGGTGCTCCACAGTATTCAATTATGTTTTTATTATTGTTTTATTTATTTTTTTTATTTTAAAAGGATTGCATTATTAGTTTTATATATTTATTAGTAGCAGAATACAATTACAGTGTTGTTTATTAATACTAATACATATTGTATTAATTTGCTATTTATGAAAAAAACTAATTAATTTATTTTAACAATATACTTATTTCTAAATTTAGTTTCATCATACACATTACTTATTATTACAAGTCAAACTATTGTGACATTTTGAATTAAATTTAATCTTTTTTTTAAGCAAGCACAAGATTTATTCATACATTTCTGTTTACAATTGCAGCGCATAAAACCTTGCTTGGAACCAGAAGATGCCATTGCTTCTGCTCGTACTGTTATAGGATTTTCAGGAACGTCTTCAAGCTTGAGGAACTTGTTCGGAGCTCGTTGAAACTGATTCCTAGAAAAAGCTTTATCCAACCTACCATGTTTTGTTCCTAAAATAAATAGATCTGGATCCGCAGTTCCAAGATCACAGCTAAAACGTTTCTCGGTGCAAGACGTCCTCGGTCAACATCTGGAATTTCCACTAGGACATTATCAACAATTGACAAGGGAATGATTTTTTTCTGGCAATCGGATAAAATTTTTTGGGCTTGTTTTTGAAGGCCGCATTTATTCATTTTACGTTCCGCTTCAATAGCAGATTTCTTTGTACACAATGAACATAGTGGAATTTCTGAAAAAGAATACATGTTACATTCTGGATGAAAATTTTCAGAACACTCAACACAAGTTTCTCCTTTGTCATACTCTCTGTTACAGACCTAGCATATTGAAGATAGCCCTTCAGTTACTATATTTTGATTTTCAGTCACACTGCAATCCTGACCCTCTTCTGTCTCTTCATCATCAACAATAAAGTTTGTGTTAATAATGAAAGATGTTATTCGAGTTCCTCCTCAGTAGATATATTATTAGCAAGACTATCTGGTAAATTAGAACTGAGCAACCCATTTTGTTGCTTAAAACCAAACATTGCTTCACATGGTGTTCTATTGATTCCAGTGTGAAAGCTTACGTTCTTAGAGTACTGGACATATCTCAAACCAGAAGCCCAATTATGCGTGTCATCGTCCGTCATCCATGCTACTAGACTGTCTCGTACATCTTGATTGACTCGTTCAACTGATGCGGTTTGCCGTGCACCAATTTCATACCATACCATTTCTCTGCTAGTTCTTCAATGATCTGAAACGTGAAAGACAATAATTAAAACAATCTTAAACAATGTGCATTGTAAGGTGTAGTAAGAATTTCTCATAGGCTAATTAAATTAATCTACCATATTGCAAAACTCCCTGCCGTTATCGCTATGAAGAATAATCTGTGCCTAAATAGGCAGAAAATATATATAAGGAGATCAGCCACTTCCTGTGCAGTCTTCGTCTTCAGAGGGCGTAGTAAAACATATTTTGTTAAGTGATCCTGGTAGTTCAATATGAATTAATATTCAGCATCAGGTTCCTATTGCATGTCTATAAGATCAACCTGAAAATAAAAACTCAATAAAACTTCGGAATTCCATTATTCAGTTTAGACATTTATGTATTAGCAATAATAGCTGTTAGTTGTTATGATTTGCTATAGGCCCTATATTGTATTGTTTCAGTGTTTTGTCGTTAAATGCTATACAAACTACGTTTATATTTTCATAAGTGCTAGCCCACTTTAGGCTTAGCCCAGTCTTAGGAGGTATTATTTAAAGTTATACATGAAAGGCAATTATAATTTTAAATAATAATTAAAATTATAAAAAGCAATCAATTTTATTAAAAGCAATCAATAAAATTAAAAATCAACCAATCCATTGATTTTTAAAAGCACCCACCCGCCTACCCATACAGTGGTATTGACCAACCCGCCCACCCATTGTAACTTTTTTCTTCAATGCACAAATTTCACAAAATTGTAAAAACAAATTTATCGCCTCTCTAGTGATATAGTGATATTACAGAATTTATTCTCAAGTTCGGCTTCCATAGCTTTTTATTTTTTATACCCCAGCATTAAATGAGCTGCTTTTAAGATTCCAGACAATTCGCTAGCTCGGCAAAAATATTTTATACCTGTAAGTGTGCCCTCAGATTTTTGAATTAGCAGCTCCTTGTCTCCTATGTCAATGACATCAAATCTATTAATACGGAGGAAATATTTGGTAGTCATTTTTAGTCCTTCTTCACTTTTGCTCCTTTCTTTTCATCAATATAAGATTGATACTGTAAATCATCAAATAAAAACAGCCTACTTTTCTCATTTAACAACTCAAGAAGCTTATACTGAAACTGAACCTCCATTCCGTACAACGCTGATGAAAAATGCTGCACTGCAACTGCAACACGCATGGTTCAAACAACAAGGAACTCACTATTCAGTCTCAAACAGTGGGTCACTCACATGCTGTTTACAGGGAATGGGCGAGAGACATCCCTGAACAGGCCCGTACGTCGTGGGAAACATTTCAGCAATTGAGTTAATCCATAATACACAATCCGCGGAATGAGTAAATATGAATGCTCACTCCAAGGAGAGTGTATTTAATTTTGCTCTACAGTTTCTATAGAATCTACAGTTTCCGGTGACAACCGCATCAAGGTACTATCTACAATATTTACAAGATGACCAGACGTTTCGCCCATACTGAGATGTGGCATCCTCAGTGGTTTCTCTGAGACTGAAATCGGCGAGTGACCTTCCAGCTTTTATAACAGGTGGTGGGGTTGGGACTGGTTGGCAGGTATGCTGGAGAGGGGTGCAGAGGCACTATCCACGTGACCTCGGTCATTGGCTGAAAAATCAATATGGCTGACTCTTCAACCATCCATAATACACATATTCAACCACTGAGGATGCCACATCACAGTATGGGCGAAACGTCTGGTCATCTTGTAAATATTGTAGATAGTACCTTGACGCGGTTGTCACCGGAAACTGTAGATTCTAGTTATTTCAGGCAATGCCCGAATTCGGAAATTGCGAGTAACATATACACCGTTACTTTTTTTAAGGGCCATGTCATACGAGCGCTATTGCCGTCGCGCAGATGCCGTCGAGATAACGCCGGAAAAAGTACATGTCATACGTGACGGCAAATGCGTCGCGTTGATGCCGTCCCGCCAACGCCAGGTGCCTGTCATACGTAGCGTCTTCCGGGCGCATTTGCCGTCGCGGCAATTTTTTTATTACCAAGATGGACACCATCCAGTTAGGTTGTATCAGCTTTTTGCACATTTTATATATATATGAAGAGTATTATCGGAAGAATCCAAGACGATGGGGAACCCATTCTGTGCTTTCTTCTCGTTTGTCGACAGGACAGTTTCATCTGATGTTCCAGGAACACAGGAAGTATGAAGATACATTTTTTAGTTACTATCAAATGTCGGTTGCTTCTTTTGACGAACTCCTTAGTGCCGTGTGTGACAAAATAAGAAAGACAGACACAGTGATGAAGAGGAGTATAGAACCTGCAGGGTCCCCGCGTTACGTGCGCCGCGTCGCTAACGTGACCGACCGCGTTGGCTGCGCTCAGCGTCCGGCTAACGCGGACTCGCCGACGGCAATAGCGTCCGTATGACATGCGCCTAAAGAACCCCATTGCCGGGTTGGAGCGACTTTAACGCGACGGCATCTGCGCGACGGTAATAGCGCTCGTATGACATGGCCCTAACTGTGTGTTGTAAGGTGAATTTTAAAATTACCCTAATACTATTACCTATTACCCAGCAGCATTCGTTGACCACATATGTGGATAGAACTTGTCACATAAAACTTTTACATTTAAAACACAAAATATATATCATATTTACTCAACTTTTGAGGCAAGTTAGGCGGCCGGTGAGGTTGAAAAAGAACAGTTACATGTCCGAGATTGGGTCCTCAAAAAATTCTTGTAGGAAGTAAAAGCTTTTTCGCACAAGCCAAGAGCTCAGCCTAACTTTCAGGTGTTCCGGTTTGAGGCTACGGATGTCAGTTGGAAGTTTGTTGAACATCCTGAATGCTATCAGTGGGTAACTGTCCTTTACTTTGCTCAAGCGACAGTGCGGGACATTCAAGTTGTTTTTGCCCTTGGTGTTGTGACTGTGGATCGTGTCTCGAGTAAGCTTGGTGAGTGGAGTAGTGGCTTTCAGGTGTAGAATACAGCCGAGTATGTACTGACAGTAAGTACTCTGAGTTCTTGAAACAATGGCCGGCAGTGTGCTAACCGCTCACAAGTAACTCCAGAGACACTTGTGAACAGTATTACATGCTGAACATTTCTGTAATGCTGCTGATGTAGAAATATGGATTTTCTTTATCTGCAGACCATTGAAGGCTACGTTTAAAGAACCTTTAATTATCTACTGTAGTCATTTCCTGTTGAAGACTGTCTTTCCTCCACCAGCGCAATGTTGTCGCAGATGTTCTGATGCAGCTACTTTTATCTTTTTGCTGTAAACAAATACTGTCTCTTTGCAGGACAGCATTTTAATTATTGAAACAGGAAATATATTACTTTTTTAGAAAGGTTCTATAAATTATAATACTATTCTGAATTAATGTCTTGTGTAAATTAATTAATTATTATTAAAATTTATGACTTACTACGGACCTACTACTTAACCCGGAAGAACACACATTTGAAATTGCAGCCATAGAAATCACCTGAGTGCTGCGCTAATTTGGTCTTAAAAGCAAGTTTTTTCCAAAATACTGGAAAAATAAATAAGACATATTTTACTTATGTCTTAGATAAAATCATATTAGTTAAGGAAATTAATAAATATTGCACAAACTTTAAACAAGTATTTTTATTTATATAATATACATACATAAACTAATATGATTTGGTACTTATTAACATCTGTATATTGATGTTATTAATACTGTATAATAACAAATGTTTGATTAGAAGCAGGATATAAACAACACTCTAAATGAAGAAAAAATACATATACAAATCAGTCCTCGTATTATTCTTGGGAGTGCTGCTTATCACAACAGCCACTGCAAGTATTCACAGTATGTTCGCCACATAGGGCCATTGTTTTCGGCTTCACCTGCTTAGAAATCAGTTTAGTGGTCACTAAACTGCTGTTCATCTTGCTCCTCAAGACCTTCATCTAATACTGCTTCTTCATACAACTATCTTTCGCCTTCTCCGAATATTAATCATCATTTAACCACATTTGAATATTTTGTCGAGCATGCTCACTATCCACGGCTTATAAAAGAGTAGCAATATATACAAAATAGAAACGATAAAAATGGTTCATATATATTAGATGTATACACTTAAGAGGAAGTAATAACGACTAGAATAGAAAGGTTGGTAAAAAAAGGGTGGAATAAACTGTTTATTTTACAGACGCCAAAGCTATTCTGGAAAATTACACTCAGTATTAAAAGTTTCTGATGGTAAATTTAGATGTACAGCAAAAAAACCCACTCCTGACTGAGGCGTGTGTTCTCCCAGGTTAAGGACTAAAATAAATAAATATTATTTTGGAGATATAAATAAAATACTAGGAAAGTAATAATGAATATTTTCAGAAAGTACCCCAATAGTCGTTAGTAGAGTATTAAAATCACTTTAACGCTTTTTTATAACTTTTAAATTCAGTCTTGTCCGCTCTGTTAATTGAATGTATTATGCGAACAAGTGTCCTGACAAACAATCTCACAGTTTTAGGACATACACCAAGACACTTTTTCATTTTCAAATAAACACATTTGTCCTTCAAATTCAGAAATTACACACTTAGATATTGGTATGTTAGAGAGATAGGACATCAGCAAACTTACCTTAAAAGACAAGTTCACTAACATCAGAGTAGTAGTCACAAACACAAAATAGACTCAGTCTCACATATTTTCAACACCACAGGCATTTTCTTCAGGTGAGTAGAGAGAGAGAGAGAGAGGCATTTTCACCTGAAGAAAATGCCTGTGGTGTTGAAAATTTGTGAGATTGTGTCTATTTTGTGTTTGTGACTACTACTCTGATGTAATACTCTGATGTGAACTTGTCTTTTGAGGTAAGTTTGCTGATGTCCTATCTCTCTAATATACTAATTCCTGGCCTAGTGCCCTTTACTTACTTACTTACTTAGTTGGCCACTCAAACCGTAAAAGGTTTTTGGCCTCGCCAACAATTTGCCTCCACTTCCTCCTGTCTTGCATCATCTCTTCTTCCACTCACATTTTCCGCATATCCCCTTGCACCTGATCTTTCCATCTCAGCCTTGGTCGACCCAAAGGTCTTCTTATACTTACTTATACTTATATATGAGACGCCGACCAACGTTGTTGGTATTTTAAGGCGAATATGAATGGTTCTTCCTGCTGGTCTTCCTTCCATTACTCTTCTCAATACAGATTCCTCCTCCCTTCTGTTTACATGGCCTGCCCATCTGAGTCGTCTTGATTTTCCTTCTGCTACTATGTCTGCTTCCTTGAACAATTCTCTAAGTTCCTGGTTTTTCCTTATTCTCCATTGTTCTTCTTCTTTCACTGGTCCATATATTGCTCTTAATACTTTATTTTCAAAGGTTACTAATCGCCTTTCTGTTTTCTTGCTCATTGTCCATACCTCAGAGCCATATAGGACTACTGGCCTTATAATTGTCTTGTACATTTGTTCTTTGGTTCTTCTTGATAAGGTTTTGCTTTTCAACATTTTTCCTAAGGCCCAATAGCACCTATTTCCGTTCAGTAACCTTGTTTCAATTTCTGTTTCTTCTTTATTTTGTTGATCAATAGTGACACCAAGGTATTTGAATTTTTCACAACTATTGAATTTATATGGATTCACTTCTAAAACCTGCTCTCTTTCTAATGCATTCCGTTCTATTTTAAGATATTTGGTTTTTTCCTCATTGATTTCTAAGCCTACTAAGTAAGTAAAGGGTATGACAGTCATATACGTGTACTCTGTACACAGCCACAACAAGGAAGGTCTCTCCAAAATTTAGGTGGAATCTCGCAGCAGTCAACTGGCGGTTCATTCACCCCTACACATACAGTGGTAGTGACCCGCCCGCCCACCCCTACACATACAGTAGTAGTGACCCGCCCGCCCGCCCCTACACATACAGTGGTAGTGACCCGCCGGCCCACCCCTACACATACAGTGGTAGTGACCCGCCGGCCCACCCCTACACATACCGTGGTAGTGTTTGGTATACTTACCGTATCTAAATATTACACTGAATCTAAACCTACAAGTTAACACTACTATTATGAAGATGGTACAACTACTATATCACCTATCATATATATCGATATATATATATTAATAAGCAAACAGTTTTTTGAATGTGAAATGGATAGCTTGTTTATAATACTGCAGTTTACCCGATTAGATCTTAAAAAATGCATTTCAGTATCTTTTTCTTTACTGACTGTAAGCTCAGTTCTGGATTCGACCCTTTGCCATCGAACCCTTAACCATGTTTTGCTTGAGTAATGAGCTCCTCAGCCAGACGTTTGAGACTGTCCTCGTTTTCGGCTAATAAGGCTACATCATCTGCAAAAGCCAATAATTTGATCTTTGCGTCTATCCACAGACCCTCATTCAAACTTTTTGTTCTTTTTAGTGCGTTTTCAATTGCCAGATTGAACAGTAAAGGTGATAACCCATCTCCTTGTCTTACGCCAGTGTTTATTTTAAATGTCTCTGAATATTCATTGTTTATTTTTACTTTACATTTTGATTCTTCCATACAAATCTCTGCCATCTTCACTAATTTCTCTGGTATTCCATATCCTTTAAGTGTTTCCCATAGATGTTTACGGTTTATACTGTCATACGCTTTTTTGAAGTCAACAAAAAGGATATGTGTGGTTTTGTCAAATTCCCAGTACTTTGAGTTGACTTGTTTTAAGATGAACAGTTGGTTTGTGGTTGATTTACCTCTTCTGAATCCTGTCTGATGATCACCCAGCATTTCTTCTCCATACTCTGTTACTCTCTTGTTCACGATTTTGGATAAAATTTTATATGTAGTGTTAATGAGAGATATTCCTCTATAGTTGTTACAGTTCTGTCTGTCCCCTTTCTTATGAATTGGTACGATTAGCGCTACCTTCCATTCATCTGGTAATTTTTCTTCATTCCAAATTTTCAGAATGAGCTTATGAATCTCTTCCTTTAATGACTTCCCTCCACATTTTAAAGCTTCAATTGGTATGCTATCTTCTCCTGGGGCCTTCCCATTCTTCAGTGACGCTATAGCTTCCTTTACTTCTTCCAATGACGGTTCTTCAATGAATGGTTGTGCATTTTGATATGTTTCATTCACACTATCATTGCTTGTTTCCCCATTTAGGAGTTTCTCAAAATATTCTTTCCATATTTTGAGGCACTCTCCTTGATTGCACGTTACTCTCCCTTGAGCATCTTTGATCCCAAAACTGTTTGGAGTGAATCCTTTTTTAAAAAAACGTACTGTCCGATTAAAGTCCTTAGCATTGTTACATGTTCTATCTTTTTCTGCTCTTTCCAATTGTTCTCTCAAGAACTTCCTTTTTGCAGTTCTTAGTCTCCTGTTCACTTCCTGGTTTAGTCTTTGGTAATTGTTTTTATTTTCTTGAGTTTCACTCAATAGCCACTTCTGTTTTGCCTTTTTCCTCTCTTCTATTGCATTTCTACACTCCTCATTGAACCATGGCTTATTGTATCCTTTCCTTGTTCCTATTACCTCTTTCATCGTCGTTTGTACCGTAGTTTTTATTTTGTTCCACCGCTCATTAATATCTATTTGTTCATTTTCTTTTTCCATGTTGTTGAGTATTTCAAATCTATTTTTTAGCTCTAATTCAAACTTTCCTTTTATGTGTTGATTCTTCAGATTACTAATATCTACTAAGGGCTTGGCTCTTTGTTTCTCTCTTATATCCTTACATAACTTTTGTCTAACTTTGGCTATGACTAGTGTGTGGTCTGTTCCGCACTCTGCACCTCTCCTACTTCTCACATCAGTGATGCAACTTTTATATCTGTCTTCAACCAGTATGTGGTCTATTTGATTTTTCGTTTGACCATTGGGAGACGTCCATGTACTTTTGTAAATGTCTTTTCGGGGAAATTTTGTCAACATTATCTTCATGTTCCTGGAACTTGCAAAGCTAATAAGCCTCATTCCATTATCATTACTGTTATCATGCAAACTATTACCACCTGTATACTTCTTCCAGATTTCTTCATTTCCCACTTTAACATTTGCATCCCCCATCAGTATTTTTAAGTCATAGTACGGAATGTTTAACATAACTTGTTCTAAGGTATCATAGAAATCATCTTTGGTATTATCGTCTGCCTCCTCTGTTGGGGCATAGTAAGATATCACAGATGTTTCGAAATTTTCCCTTAAATCTAATATAGCACAGCCTTACATTTATAGGGTTAAATGTTATCACAGATTCAAGTAACTCCTTTTTTACAGCTATTCCTACACCAGCATAATGATTTCCCTCATCACTGCCGCTATAATATAACGTGTAGTTCTTTGTATTCAGTTTTCCGTTAAATGGCCATCTGGTTTCTTGGACAGCGAGGACATCTATGTCATATTTCTCTATTTCTTCCATAACAATGTCTAACTTGCCTGGAACTAACATCGTTCTAACATTCCACGTACCAAAAGTCATCTCCTTGTGACGTAGCTTGGGTCTTTGTACGGTGTATCCATCCTTTTCCGAGGCTAATTTTTGGCGTTTCTGAACTGGTGTTTTCTTTTATGGGCTGAGGTAGTTGGCCCCACGCCCAACCCCCAACCTGGAGGACCAGGGTATCCTTTTTTGTCTGGCTCCTACCTCACGAAGACCTGTCCGGCAAGGGAGACCCTACCAGTAGCCAAGCTACCGCCAGCATAGCTCTCGAGGTTGTCAGAGCACGCAAGCCCACTCGCTCCGGCAAGGCAGGGATACCTTCGAGTGAGCTAGTGCCCTTTAACCTAACCTAAAACACTTATTCCATGTTTAGGCCTCCGGATTACTGAATTAACACTATATATAGTAGGTTATTTACCTTTGTGATCCGTCGAGTACAAATGTTGGATTACTCGACGGATCACAAAGGTAAATAACCTACTACAAAGAGTGTTAAAACACTTAGATATTATTAATCCTTCAAATGTACATTTTTGGATTCCAGTCCAAACTGTGAAATTATTAAATATACTACTTATATCATACGTTGAAGAAAATAATCTTTATCATAATATTCAATCAAACTGGTTCAATTCCACTGGCACTTTATTCAGGTGATTTGATGAAACACCCAGAAAACTTGTGTACATGTGATTCTATTGTGTTTGTGTACTACTTCTGAGGTGTTAGTGGACTTAGTCTTCCAAGATAAGTTTGCTGATGTCCTATCTCTCCTAATATACTAATTCCTGTCCTAGTGCTCTTTAACCTAACCTATAATTTTGAAAATATTTGCAACTGTTTAATAGAGGACCCTAGGGTTTTATCATAAAACATAGTCCCATTTTTTTCGTTTGAAATCTTGAAAGAGTGTTCTCAAAGGTATTTGAAATTCACAAACACAAATGTTCAGAACAATCTGTTTAGGAAAATGTTTCTTTACTTAAAATCATTGTGTATTTCCATTTCATTATTTTCTGTTTTTTTTTCTTGTGTGTAAAATATTTATGTCAATTTTAAACATCTTAAAACAATTATGACAAGAGGTAATATGTGTAAATTTTTAAATATTTCAGTTTCTCCATACCTAATCTCTAAAGAAATAAATTGATTATACATAGCCTACATACTAACAAGTTTTTTTTACCAGCATATGAAATAATTAAAATTTACAAACAATAATACGTAGCAATAAGATTAAATAATGGCTTTCTAAAAAATTTTAATCTTCCGTCTTTTTTTATTTTTAAAAACTTCACTATCTAGCAACTATGGTGGCTACCTGGAATTTACTTCAAACATTTATACTCAGTAGCTCAATATACTGACAAGAAACTATGCATCAAACACATTATGTAATGGAGGGGATGGTGATAATTGTTAACCCTTTGGCCCACTTCAAAACGTTTTGTTTACGTCATACCACTACAATGTTGCAGAATACTTTTTTTCATCAGTTCAGAGTACTTTCTGTGATAGTATTTGTTTTTATAGTAACCTTTTTACTGTTAATCTGTTATGTTTTTTGTCTAACCTAAGGGAAGCTAGGATACATTTTTAGCTTCTTTGGTCTCTATTCAGTGTCCTGTACAACAATAACACATGGATAAACTAATCTCAAATTTGAGGTTGTTGTAATATGAAAATGTTTCTTCCTAATGTTTTATTTTCAGGTGAAATCGATCGTTATGAGATGAAAAAGAATCTAGGCTTGACGATGAAATAAAAGTTACAGAAGTTTGCGTTGTGAGTTAGGCCTACCGTGAGAAACAACTTCCTGTTTTAACCTATGGACACTGAAGATAGGATAAATGATATTATTGAGCAAGTTGTTAGGGGGTTTAAGATATAGGTCTTTCTTTTGAAAGCCCATTTGTATGGGAGAATAGACCAAATTAACTATATAATTTTGTATTTTTAGGCAGAATGTTTGTATTATTCTAACCTAATAAAATGGTAATCTAATAAAAATGGCAAACAAATAAATTAATAAAATTTAAAAAAGGTTTACATATAAAATTTTACATTATAATCATTATAGATTTCGAACAGACAAATATTTGTTGTATTTTTTACAAATGATGTATACTTAAATATAATTTTGTATGTACCTTTTTAAGGAGGGATCACTGATATTATCAAATCAATACCACAAAAACCAATAGACCTAGAGTTATTCTTGTAAATGACTATTAAATACTTATATATAAACGTGAAGCAGTTTTTTGTCAACGCAACTCCTCCATTATTTCTTGACCAATTTAAACAGTTGATGTGTCTAAACATTTACCTCTGTTTGTAGTTGTGCGATATGGTCTTAATTCTTCAATATGTTTACCCTAACGGGTATGGGAAGTCCTCAAAGTAAGTTTTTCATCCATAAGAATTCATGGGGAGAGATTTAAATGAATCGAAAAGTTACAGCTGTTCAAATGTAAAGATTTTCAAAAAGTTGTTACAGCTGTTCGATTGTAAACAATGGTGTTTGTAATATTTAGGAGGTTAGGTCTTTCATTGGTTTAACAAGGGAAGGTGTAAGCATGGCTTATTTAAATTCAATTTTAGGGCTCCTCTCTAAGAATAGTTGTTCATGCTTTCAATGGTTATCTAAAGCAGCTATTTATTTATTTATTTAATTTGTGGCTGTTAAACAAATAAATTGAACACATTTGAAATAGGCTGAGTAATATCATTGGGTGTTTATACTAATAAATAGGTAACAATGCAAGTAATTTACCTAATTTAAGTGGTTAACCTACCACAGTATAATTTGTAGTCCAAAGGCACAGGCTGAGACCGAAGGCCTAGTTTTGTAATGACCGCAAAGAGTGACGGGTTTGGCACGCAAAGTGTGGAGGGTCCCCACTTTTATCTCAGAAATGCCCTAGTATGCAGATAAAAGTGGAATTCTGAGAGCTCTGTGAGGACTAAAACAGTGTTAGGCCAATGGATTAAACATGACCGAACAAACATACGTGATGAGGAAGAAAGTGGCAAACCTTCCCTAATTATTGACGACATGGTGCAAAAGTTGATAAAATCAGGGTGAACAGACGCTGTACAATTTTATTTTTATCTAGCAAGTTTCCTCAAGTGTCAAGAAGTGTGATTTATGAAATTTTGACAGAACGTTTGAAGTACCGAAAGTTATACTCACGCTGAGTTCTGAAAATGAAGACAGAGAATGATAAAAAGACTACTAGAGAAGTTTGGAGTGTACATGTTGGATGGTAATCAAGGTTCAGATGTTGTGTACGGCAGAGAACCGAGTGTCAAGCTTGTCAGTTAGCTGAAAATCAGGCCAACACTACATGGTTCGTATTCCACGTCACGTAAGTCCCTTAGTTACCCTGGCTATTAATAAATAGCTCTTTCTGAGGAACAGTCGACCTTTGTTAGTAAGTTACAATGACTACACTCGTTCATCTACAACCATTCACCCATACCTTGCCGATTGGCGTTTTATGAATGAACAATAATGAACAGTAATAATTATGAACAAATGTTTGTTTAGTCAGTTCTCTCACAATCCTTGAATGAAAATTTTGTAATCAAATTGTCACTGTGACTGATCTCACGAGGAATGTCAAATGCCTTTAGTGTTAAGAAAACGTATCACAGTCGACAACATTTTCAATCCGAGGAGGCATTTAAAAAATCATAAGCAACCTTAAACACTGTCGAATGGATCCGAAGTGGCAGCTGTCGCTTGCCAACAGATAGTGGTACAAAGCGTGCATTCACCGACCGCAGCATTACAGTAGAGTTCTAAAACAGTTCTTACAGTAAAGCCTCTCATATTCAGACCACTGATAACTGAACTTTCATTATCCAGACTGGTTTTAAGGAAAAAAAAAAGAATAAATAAGTACAGTTTTCAATAAACAGCTACACTAACACTACAATCTAGATTGCAAAAGGAGACTCCCGTGCAGATCTGTATGACCACAGCTTCCTACATGTAAACTTTTAAACTGCTTTCAGAGCTTTACTTAAACAAGACAGCAGTTTTTTTTAATTTTGGAATATAATATTAAAAAAAAAAATACATTCCGTCTTGACATAATTTATTAACATTAACAAGGTCACAATAACAACCAAATATAACAGAAAGTTCTTATTTATAATAACATGTTCGATCTGTACAAATATGTAGTTATCATAAAATTGATAATACAGAAAAATATTTAAAATAATTACAAAACTATTGTTTTAGCTAGCATACAATCAATATAGCTAATTCAAATATTACAGGTGCATTTTTCCTTTTTCCTGGGTACCAAATGCAAATATAAATAAAAGCGTTTGGGAGGCATTTTCACGGGTTATAGCAGTTGAATTACTCCACCGTATCCACTTAAAAGTGTTTATTTACAATTAAAAATACAAGAGTTGATTAAGTTTGAATAGCGGCAACTCTAACAGCATTTCCACTTAATTTTTCAGAAACTAACACAGGGATGTCGTAAACTACAGTGATTTGACTAATTCTCTGAGCGTGGTTTGAAGACTACTTTTCTTGTCTTCATGGAAATCCACTTGTGCCTCTTCCAGTAAAACGTCATTGCTATCATAATGCCACCAATAAGTAATACCTGGAAAAAAAAAACAATTAAGTCATTACTTTATGTATGTAATCAATGCTACTTTTTCATAACAACATTCTCAAGTATAAAAGAGTCAGTCTATTAAAATTAATGCCCGTGTATTAAAACTGTTTTAATGATTGCCTGAACTTAATGGATTACCAGTAGTACCTTTGTTCGGTCCATGAACAAAGGATGTGTAGCCTTTCCATCAGATTTAAGGCCGTTTTTCTCCATGAAAATCGCCAAAAATATGGGTTTCTATTTTAATCATTCAATCCATAATCATATCGTAACGCTTAAATAAACAGTTGATAGGTGAAAAGTATGTTTTAGTGGACCATAAGTTGGTTTTTATAAAAAATTGAGTATTTGTATGACTTTTTACTATTAAATATGGAAAGCTTCAAATTTTATACTTGGCAATTATAAAATTAAAAACTAATAATATCAACTATGGTCTACTAGATTGGACCGTTGATCATACAGTGTTCACTATATCTCACTATTAAAATAAACAAGAACCGTATAGTTGAAATAGAAAAGAAAGCATGTTGTTTAGCCCACTGACGGTAAAATTGTATGTCTACTATAGGGCTATCGACTTCCTAGTGGTAGCTTGGCGGTTTGGGAAATGGCCACTACAACAGCCATAACTAAAAATATTGTATGAATTAACTTTACTTGTCAATATATTGAAATATGTAAGCGTGCGCCTATGGTGCCAATCAAGGCAGCTTCGCACCCTGCGCTACTCTATGCGCCGCCACAGCGAATATGTTAGAAAAGAAAGCCGGATATATAAATCATGGATTTTTTCCAATGCTAGATTCATGTCCAACTGCAGCAAAGATTTTAAATTGATACATGATATTATATCATATTCTATTTTTAATAACTTCGCAATACATACTAGATAACATACCTTGATCAACATCTTTTTACGGATATCATGTTCAGGTTCTGCTGTCCACTTAAGGAACGTGCACACATCCTTAGCAAGCTGACTTTGAGTAGCCGGTGTGCCATCACTATACTCTATGATCTAAAAATATTGTACAAAAATTAGCCTTAAAATAAGTGACAAACATAAAATGAGACTGTAGCCTATGAAAATTACCAGAATATTTGGCACATAAATCTTTCAGTGGTTCACACATTTCTTTTTGAATAGTTTGTAGGGGTTGCCGAGAAATTTCGGGTATTCTTCGGAAGAATTTCTTTTATTCGGGAATTTTAAAACTAAGAAAAGTAGGGGTAGCAAATAAAGATTAAACAAAATTATAAATTTTTTTACATTTACAGTTATTTAACTGCAGTGTTAAAGAACTGCTTATAAAATATGCTTATCTTAATTGGTCATGAGATTGACTGTGATGAGTATGAACCTTAAAGTACAATACATATTTTTAAAGATGCACTATAATTTTGTTAGTAACAAAGGAAAATAATGCACTATTTTTAACCTATAAACAAAAAAATACAGTATATAATTATAATTATATTTGAATATTATTTTATCTTTTTAACAAAATTAATCTAATTTTAAAATAAAGTCGATCATGGCTGTTACACGTTGTAGATTTAAGAAAAAAACAGTAATCAGACTTTAGGAAATGTCTAAAATCTCAAAAAGCAGAAGTGATAAGAAAGGGTCACTGATAATAAGGAAGGGTGGGATTTGGAATCAGCAGTGAACAAACTGGAGCAAACAATGAGAGGAATTCACTTTATTCATTTATTGTAGATCACCACATATCAATTCCTACTGTACTGATTAGATATATCTGTTTATTGATTCTTTAAATGCTGTATATACTGTTCTTTGCGCATTTTCATAAACTGTTTGATTATTACTGCAAACAAGAAAATATTTAAAAAAGAAATTATTAGTAAAACAAACAAATAATTTCTAAATACTGTAGATAAATAATTAATAATTATTAAAAAGTAAGGGATATATAATGTTGTATATTTTTCTCAGTGGTACCAATAACGATGGGGCAGATATTTCCAGGAAGGGATATTTTTTCTCAGTCAATTCGTCAATAGCTCACTTTAATTTCTTTTAAACTAAATGTTATTCAGTTATATATTGATAATTATTTATCAAAACTGTAGATGAATGAACAGTGAATTAGATATTCATTTTTCACTCAAATTAAAAAAGCCAGTTTGATAAATTCTTGAAATGAAAGAAAAATTTATGTATCAAATGATAAAAACTCGAAGCCCAAGGCATCAAGAGATAAAAGTTCCTTTTTTACCAAGCTTACATGTATACAAACAAAATATTACCAATTTTTATACTTGTATAAAAACCAACTCGACCAAAAAACTTTTCGTCAAATTTGTGAGTTTATACATACAAAATTACTAAAATTACAATTTTAAATTTATTGGAATAAAAACACTGCTCTAAAAAAACCACTAAAGCACTTTTTATCAAATTTGTGATTTTGTAAACATAAAATTACTAAAAATAAAATTTTTAGGTTAATTTCAATTCAAATTTAGATTAATACAATATTTTAGGTAAAGGGGCACTGGGCCAGGAATTTCTATATTAGAAGAGACAGAGTATCAGCAAACTAACCTAAGAAGACAAGTCCAATAACACCTTAGAGTAGAGAACCAATGTAGAAAAATCATATCACACAAATTTTCAGTGCCAATGGCACTTTTCTCAGAAGAGTAGAGAGACACTTAAATTGTAATTTAAAAATACAATTTTAAGTGTATTTAAGTAAATCACTTAGTTATCATTTGCCATAACATTTTGCACAAATTGACTGTATTACAATTTTTAAAAAATCTGTTTACTACTTCTGAAGGATTAAAATTTTCATCAAGAATCGTGAAATGTTGTTAATTCTTTAAAAATAATAATATTACGGCCCATATTATTTTAGTTGTCGAATTTTTTTTTAAAACAAATTACATATATATAGAATAAAAACAATATGCCATAGTAGATTAAATATTTTCATTAAGTATTTTAATTTGACAATATATGCCTAGCTTTTAAAACTGAGTCAACAATAAAAAGATCAAGCTGGTCAGTTTCTGTGAAATAGGATTTTCAGAATTAAGAGCACTAACAAGTGTCGGACAAGATATATTTGGAAACATTTCTTTAGTGAAATTGAGATAATCAAATGACCTTTTGTGACTTTCTGTTCAGTTTTATCATTGTTTATAAATGTTACACCAATGTTCCGTAAGAAGAAATAAAAACCAATTTAATGTTTCTTGAAATTAGTTTATTTTTGTTGTTGCAGCTCTAGCAAACATACCCATTCCATCTCTCTCCATAGATTCATCCAATGGAATGAATCAGCTGGCAAATCTATAGTAAATGATACTAGGGGACACCCCTGCACGCTTCACGTGCCAAACCTGTCACTCGCTGCACTCGTTACATCTCGGCATGTAACTTTCGACCTCAAATATTACAAATAAAACTGTATTAACCCTTTAAGGAGTACTGCCGTTTTGGAACGGCACTACTCGCTTGCCCAAAAGAAGTAATTCAATTAAATTTAAAAATGTCAAAAGGAGTAAGAAAAAATATCCTTTAAACTTTTGTAAATGAACAAGAAGTGTTTAAAATAAGCAAACAAAGTACTAAAGTAACATATTTTTGTTGAAAAATTTTACATTTTATTAGAAAACTTATTTTTTATGGTAGTACTCAAAACATGGATATACGTAACCCAACATTACATTTATAGCATTCGGCATTACAGTCTTTCATTTTCTTATGTCGGACATGTTTGCACAAACAATACATCATTGCTGGAGTTTCCTTGTCTGGCCATCGGGAGTTTGAGTAGGTCGTGGGAAGTGCCGTGATGTCAGATGTGGCAGCGACTGGTTGGCAGTTGATGACAGTTTAGTATGATGAAGCGCATGCGTAAGAACTAATATTGTAAAGGCAAACTGCCCAGCTGATTGTAAGAAATATGGGTTTCTCGCCTAAACTAGCAGAAAATATAGAGTGACCTAAGCGCCCAAAGTTAGGTTAGACAGGAAATGCGGCAGATGACTATTACGTTTCTGCCATAATTTTTTTCAATGTTACAACAGTGCCATAACTAAAGAGGCAACCTTTCTTAGTTGCGTATTTAATTTAAATATACTTTATAAATAAAAATTCCATCTAACAATTAATATTACCATTATTTTACGAAATAGGGCAAGTGCCGTTCAAGAACGGCAATACTCCTTTGATCATTTTACATAGACACCTTCCATAACGGCATCAATCCTTTAGTGATATTTTACTATACTCCTTAAAGGGTTAAGTAAAGTCATATTATTTAAATTCATTTACAGTAACTCATTCACTGCACTTGATTTGCACTCTATTTATAGTATAATAATTATAAACAACTAATGTTATTACTAAGCATATTTCAAATGTTTTATTTTATTGAAAAAAACCATATTTTATTGATAACATACATACTGAGATGATTCAGGAATCATATTCAATTTGGTTTTAAATAGTTAAGAGCTCAAAATATAGAAAAAATTCAATCTTCTTTTCATAATTTATTAAATATTAATTGTGATTATTTCAAACTTAATAATATACTAATTCATATTAGGTTAATATAATTTAAGATAATAATTAATGCCATTTCTTATAATCTCAACTCAGTTAATTATTGGAAGTTATTTAATATCCCCTTAATTCAAAAATAGTTAATATTGGTTTAATTTAATTAACTAATTTCTTTTCATATAGTAATAATAAAGTAATATTCAAAATCATATAACAACAAAATGTTTATCAAGTGTCTAGTGTAAACAACAACAACTGATGTCTTCATAATAATAAACCTCAAGAAATATTTTATTTTTTAAAAAACATCTGAAGACAAGAACTTAACCCTACTGGTGTCGATCGTCGATATTATCGACGATCTCCGATTTCGCTGAGTGTCATCGTCGAAAATATCGACGATGTGTCAAGCTTTTATATATTGGCTGCTAACAGACCAAAAGCTGCATCAACGACGTTTAAAGTTATACTAATGGAAAGAGAACTTCCCAATGAACGTTTTGATGCCTTTGCTTTGCTCCAAGTGTGTCTCTAACAGTAAATTAAATTTAGTTTTTCTTACGATTCATTCAGTTCCCTTAGCGTCTGCTCTTGGTTGTATGCGCTGTAAACAACATTTGTTTTGCCGAGTTTATTTAGTGTTGATATTTTGATTTGTGTTTTCTTTATTGTTTTATAATAGTTTATGTTTACTGTGAATATTTATAGTGAACTGTGAAATGGGTGATCCTTGTCGGTCTAGTGACATTAGGGACATATTAGAGGAAGATATTAGTGATTTTCCTGAGACTGAAGATGAACTTCAAACAACAAATGTTTGTGATGATGAACTGTCTATTGGTTCTGACATTTCATGTGTTGATTCCATTCAAAGTAATGATTTGATGGACTACTCATCAGGTTCTGATTACAATCCTGATCCTTCAGAATTGGAGGAAAGTGACCGGGAAGACAATGTTACAGGTGGGCCTAATGTACCTAGTCTTAGTTATGTCACTAACCCTGATAGTCCTAGTAGCCCTAGGCCTAATGATGATAGTAGGCCTACTTCCCCTGATAGTTCACCACCTAGGCCTAGGCCTATTACTCAAAGGCCTGTTCAACCAGCTTGGGTAAGAATATATCCCCCAGAAAGGGAAATCAATCCTGAGGAAAAATTTCGTGTCCGTAACCCAGGCATAAAAAATTGTCCTCCTAGAAACAGTGAGCCCCTCTCTTACTTTTTTTTGTTTTTCACCACAGCTATTTGGCAATTGCTTGTAAAAGAAACAAATGCCTATGCTCAAAGGACACTCCTAAATAGAAGAACATCTGGTGATTTGAAGCGTGAATCTAGGATTACAAAATGGGTCGATACAAGTGTATCTGAAACGTGACGTTTCATTGGACTTATTATAAATATGGGTTTGACCTATCGATCTAAAGTACAAGATTATTGGTCCACACTTGACTGTGATGTAATTCCATGGTTTCCCAAAGTCATGTCTTGTAATAGATTTTTATTATTATCATCTGTTTTTCACCTCAGCTCAACTGAACCTGTACGAAGAGGAGAACCTAATTATGACCCTTGGCACAAGATTAGGAAATTTATGGATGCTATGAATGCTGCATTCAAAACCTACTTCATACCCTATCAAAACCTCTCAATTGATGAGAGTATGATACGTATGAAAAACAGAGTGGCATTTATTCAGTACATGCCAAATAAGCGCCACGCCAGATTTGGAATTAAAAAGTTTGAAATCTGCGATAGCAAGACTGGCTATATCCTGCATACTGCTCTCTACAGTGGTAAGGATTTCCTTGAAGGTGGTGACAGGCCCTTTACAGAAAAGGTAGTTGTTGAATTAATGGAACAAACAAACCTATTTGACAAATATTATCATTTATTTACAGACAACTTCTACACGAAGTTGCCTCTGGCCCAAAAATTGTATGATCGCTTGACATTTCTTACTGGAATCGTAAACAAGAATACAAAGGATCTTTCTAAAAATGTGGTACAGGCTAAATTAGGCATTAGAGAGCATTTACTATAGAAAAGGACCTGTACTGTTAGTCGGCTATAAACAAAAAAAAATCTAGATAACCTGTTCATCTTATTACGACTGGGTGTCATGCGGAAGATAAAGATATAAGAAGCAAAAGTGGAGCTGTTACCTACAAACCCTCACTAATTCATAAGTACAACCTCTACATGGGGGGTGTAGACATGAAGGACAAGTCCATATACCACCACACTTGTTCAAGAGCTTCTGTGAGGTACTGAAAAAAATATTTTTCAATTTATTAGACATGGCACTTTTTGATTCGTATATTTTGTACCAGAACAACACTGACAAACCATTGAGCCGGAAACGCTACATGAAGGAACTTGCAATGAATCTAGTAAAAAATATAGATCCAGTACCAGCTCCACAGGCTGTTGTAACAGAAGATTTGCACAATCTGTCCCATCTACCCGGTCGCCAGGCAAGAGTATGTCCAGTATGTGGAAAGAAAAGTACGTGGTGGTGCATAGGTTGCAATTGTGGTGTACACCCTAAGTGTTTTTCTAAATTGTAACACTTTAGAAGGCCTCTTAGAGGAGTGAAGAGGTCCAATACCTAAGGAGATGAGTCTGAGTGAAGGGACATACTTCCAGTGTAAATATGTATATAGTTATTTGTATATAAGTGTTTTCATTTTTTTTTCAAATGTTATGTACTGTGCTCACCAACAATCAGGTTAATATGTGTGTCTTCAACTTCAATACCACAGTTTCAGGTAATTTTTGCAACTTTTATATTAGTTATTGTATTTGTTGTAAGTTACTATTATGTTGCCTAGCAACAATCGCTGTGACATGGTAGTTCACATATTTATAAAAAAACATATATGATACAATAAAATAATACCCATAACAATATATATTTTTCTGTTCACAATAAAATTTAGAATAACTTGTCTACTTCAGATTTTTTATTTTGATAATATAGAAAAATGTTATCTGGCAGACAAAAAATATTTATTTTTATTTTTAATTTTTGTTAATTTTTTTTTAAATATCTGTTTGTGTAATTTTTGTTTTTTTTTGTTTTGTTTAATGTTGTTCTATATTCCTCATCTTTTGCTTGAAAAAATGATACATAACACAACATATTTACTGTTGTTATATATCAACAATCAAAATTAATTAAGTATTTTTTATATATTTTAACCCTTATCACGCGGCATACGGATATATCAGTACAATGAAAATAGCTCTAAACGCGGCATACGGACCGTATTGATGTATTTTTTAGGTTATTTTTATTTAATAGTACACTACATAACCGGAAATGGGCACAAAAGCCTTTAAATGCTTATTTATAGCCAACCGGATGCAAGCTGGTTTAATTTCACACAACAGGAAGTTAGAAACAGGTGTTATGATATTTTCGTTGCCGTGACGACTGACGCATAGCGCGTAATGCGGATATAACCGGATCTTGCTAGACAGTTCGCCTGCCAGTGCCAGTGTCGCCAGTCACAGCCAAGAGTCTGTCTAGTTGACATCACTAAGCTTTTGTTTACATCGTTGTAGTTATTCTTTGGTTGGTTTCTTTCATTTTATTGTTGAGTTTTTGTTTCTACGTCGTTGTTGTAGACCTGCACGGAACATCCCACACTTCACCCTGACGGATGTTTTGAAGTGTATCATACTGTCCAAAACTACTAACTAATTCCATTACTGTATTATAGTTTATTTGATAACATATAATGAGATTGTTTTTCATTTTATTTTATATTGTTTAAATTTAGACTAAAGTTATTGTACTAACTGAATATATAGCAGCGTATTCCATAAAATTGTTTTAATCATTATGTCATATTACAAAATGTAAAATTAAATAAATTTTTATGAAATGGCTATTTTTTATTACTTAAAGGTCCATTAAGTGGAAAATAAATTAAACTTTTGAAAAAAATAAAATCAAAAAAATAAAGTTAAATGCACGCTATTGAGACTTAGGCCAAATTTTATTCAGCGCTTTAAGGGTTAACATAAACCCTTGCAGTACTAGCAAAAATCACCTGACACCAAAGAACAAATAGACCGACACCAGTAGGGTTAAGAGAAGATAACCATTTTACTGTGATTTCATTTTGAAAATATAATTATTATTATTATAAAAATTTCTCCAACCTTTTAAAGTTCACAAATTAAAATTACATACCATTTTTTTTATGAAAGAAGTGGTGAAAACAGTTTAAAAACTAGGAGAGACCTGCAATTACTCTACTTGGACAGTAACCAAATTAACTTTTATCATTTATTTATTTTTTTCTAAAAAAAATAATTGGATTAAAATATAATTATTTATCAAATTAACCAACCTCCATAAGCTTTGAAAGTCAGTCCAAATTTCCCCCCTGAGGTATCATCATAATAATTTTCTTACTTGAACATATGTTAGACCTATTCATTCAATAAATATCATTTATTTGTATTCCAACTCATGTGAGTCTCAATTAATATTATATTTCCAATAAAAAAATTCCATTACAAATTTACAACACAGAGAGACATGCTCTTTTATAATTAACTTAATATTTTACTGTGCTGCTCTCTATGTTTAACCTAACAAATTATTTGGACCATTTAACATTTGTTTATGCCACCAGCTGGTCAACTAAAATTAATCTCCATAAGAATACCATTGCAACTTTGTTGCTGTGTCGTACAAAAACCTATGGGAATTTCAAAAACCTAGCTTCGTTTCACTTAGAAATCAAAATCATCTTTTGAATTTAAAAAATTTCATCAAAATCGGCTAAGTAATAAGTTCAGAAAGAAAGTGAACTAAATGACCTGATTGTCTTAATATACAGGATTATGTCGAGATTAACAAATTATTTTCAATAATTGCAATACTTGACTTGTTTTTCCCCATTTTATTTTAAAATACCGTCGAGAGTTATATAATACAAAAGTTATAATATTTAAATGGATAAGGAAAACTTCAGTTACTAATTAATTGATATTAGACCAGAGGAGCACTGTAATTAGTACACACCTGAAAAAAGTAATTCTTTCGTGAAATCTAAGACTAAATTTCGTAATTGTCTTTTTTCTATAAAGAATTGGATAACCATGAAGTTGGAATATGTGGAGGTGCAAGGGCAGTTAAAGAACTAGTAAACCGTGGAAATATGATGTAAAATTTGTATGGAAACTTGTTAAATGTCTAGTAGTAGCTATGCCACTGTTACAGTGTTTTGACTGAACGAACTAAAACCTGTCACTTTCATTTTAGGTGCCGTCAGAATCAACAAGAATAATATTTAGGTGAATTAATTATACTTGCCTCATTGTAGAGAGCCTGCGCCATACCGATGGCTCCTCCGGGGAAGTATGGGTTGAAATACTGGCCTTCTCTCAACACGACACCAGCTGGGGGGTCACAGTAGCCCGTCAACAGAGCAAATACGTAATCCTATTACAAAAATCAATTTAAACAGTAGCCACATTTGTATTCTTTAAATAGTTAACTGTAAAATATAATGAAATAATTTTGAATCAATGAAGCTAGACATGGTGGCTCATACCAACAATATCTTTGTAAAAAGCAAAAGGAAAGCAGCAGACATGATAAACTGGTGATGTAAACACTGACAACACAAAGTGTGAAATATTTCTGGCCACTGGCCCTTTCTTCAAGTAACATTTAAGTTAAAAATGGATTAGGTGTTGCCTACTGTTGAACACTGAAATTTTTTGCCACTTCTGCATTATTATACAATATTGTTTGAATTTGTTTCTTTTAATTTGATTTAGAGTTGGGTGATATGAAAAGCTACCATAGCAAAATAAACAGATTGATTAAAGAAAAACATGTAACCAAAAACACACACTTCAACAAATTCCTCTTAATCGCCACAAATCTGAAATTTTCATAGAAATTACACTACCACAAATACCATATGCACGTGAAACTATGTAAAACAACAACACTGTAGCCATAGACAGGCTACTCAAGATAGAAAGACGAATAGTTAGAATACTGTTGTTTACATTATAATTAATTAAAAATGTGAAATACAGATTGTAATGTATTTATTTTTCTAATTAAATTTTTAATGATGCACTAAAATAAATATATTGAATTGACTTGAAATTAATACAAATTAAATTAAATAAATTGAACAATGCAGTAACAGGTCTAACATAAAACTTTGTGGCACTTTGAAAGAGAATTCACAACACAAGCAGAGATTGTGCATCATCAGGTGCAGTAGCGACTGTGTGCCTTTATTAAACTTTCATCAATAGGCGGAATACTACTGCTATAGAATAATGGCATAACCACGCTGTTCCATTGTTATTTTCTTTTTTTAACTATAGCTAACTTTTAACATAATGTTTAGTAATTAGGAATTACTTCCCATACACATTTTTGTTGTGACAGTTTCAATTTCTTATACAAAATATTGTAATCTTGTAAGTATTATTTGAGTGTATTTTGTAGGCCTCCAATAAGGCAATAAAAAAGGTTCAAATAGTTACTACATAAAGCAAATAACATTCAACAGTAGGTACAATAATTCAATATAAATCGCACATGCTTTGAGACTTTGTTTTGTTCAAAGCATTTCTTTGATAACGAAACTTTGCAGACTTTCATCAAAACACATTCTGACTACTCAAGACCGCTTGGTGATGGTTTCCTATCATGTCGGGTATTGTGCAAATATTTAAATTTAGCACTAAAAACTGCTTTGCCAAAACGTATGAAGAAGTTTTTTCTTGTTGCGTTGCAACATATCTGATGGCTATGTTTAGCAAGCTTTAATTTGGTCAATGGGAGATGTTAAAAAAAATGTAAAAATGTAAGTTTAGATCTACAATAGCAGGGAGTCATTATGAACCTGGATGATTAAGTCACCTGATCCAACTTACTATGCATGGGTCTCTCTCATTTGCAAGTATCTGTGTAAAACTACCAGCTACCTTATTTGGAACGTGCAATATTTGAGTTTATCAAGATACATTTCTTGTTTTATAATCAAGATACTAAAATTAAAATTTGTATGGATACTGATAACATTTAAAGGATTTATAAGTGAATGAAAAAAGTATTGTATTACTGACACTGTATAATGTTTTCACATGATTTTGAAGACAGTAAAAAATCAAATAATATGTGTTTACATGACTTTGACTTATTATTGTCAGTGAACTAACCTCGCCACCATGTCGTGCAGCAGTGATGTAACTCAAATCAGGAGGATATGCTCCATTGTTGGCAGCCCTGGCTGCCTCCTCATTGGGATACGGGTTGGGGAAGTAGTCAGACAGCTTCCCTGGCCGCTTGAACATGTTACCTACCTCATCAGGTCCGTCCAAGATCTATAAAAAGTAAAATATCTACATTTTTGTTTTTAAATACACATTAGGATTCAATTAAAACATTACAAAATGTATTAAAGGAAAATATTACTAGGAATAAAACTGTTATTCAATGATATTCTAAAACAGTAAAATCAACTTCAATTTAACCCTAGAATTGGCATACGCCCTCCTATATTAAGCGAGTTAGGCCATTCTGAAATATCTAATATCTGGCTTGCGTAAACAATATTCTTAGTACTGTACATTTAGTTACTAAACACACTCAGAAATGTTTATTTTACATATGGTCTGAAAGAGAATTTGCTATTGTAAATACATATTTCATCTACTTTTGTCTTTGATTTGCTTTTAATTTACTAGACTAATGTTATACTGTATTTTTTAGATAATGTGAATTGTGACAGTAGGAATACTACATTTTGTAACTCGGCAATATAAAATTATTTGACATGATTAGCGTTAATTTAAATTGTTGATAATGTACTTTTTTTCGCCACAAATAATAACGCTGCGTCACTCACTAACTGCGACATAGCCAGGACAAAGTTTCGCCGATATCGGTAATCGATTAACAAATATTAGCTTAATTAAACCATTTCGCGTTCCACCTACCTATTACAGCTGATGGTTACGAATTAATGTATTTACGACGTGAGTACAGCTGAATATAGGCCTGCAATTACGTTATCCGATTAAAATTTTTCAAGCACATGTAGCATAATTCCAGGTTTTTTAAGTACCATAAAAATTCAAGCATAATTCCCGATTTTCCCGGAATTCCCGACAAATATCCACCCTGTATATATATGGCAAATATCTTTATTCATTTGCAATTTATGTTTGTTTTTTGAGGCATCACATAGTACAGAATGTCAAATACATGAAAAGTGGTTCATTGGAAATCTAGTTTTAACCACTATTATCATATTAAAACAAGACTATGTGACATGTACACTTGATATACATTTTTACACGTTGTGTTTTGAGGCATCACACAGTTGAAAAGTTGTTAAATTGAATCTACTTATTTAACTTTTATCATTATCTTAAAAAAAGACCAAACTTTGTACCATTTGTTCTTCGGCCTCAGCTTTAGCTTCCTCCTCTGTATGGGTGACACCAATGAGATTTCGATAAGCGATAAACCTCATGCTGTGACATGCTGCACACACTTGTTTGTAAACCTCATATCCTCGCCGGATACTGGAAAAAAACAATATTTGTATGGAGAATTCTAAGGAAAAAAAAAACAAACAAACAAGTATACATTTATATGACAACAATAAAACCAAGCAAGGTAGACTAGATAACAGACAAGTTACACAAACTCATTTTCTTCGAGAGGGGTTTGTTTCTCAACTCCAATTGCTGTTCAGCTATATCATGTACTGTAGATAAACTCCAATAGTGGTTCATTACTCTAGCCCTGAAATTTTAATTTGTATAAAATATTGCTGACAAAACAATACAAGACTTAACCACTTTAAAAGAACAGCTATAATAAAAGGCAGTTTTTCCAGTTCTACTGTAATTTTGTATTACTTCACTTCCTTCTTCAATAACTAGAAACATACATTCTTTCCAAGTCTACCTCAAATTTGAAAAACAAATTATAGTTGGAGCGGCCATGGATAACAGGCTAAGGCGCTGGCTTTCCATGCTGCGGGTCTGTGTATCAGTTTTTGTCCTGCCACTCCCGAGGTTCGGAAGTCATGTTAAGCTGTTGGTCTCCAGGTTAAATGTTAGAGAGGGCTTCTTAGCCCAAACTTTGCCTGGTAAAATAAGACGATCTTTAACTTTTATTATTAACATTTTTATTTTTCAGTAAATGGAACCAGCATGTACTCCTAATTTTCTTTGGTTCATCTGTCACCCATCAGAGGGCTTGATGAGCCTCCACATACATAGTATACGTCTTCCTGATTACCTCACAAAATCAGAAAATGGGAGTTGGAACTAACCTTGCATGATCCAAGGAATCAAAATAGCCCTTGTGGCTCCAGGGATTCTTTGGTGGATGGAGTTCAAGGTCGGAAGCCTTGACAGATTGGTCCAAAGCGAACATCAACATACCTGCCCCGCCAGCTATCACACCACAAGTGGCATACACCTTTTAACAGATACAACATATTTTTACCTATCCAGTTATCAATAATTCATTGCAGTCCAATTTTCTCAACTGAGCTAGCTTGCATGAACCTAACTGTCGCACACTAATTTTTTAAGTATTATCTTCGTAACCTCACTCTGCCCATTCCCCATAGACTATAAAAGTGTGAATAACTTATTCAGACAGAATGAGGGGGAAACCTGTACAGTAAAGGGGGAACAATTCTGATTATTACTTCTAGTCCTAACCAGGATTTGAACCTACAAATATTATATCATCTAAAAGTTCTAAATAATTCTCATGATCTGTCTATCACCAAATAGAAATTTGTGTGTGCTTTTTTAACATTAAAAATATATTAGTATAAAAAATACTTAAGCGAAGACTAGTAGGCCTTTCACAACACTTTTAAAAAGGGATGCAGACTGGTTCTTACCAGGATCAGTGGTGTAAGTTATTTTGTTTATACAAGTAACAGTTACAAAGGATATCAAAGTACTATTACTACAAGAAATAAAGAAACATATTGGCTACAAAAAGATTTTCATCAAATGTATTTTAAACTTTGTAAAAATGTACAATAACGTTTTAGAATACTATATACAGAGATAATTATTTTATCAGCTGAAATGGATATTAAAATCATTAACTAAAAATATTAAAAGATCGCTATCATTCTCAGAGTTAATAACAAGCATTTAAGTAACTTAGTATGATATTTATGCGTATAATAAATATTATTTTTATGGTAAGTTAAAAAATAAAAACAATTTCTTACAGCTTTGCGACCTCTTGACCATCCTTTGGCAGTTGAAAATGGGGAAATCTGAAATCAACAACAATGTTTGAAAAGCTATCACTATAATTTTATAAGTTATTGGAGATATATATGAGCTCTGCTCACAAAAAAGGGCCTTATTATCAAAATTTGGCATTACATAAACTTTCATTCTAGTAAAAACTGCTAGCAGCATACTTGAGAAAAAGGATTATTAATTTTATTTGATAGTTATGAACTATAATTTAAGTATATAATTTATTTGCTTCTTCTACAAATGCCATCCAATAATGTTCTAGTTGCCTGTGGGAAACTAAAAATATTCACATAACACGTTCTCTTTATATTAACACTTTCGCTGCAGCTGTGCCCAATTGGTTACGGCGCTCGACGGACTTCAAACGCTGTCCTGCCTGATCATGAATCCTAGTCCTTTGTTTGTTTATTGATTCAGTATTGAGGTAGCATCTGCAAAGGAAAGTTGTTTTTCTGCGAAGCGTGTCTAGTATGACCTAATAACTTTGTATACGTTTTGGTTTCAGTTTTTGATTTTTAGTTTGTAAGTGTACATAGTAATACTGTAAACAATTTTTAGCAACTGAGGTAGGATTACCGACTAGAGCAGCCGCAGCAAGTGTTAATATAAATAAAACTGCTTGTAAAACGATGCCTAGTATTCTGTTCCATTTTAGTTTTGATTTTATAGTCTGTTCACTAGGATATACTAATTAGGTCTAAAATACTGGAAAAAATTAACACTAGATCAGCAAGTAAGAAGCTTTTTATATAATTGACCAAATTTGTTTATCTACAAGAAAGACACTTTACATACGTCCATATGTTCGGTTCGCTAAAACATATGGATATTAGATGTCAATCTGATTTATAGGACTCATTGATTCAGGAGAGCTTTTTTCCTTTTTATCAAAAAACAATTATCTTAAGATATAAAATATATACAAACATGCTGTAACATTTTGTTTCTAAGCCATGATCAACACTCTATGGCATTCAGTAAAATTTATCACTCTACGAATCACTGGAAATGGACATATGGATCAACTTTTGACAGGTTAAGGGATTTATGTTCCTCTTCTATCTATATTGAGTTTATTATATTATTAAAGCCTTAGCTATAAATTGCCCTTATTTAAGGCAAAACTGAATCAGTTATCAGCATGATTTAAGTTCTGAATTTATTTGTAGAAAGGCTACTTATTATAAAATAATTTGGCCAGATTTTTAATCCCTTAATAAGACAGCTTACAGAGAAGTACATTTTTATTTTGCTGTAAATTGTCAAACTGTAATGAAAAAATATTCAGTAAATCAGAGTTTTATATTTACTAGACCTTTCAAAATAGGGAAACTAAATGCATTTTATTAATTTAAAAAATTAAAATTAAAAACATAGTCTATTCTATAAGTGTGGTACAAAGTTTGTATGCAGAAAATAAATTCTAAGAGTAACTATTTTTGTTATTTGGCAGGATTTACACTAATAGAAATGTGTGCCTTGACCTTGTGATGTCTAATTTTATATTATGATTTATCCTAACTTACAGTGTGTTGAATTGATTATTAATTCTTACTCAAAGTGTGCTTGTATGTACTAGATATGTAATTAAACATTTATTAAGTTAGTGATGGTTCATTGGCCCATATGAATAAACAGAAGCATATGCTTATACTTGAAATATTCCTAGTAAATACTCTATCAATTATGAATAAAAAAAGAGAAGCAGATGCTTCTACTTCAAGCATGAAGTATGAGTTTGAGACATCAAGCACTTGCCTCAAGTAGAGTATTGGCCTATGAATAAAGATAAGCATTTGCTCGCAACTAGAAGTAAGTGCTTCAAATGTAGTGTATCTGCTCTGTAGTAGACTCAACTAACCTCACTAACCAAAAAAAAGGTTGCATAGCTTTATAAACATGGCTGAGATAGTTCAAGTTCGTAATGTTAAAGTTTACAAGGAACGTTTAAGTCCACTTGTAAAGGACTTTAAAAGTTTATTTCGTTTTAATGAAGAAAATGTGACCTGGTTAGCAAACCACTTCTTAGGTGAACATTTCGAAACTCGTGGCGGTGCCCTGACTTCTTTACACAAAATGAAAATATTTTTGAGATACCTTTCAGATCCAGGATTCCAAAAGGTATAGGTGAGGAGCTAGGAGTGGAGCAATCGACTGTCTCACGTGTTGTTTCCGATGTTATTGATAGTGTAGTTTCACAAGCTGATGATTGGATAAAGTTTCCGGCAACAGAAAATGAAGTTATGGAAGCGAAAACGCTTTGGCAAGGTAAGTTCAGATTCCCTAGTGCTATTGGAGTAGTAGACTGTACACATGTTTGTATAGAAAAACCTAGCCTGCACGGGGACGAGTACATTAACCGAAAAGGTTTCCCTTCACTTAATGTGCAAGCAACATGTAATGCAAGAGAAATGTTTACCAGCGTAGAAGTAAGTTGGCCTGGATCTGTTCACGACGCACGTATATGGAAAAACTCAAATGTTAGGAACACGTTATCTAGAACTCATAACACAGTTTTACTAGGTGATGATGGTTATGGCATTGAACCGTGGCTTATGACACCATACGATGATCCTGTCGACGAAGAGAAGGCAAGTTTCAATAGACTACTGAAGAAGGAAAGGGTAATAATTGAATGTTGTTTTGGGCAGTTAAAACGTCGTTTCCCAATTCTGAAATATGTTTGCAGAATAAAGTTGTGTAACATTCCAAAAATTATTGTAGCATGTTTTGTTCTACATAACATATCAAAGCACTTAAATGACGAAGACTTTCAGCTGGAAAATGGAGAGCCTCTAGATGACATTGGACAGCTTCAAGTTGGCATACACCAACAGGGTGCTGGGGCAGTTAGGCGGGAAGGCCAAAGGAAAAGAAACGAATTGGCTACAATTATAAATTTACTCAACTAGCTTTACTCATTTTCTTAATGTTAACTAATTGTAGAAATGTTTAATGTACTTACTATACATTATTTATAAATTAGATCAAATAACAAATTAATTAAAACCTGATTCTATTTTGAAAATAAATTAGTTTGTAATAATTAAAAAAAATGGTAATTAACAAAAAGTAACTTGTTTTATTAATATAGATAAGATTAAGCATTATTTATAATAAAAACCATTTTATGTTTACACAAAACATTATAAAAATATTGCTAAGGCCTATATGACATGTCACTAATAATTGAAAATAAAAATAAAAGAATTCTTACAGAAACCAAAAACCGTAGTATAAATGGTAACATTGTTGTAAAAAATTGTTTTTTGGGCCCATTATTTATTGTAATGTGATAAAAGATAAGTCCCCTTCAGGTCCTGTCTCAGCAAAAGGAACATTAATGTACTTGTTTTGTTTTAACATCTTAAGTTTCTCTTTGAAATACTCCTCTTGAACTTGGGCTGTTTTCAACTGCTGCAGTAACACTAAACGTTGTAATTGTTTATTGTCCAGTTTTTTAGTCACCTCGGTTTCAAATTGATCTATTGCAGTTTCTTTCTGCGGTGGCAAGGGACGTGATACTTTCGTGTTGTGTTCAGCTTCTACAAGTACGGGTAGGCCAATTTGAGAAGTACTAGGACTAATACTACCAGGAGACATTGTTTTATCTACTGAACGTTTAACACCACACTGTATTGCCCCAGGTATCCGTTGTACAACAGGATTGGATTCACCTCTGAGCGCTTCCAACATTTTCTTTTCCCATTCTAACAAAATAATTTTTTTATTGCCGGTCTGGTTTATGTCAGTCTTTTTCTTGAGGCGAGTTTTCATGTTATTAATTTTTTTTAGTAAAACTTTCAAATCCAACAACATTCCAAATGATGCCTGGTATTTTTCTAATACCTTTTTTAGTGCATCTTCTTTCCTTTTTTTTGCTTTAGGCAATTGTGATTTGCCCAGAATTTCTGGATAAACACATAGTTCTTTTGCTAAAAACAACAGTTCATTGCTCCTATCTATACAGATAGCGTCATGTTCATCTTCACTTGACGATTCCATCATAGGAAATTAAAAACAGCACAAAACTGACTATTAATAAATTAGTAATTTAAAATAAGGTTAGAAAGATAAAATAAATAATACAAATGCAAATAAATGAACAGAAAACTCAAAATGTTTAGGCTACAACGAAATTTCAGCCTAAATGCTTTAGAACGTAACCTCAAAAATATTATTTAGGCTAAAATTAAAAATGCATAATAAACAGCTGTTATATTTTATGTGAATGACTAATGAGAGCACTTGCTCACCAGGAGGAGTATCTGCTTGCAAGTATGAGCATTTGGTTATTCATATAATCTGAAGCATTTGCTCATACTTCTACCTTTTTCTTTTGAGCATTTGCTTATACTTCAACCTTTTACTTTTAAGGTAATGCTTGTTTTTATTCATATGGCCCAATATGTAATTAAGACAGAGAACTTGGATTATTTTAGCTAGGCCAGAAGGTAATTTTCAGGGACAAAGTAACTATTAAAGTAATTTTAAAGTAAGTATTAAAGTAACTATTAAAGTAGGTTCAATACCACGGTACGTGTATGGGTGGGTGGGTCAGTACCACTGTACATGTATGGGAGGGTGGGTCAGTACCACTGTACGTGTATGGGTGGGTGGGTCAATACCACTGAACGTGTATGTGTAGATGAGTCAGTACCACTGAACGTGTATGTGTAGGTAGGTCAGTACCACTTAACGTTTATGGGTGGGCAGGTGACTCAATACCACTGTACGTGTATGGGTGGGTGGATGGGTACTGTTGCATTTTTTATTTTTTATTTTTAATTTGATGAACTGAATAATGCAACTACCCATGATAACCCTAGGTTCCTAACTATGTTCCAAGTGGCTGGTGTTACAAGTTTGGCTGGTTACTTGGAAGTGGATGAACAAAATGCATTTAAATGCCCAGTGACTGATGTTTGGGTAAGCTGTGGCCTACTGGAGAAGGCAACAGAACATTTGTACATACAGTTTTAACTCTGTTCATTACATTAACAATTTAGTTAGGTTACACCTGTTGGTTAAGAAATACTACCTATATCAGATGACATTATTGAAATGTTTGTGATACACAACTGAAATCCTTTTCAAAATATAACTTAGTCAAAGGAAGCAAGCTTAAATTGATAATTGATAAAAGGGAAATGAGATAAATGTTCAGACCTCTTAATTTATACACATTGTTTTCCTACTAAGAATGTTATTACTGGTCATCAAACAAATCATTTACAAACTTCATTGCCAGCCAAGTAATAAAAGGAAATCAATTGTATTTTTTACAACAATTTTTAGGTTAGGTTAAAGGGTACTAGGCCAGGAATTATTAAATTAGGAGACACAGGACATCAGCAAACTTACCTTAAGAGTCCACTAACACAACAGTAGTAGTAAACAAACACAAAAGAATCACTTCGGAAAGTGCCAGAGGCACAGACAGTTTGTGCACATGTGATTTTTTTGTATTTGTTTATTACTACTGTGTTGTTAGAAGTCTTATATTCTACCATAAGTTTGTTGATGTACTATCTCTCCTAATATACTAATTTGTACAACAATGCAATACTACAACACAAGATTGCATTACTAACACAATGCCCATGGTTTCCTATCTAAATGAAGAATCTGAAAACTGCTAAGAAAAATAGAGGTTTAAGAAATAACAAGATCTTTTCAAGGAACACTTTTCTTTAGGAAATATAGCCCAAGAAGAGCCCATAAATACTATTTTAAAATTGAGTTATGCGACAAGACTGAGTCAAATATTTACCAAATATTCCAAATACTTACATGGGCTTAATCAATACTCAATAGCTACATCTACGGTTTTAGTTCTTTGAAGAAGTATTCAGGTAAAGGACACGTTTTGTTTATTGATAACTTCTAAGTATCTTTAGAGTTGGCTAATGGATTTTTATAACATACAAATCTTAAGGAAACTTGAAATAGAAACCAAAATAGTTCTCTTAGCTCACTTAAAAGAAAAGCTAGAATAAAGTTAAGTTTAAGTTTAGATAGATGTCTAAACTTAAATTTCAACTAGTACTCAAGTCCCAGAGCATGTAAATTCAAGCAACAAGAACAGTAAGAATCAACTTATTTTGAAACCTCCTGTTTTTTCAGGAAAACCAAAAGCTGGTTTCTAAAAGTTTCAGAAGAAATTATACCAATAGGTACCATATAGCTGATGTTAAATTGTTGCTAGGTTCGTAGTAACTAATGTTAATCAAATATAAGATCCATATAGAATAGAGGTAGATTTAGATGATCTAGGTTTAACCCTTTCGGTATCGCACAGAAAATAAAAACTCTAAGGAATACTTTTGAGTGTAACCAATGAATTACTGAGGGATACTGGGCCCTGTAATTTACACCATGTCGGCACTGGTGGCGCAGTGCTGTAACCCAGCTACATGGGGACAAAGTATTTGGGAGATTGTAGGCGATAGGCTGGATGCTCGGTCCTCTTAATACCGACATGGCGTCCGCTTGATGGTTGCTATCGGCGTGGACACTACTAGAGAGGTCTGGGGTGTCCATGTTGGGTGATAATCATTGTGCGGATGTTGTGTGGGGGATATAACTGAGTATCAGGCTTGTCAATTAGCTGAAAATCAGACCAGCACTACGTGGTTCGGATTCCACGTAAAGCTGTAGGTCCCTTAGTTGCCCTGGCTGTTGGGCTATTAATAAACTGCCCTTTCTGAGGAATAGTTGAACTCAGTTAGTAACCAGTCTACACTCATCCAAACTCATCGTACACTCATAAAACCATTCATATTCGCCTTAAAATACGCACAACGTTGTGTCGGCGTCTCATATGTAAGAATGTAAGAATATTAACACAAAGCAATATTTTTTTTAATTTTATTACACAAAATAAAATTCTGTAACATTATACTTAGCAAGCTTACCTTTAAGCCGTTATTTTATTTTTAAAAACATAAAAATGTACTAAAAAAACTTTTTTCATTTTTTTCACTAACATCAAAAGTTACTGTCAAAAAAATTACTATTCTAAAAATGAGTTACTGAACTGAGAAGCAAAACTAAAACTGTAAACACTCACAAAGTTTAGTCTTGATTAAAATTAATATTTTTACAATGCTAAAAATAGAGTTAGCATTTATGGTTTGGTGAGCATTGTGAGTCTGAAATTATTATTAGTCTGTTGAGCAATGGTCAACAGTCCTTAGACAATTTTTAACATTGGACTGTTGACTTCTAAACCAACTAACAAACTAAACGTAACGCAACTAATGTAAGGTAACAAATGTACTAACAAATATTATAACCTATATAAGATACGCAAAGAACATAATAAAACAAATATGCATAGACAGATGACAGTGATTGATTGTATATGAAACAAAACAAACAGCTGACTTTTCAAATCCCTCTAAATCAGCTGTTAACAGAGAAAAAGTAGAAATATAAATAAATATATATTCGTACTCTATGTTTATTCGTGATTAATTTCATATTACATATGATTGTATGATTGGTATCATTGTAAAAAAACAACGACTGATAACAGCGAGTGATCGTATAAAACGAAACAAACAGCTGACTTGTCAACACCTTTTAAATCTGCTGTTAACAAAGAAAAAGTTGATATATAAATATATATTCATTCATGAACAATTTCATATAACATATAATTGGTATTGTAGAAAATAAAAATAAAATAAAAAAAAAAAATCAGAGTGGAACAATCCAGATTTTCTCCAACACCCAGCTCAATGACGGATATCAAGACGTTAGTACAGAAAGGTTTAAAGGGAGTTATTCTTAAGAAAATAAAATTTTGAAGTTATTAAAAGCCCTTTTATTCATGAAGGCATCCCTATATCCATATTTATTTCAGCCGATTGAAATTTGTATAATTTTCTGATCAAATGTTCATCCTAGGTTAGGGTATCCTTTTGAGTAACAACGACCTAGCTAAGAACAGAACTGAAATTGCAAATCAAATCAGGTATGATTATATCTAGATACTTTAACTAATTATCAATAGTTTAATTTGTAAAGAGATCGTTAAACTGAATATAAGCCAAGTGCCCTAGACTGAAGGTTGAAATCAAGTCTTGATAAAATTGTTAAATTAAATTATCACCAACTTCTCAATAAAATATATTTGAAATTAGAGCCATAAGTAAATGCATACATATTTACTAATTTAAGTATTACCTGAATAGGAATATGGGATGGTTTAGTCTTCAAAAGCCCTGTTCCACAAATTCTTCCTACGGTGGCAGCCATCACGCTCTAAGAAGAGACGGGACTAGAATTTATCAAGGTTGGAAAAATTGTAAGGTTATAGTAATCTTCATACGAAATTGAAGATGAATTAGACAAGATTAAATAATTGAAAAAATATTGTATAATTGAAGGTAAGTTAAAGTGTAGTGATCGATTAACCGAAGTAATATTAATAAATAGTAATATTTACGTAAGTATTGACCTCCGTTGTAGTCTGCTAAAATAATTTCATAGTATAGGACACCTTGACGGACGACTGTAGACAGCGGAGCAGACGAACATTACAGCTGATATAATTTTGAAAAAATTTGTTATCCAACTCTAATTATTATATATATATATAATAAAAATAATATAATTATTAATATATATATGTGTGCGTGCGTGTATAATATTTAATAACGTGTCCTATTCAAATGTGAAGGTTATAAATGGTTCTTGAGTAATGATCAAAATATAAAATTTATGTCATTTATATTTTAATCAAGAAACGAGAGCATGACCAACGTGCCTGCTGTTTGCAATGCTCAAACACCATTAATTTGCACTTAGCATAATGCTTAAGGTGAATACAATTCTCAGCCTAGGCCATTAAACTTTATTCATTCTATTCTCTAACATCAATAAATGTAAAATTTCCCAAGGAGCAGTTGCATCTGGATTTTCGACTCAACTCTTGAGGCTGCACAGAGATGAAATAGGCTGTACCTGTTTTTTTAAATTTAAAATAATCAATTACCAAGACTTGCACCAGTCGATTAACCAGATCCCCAGAACGTTTCGGAAAGCACCACTTTTGACTTTACGTGCCACACCTAAGATAGATAGAAGAAACATACTGTCTTTATCTTCTTCTAAAGTATACAACGGGAATCTGCAATGTATAGGTACAAGACATAATTGAAGAGTGGTATTGTTCACATCCGGCAGGTTCTAAACAAATAACGACTTGGCTGTACAATCATAAATTACGGTCTTCCAATTATATAAGCTACTTATCAAGCTGGAAAGGACCTTCCTTCGATAAATCAAATGGTAATATAAAAGGTATTTGTATGTGTTATGTTACAAGTACATAACACTTAAGCAAGTCTAATTTTGAGTACATGAAAGCTACTAATGCATTAAAGTCTTAATATTTTCTCACTATAAGTAACTCATATTTCAAGCTGTAGAAAATAGATCAGACAGCAATATACCTAAATATCAACTAGTAGAAGAAGTTGACAATGGGCTCAATGTACTTGTATAGTACTTTAAGCAGGACATAAGCAGTTTAACAGTTGTCCACAAAAGCTGTGAGTATATTATGCAAATATTGGCAGTAAAAATGCCTATTAATGCAGTCAGTCAGTCGGACTAATGTCTATAAATGTCCGAATAAAATAATTTATTCTTTCCTAGTAATTGGAGAATACAAAACATGAAAATCAAATACTTACTTAATCTTGTGGCCGCCAAACCAAGCTGGTTTTTGGCCTCGCCTCCACTCTTTTCTATTCCTGCTCAAGTCTTCTTAGATCCTTCAATACTTTGATTCTCCAATGCATTCTTGATCTTCCTTGAGGCATAGACCTTCTATTATACCTCTATGGTATAATATGGTATAATTCTATGGTATAATAGAAGGTCTATGCTTGAGGTCTTTTACAATTTTACACTTGCTTTATCATGCCTTTGCTGTCACTCTTAATACTTGGTCTTAAGTTTGCTTTTTAATTGTTGCAATTGAATACGGCTCAAAATAAATCTCTAAATTCTCTATTCCTTCTGATCATCCACACTCTTGCTTTATGTATAGGTCCAAATATTTTTCTTGGTACTTTATTTTCAAAAGTTATTAGACGTTTTTCTGAAAAGTTTGATAAGAGACCAAACTTTACACCTAGAGATTACAGAGTCTGATTTTGGTTTTACTCAAGGAAGACACTTGACCATATTTTAAGACGAATATGACTACATGAGTATGGATGACCTGTGTAATCTGGTTACAAACTAAGTTCAACTGAACCTCAGAAAGGGACATTAATTCGTAGCCCAATAGCCAGGGCAACAAAGAGGCCTACAGATTTACGTGGAATTCAAACCACTTAGTGTTGGCCTGATTTTCGCTAATTGTCAAACCTTATTCTCGGTTCTCTCCCCTACACAACATCCAGACACTGACTATCATCCAACATGGACACCCCAGACTAGTGTCTACGTTGTTGGCAACCATCGAGTGGACCCCATATCAGTATTAAGAGGGCTGAGCATAGAACCTATCGCCTACAATCTCCACAACACTTTATCCCCAAGTAGATAATAATAAATGTATTATATGATCAAAGGTTATACTAAAGCTTTAGTCCAACACTTAATGGTGGTGTGTCAGTTCGGTTGCCACTGGATCTACCCGTGATAACCGAACATGAACTAATTTCACCGAAGAAGAAAACCGGCTCCACGAGACCATATGAGCACACATTTAATGGTATTATTACGTCATACAACACACTGTGTTGTATTTTTTAGATATAAAATGTGAATTATGAAAATAAATGTTAATATACAAATTCAGTATTCAAAGTAATTTACATTAGCTAGATCACAAAATCAGAAGGTATTTTGTTTTTCTTAAAAAAACACAAATAGTTTTATATTTAGTATATTGCGTGTTGGTACATATAAAGTAAAGTTGACGTCGCACAACATAAACATATTACAATACAAGAACAAAAATACTAATCATAATAATAATAATTGTTATTTATTTACAAATATTACAATAATACTTGTACACTTTTAAATATGGAAGAATACAATACAAGTACAAAATGGACAATATACAGTAGAAACCTTATTTTCCATCAGGGGTCGGGGCCGTGACGGATTATAGAGAATTTACCCACTAACACTTATATCGCTGGAAACTTATTATTAGTGCTTACGCACGTTAAATGAATGCTGTATAGTACATATTGATTAACAAAATGAGAATGAAAAGGTTAGAAAAAAGACATGTATATACTGAAGGTCACAATTACGCTTTTATTACAGTAGGCACAGTTTTAATGTAAAACATAAGCTTGTACACTATGTAATGAGCACAAAAATTAACTATCAACATTCTTAAAATTAAACTGCAGTACAGTGTAACATATTAAAGCCCAGTTCCCATGGCCAGTGTTTCGCAGACAGCAGACGGCCCAATGTCGGAACACGGATAGCGTGTCGCTTGTGTATCATCAGACAGGACTGTTTCAACGGCCCGTGACCTGTGAAGGCGTCGCTGTTAAAACTACATCTTTGACCACAGGCCGTTGTATTGCCCGCCTCTTTCCCCATGTTGTAAGAGATCGGTTGAGGCAGCCACGAACAGCCTGTCCGTAAGTCAGGCGTACATAGGCGAGCTGTTCCAACGACCTGTTATACATGAAATCCGAACCTCGTAGTGTTGGTCTGATTTTCAGCTAACTGACAAGTCTGACACTTAGTTCTTTTTCTATTTTCAATAATACCACTGCTCGTGTATGGGTGGGCAGGTGGGTTGTACCCCTGTACGTGTATTGGTGGGCAGGTGGGTTGTACCACTGTACGTGTATTGGTGGGCAGGTGGGTTGTACCACTGTACATGTATGGGTGGGCAGGTGGGTTGTACCACTGTACGTGCATTGGTGGGCAGGTGGGTTGTACCACTGTACATGTATGGGTGGGCAGATGAGTTGTACCACTGTAAGTGTATGGGTTAATAGCACTGTTCATGTATGGTGGGCTGGTGGGTTGTACCACTGTATGTGTATGGGTGGGCAGGTGGGTTGTACCACTGTAATATATAAATGGGCGGTCGGGTTGATACCCCTGTAGGTTATCAACTGTTCTGTTCTAGTGAATACTTCATGATAGGCTGCCGGGCCGAACGAGGAGTGAAAAAAAGAGTCTGCAGAGGCTGTCGACCATGTTGGCCAGTGTGTGTGTGTGTGTGTGCGTGCGTAATGCAGGGCATGCATTAGATACCCTTAACATAGGTAAAATAAAACCTTCTGAACCTTGACATACCATTCGACATGGACACCTCAAGAATTCTCTCATAGTGTCCACGTTGATGGCAACCATTGAGTGGATGCCATGTCGTTATTCAAAATGTCATTAATTATTCTGTAATGGATAACTAATAGATAAATAAAGTTTGGTTCCCCATTTGCAAATTTGAGTGCACAACCTCAATTTCAAATTAGTTGTAGGCACTTAAGCATTTGTTAATATTAAAATACTTTGTTTTTGTTTGCTGTATTAAAAAAAAACTTTATAGAATCAAAATATCGTTTGATTTTATTAGAAAAAAAAGTAAAAATATCAAGAAAACAGATTTGTAAGTGAAAAGTTTGCTTTAACTAACTGCCACATCACTACATTATGCGAAAATACTTAACGCTGCTGATAGTTCATGAGCATCAAACCAATATTAGGATAAATAGATATGTAAAAATTATACTTGTAATGTTAAAATAAAAAGCTCTAATTAAATAGAGATACAATACAACAATTTGAAATTTAAAGATTTGTTGGACATTTGGAATAAAAATAGGCTAAATAATGTTATGTTGTCTTTATTTAATAACAACAGTGGAAGTACAAAAACAGTTCTGAACCTTACAATCATTCAAATAAAAAATAGGAATATAAGCAAGCAGTCATGCATAAGTCTAACAATGAATTGTATTTGTACAGGTATTAATAAGAAAAGTAGCAAAATGAAATTTTTAAATTAAAATTTATTTCTTATTCATACAAAAATAAATGTAGTTGTACTTTACTTTCAGCAACTAAATAAAATAAAAGTGCAACACTATTTATATTTTTTCATAAAGCTTGGTCTTTGATTGATAAAATCTACAAAATAAAATTAATTTTCTCAGTCAGCACCCTGATTCTTGTTTCGTAAAACTAGAATCCAACTAATATGCATAACATAAATTACCATTATTTCACTTCTATCCACAATACTTAACATAAACAAACGTTCTTGCTCTCCAACCAAACCATCTCTTCCTATCGGATCCAGTCCAGCCCGCCTTATATACCGTCCTTTGTAACTTCCATTCCTAGTTTTCATCGAGCACTCAATTAACACAAAATACAAACTTCTGGAATTATCTCCTCCTAAAGTAAAATTGTTGCTGCCTTGTGGCAAAGTTTATCACAACACTTGGTACACCTTCATGTCAAGTATTATTTTCCTGAAAAATAAAACCAAACTATCAGAGAAATACTTCAAAATGTACGATAGAAAAGACAAGAATACAGAACTCTTACTAATGAGTTGAACTAAACTTTGTTCCAAAGCATTAAATCATCTGACTGGGATAATGGCTACCTAACACTAATGAAATTTGATCATTTCAAATGAGAATAATTAAATTTACTGTCGGCACAGATATTTATGCGAATTTGAAGGTAGTTTACTAAGAAACCAAGACGCCTTCGAAAAAATCTAATCACACCATTGTTTTCCTCATTTAACTAAGTTATGACATATGCATTTTAAAATTTTATTAGAAGTTTTTATAATTTATAATCTTAATTGGAACAAAAAAGGTACCAAAATTGTAACTTGCGTCTACTACGCATCGTCTTCACTTTTATAACTCAAAAAGCTTCCACTTTTATAAGAATGTATGTATTGCCTTTATATTTTAATATGTGGTTGACAGGAATTCAATAAGTTTGATGATTTTCAGAATTTTAACATTCCTGTTAACCATGTATTTGAATATAAATGTGATACATTAACAGCTTTTTTGGTAACAAAACTGCTGAATTTTAACAACAGTTCTTTACTTATATTCACTTTGAATTAACTTGAATTAAGATAAATCTGAGTTATGTCCATTTCTTACTTTAATTCAAACAAAAAATACCATACAGGTCAGCAGTATTTTTAGCACCGATGTTGTGTTTTAACTAGAGATGGCCCAACTAAACTGAAACAGTTTAAATGAGACAGTTTCGTTACTGAAAGCGTTGCACGCTGAAACTGTTTCGGATTCAAGGGTGTTGCAACAACTAGCGCTGTCTGCTGCGGCGTGGCGATGGATTCAATGTAAAACAGTGTAAACTGCTGCAACCGCAAACAATGACGGCACAGTTTCTAAGAATCGAAACAGAAATATCAACTTATTGTGTGAGTGTTGTCTGCAACTACATCACATCACAGACTGTGCTCGTGCTGTACTGACTGTTTCATTTAACTGCTGCAGTTTATTTGGCAATGTTTAATAGTTTCTAATCGTTTAGTTGTTATTGTTTTTATTTGTGGTTTTCAGTCTTACGTGTTATTATTTGTGTTAACTTGTTTATTTTACTTATTGTTATTTTTGTATTTTAATTAGTAATAGTTCATTTTCATAATGAGTAGTGGGCGCAATAAAACAAGTACATTGTGGATGTATTTTACGTGTTTGGATGAAGCGAAGAAAATAGCAAGATGTGACCTATGTGGACTCAGAATGTCATTTCGTTCTACAATAACGAATTTTAGAACTCATATAACTAGGAAACATCCAACTGTAAACCTAAAAGTGGAAAAACAAAACAGTGCTATTACTTCCGAGACTGCAATAAATATTGCCTCGAGTGATGTGCCACGGCAGGAAAAGCCACGGGAGCTACCACTTCCCGATAACAGCAACATTGAGTGTGAAACAATTTTGAAACCTTTAGCTGAACCAGGGTCATCTTTAAGGACCAAACCAAAGGTAACTAATACAAATGCCATACAATCAAATATATCTCATTATATACAGAAAAAGATTAGTATTAATCAACAAAAGAAACTAAATAAACTTCTGATTAAATTAATAACAGATGACTTGCAACCATTTTCCGTTGTAGAAGATAGTGCCTTCAAATCATTTATTACAGCCTTAAACCCATCTTATACATTGCCTTCAAGAAAAATTATTTCAAACAATTTATTGCCTGCTGCCTATGAAGAGAGCAGAACCATTATATTCAACAAAATGAAAACTGTTAGCAAGGTTTGCTTGACAACAGACTGTTGGACGTCAGCAGCTAATGATAGTTATTTAGCGCTTACGGCACATTTTATTAATGATGATTTTGAGCAGGAATCTGTTTTACTAGATTGTATTTTAATGGAAGGCTCACATACAAGCGTGTCTCTAGCTACTAAAATTAAACATATTACTGATGAATATGATTTAACTAACAAGGTCTTGTTAGTCGTAAGTGACAACGCAGCCAACATTGTAGGTGCTGTTGTTAATGAGTTAAAATGGAAGCATCTGGGATGTTATGCCCATGGTATTAATTTAATTGTCCAAGAAGCTTTAAGAAAGGTGCATTATTTACAAGAAAAAGCTAGAAATATAGTTACATTTTTTAAAAGAAGTAGCTTAGTTACAGGTAAGTTGATGAAATTCCAAAGAGATTCTGGCATTACAGATCCAAAAAAACTAGTACAGGATGTAATAACGAGGTGGAACTCCACCTATTTAATGTTCAAAAGACTCGTACTTCTACAGGATGCTGTCAAAATTTCGTTAGCTTTAAGTGACAAGGATGGAATTAATCTTACTCCAGAAGAATGGAAAATGTCTGAAGAGCTAACTAAAGTATTAAAGCCGTTTTATGACGTTACTAAAACCATGAGTGGAGAATCTTACGTGACGGGGAGCCAAATAATAGTGCTTACAGAAGGACTGCTTTATGTGTGTTCACTTCTTTCCAAAAAACCCTTTAATGAGAAAGTGTTGGAAGTCGTTTCACAACTGCACCAGGGATTGAATAACACGTTTCATAACATTCAATATCACCGAGCAGCAAGTATATGCACATTTTTAGACCCACGGTTTAAGCAGTTCGCCTTCACTTCAGAATCGTCTAGAAGCAGTGTGAAAAAGGTTATAACAGAACTTGCAGTAAAGGAGTTCAATGACAGAAGTAGTGAACAAGGAAAGGAAGACAATGATGATGAGGTTTCTCCTGTAAAAAGAAGTAAGTCCAGTGAAGAAAATGATGAACTATCAGTGTACATGCATATTGACAGAGTAATGCAGAAACAAAAACTACAACAAAACCCTACATCAGGTGCCATAACTGAAATAACACGTTATATGCAAGAAAATGTGATCCCAAGAAATCGACACCCGTTAAAATGGTGGTCTAAAAACCACCATAGTTTTCCTACCCTCGCAACATTAGTCAAACAACGTTGTGTCATGGTAGCTACTTCAGTGCCTTGCGAGAGAATATTTTCAAAGGCTGGTGCCATACTTGAAGACAGAAGAACACGACTTAAACCCAGTAAAGTCAGGCAAATTATTTTTTTAAATGCCAATGGAAAATACTTGTAAATATTGTAAACAATCATATGAAAATCCTACACAAACTAATATGTAGTTTAAATTATATTTAAATGTTTGTTTAAATTTTAATAATTTGAATTATATTTAAATGATAATATAACAAATATTCTTATAATAATAAAGTAGGTAGTTTAATTAAAAACTATGTACTCCATAATTTAATTCCCATAACCTTACGCAAAAAAATATTGTTCTATGTTAATAATTGAGGAATTTCATAACAGATCGTTAAAGGGCTTTTACTATTTAACACTAAACATAATTTGTAAAATAAAGATACGAAACAGCAACAACATAAAACAGCTTTGTACAAACGTTGCCTCTATGAAACAGTCTGTTGCACAGAACAATCTGAATCTACAAAATCAGTCAAATGCAAAATGGAGCCTCGCAACTAAACTGTTTCATGAAACAGTTTAATTAAACAGTTTCAGACCCGAAACAGTCTCAAGTGAAACTGTTTCATGAAAACAACAACTTGGCACATCCCTAGTTTTAACAGTTTGAAATAATGTTTTGTCAAATTGAATAATAATTGATTCAATGTTTAATCATACCACAAGACAGTTAACAGCAAAAATCCCAGACTGGATTGAAACTTTCTTTTTTAACAACCCTCATATTTCCGATATATGTAAGAATGTAATAATTTAAGTGATAATGAGGTCTGCTGTAAAGCAACAAGTTACCTTGTCCTTCCCAATCTTAGCTATCTAATTGACGATGCACATATCGTATGGCTTTCTCTGCCGGCTACCACAGTAAAAGGAGGGGGAAAGAACACTTGAAAACCAGATTGAAATATATAAAATTTAAAGTACAAAGTGCTTGATACATCCTACTGTATCTAGTGTGTTAATATTGATCACCCGTCACAAAGCTACGTCCAAGTTTTGTAACCATTTAACACCTGGTTTTTTATTTAAAGACCAACTAATTCGCCTTAAAAAATTGCAAGTGATGATGATTCTATACTTTATATAAGATTTTGCTGTTTTGAAAACCTAAATAAAACTTATTTGTTAATCAAAATGGGAACAATTTATTTATATTCAGAACGGTTGACAAATTAATCATTCCACTGTATTATTGGTTTGATAATAAGATCATATTTTTTCTTACTCCTAGACACTAACCGAGGTTTACCCATTTAGAAAGGCAACAAATCTTACATATACAAATTTCAAAGTGGTAGCAATTCTTTTTACGCCATCTATGTATTTTTAGGGCAATAGCCTGGATTAGAGTTTATTACAATAAATATAAACATTTACATTCTTTCCCGTAAACATCTATCGATCCTTCCTAAATAATTCCATTATTCGGTCAAAATGTATATTTGAATGGGATAGTTTTAACCTAATTGAAACAATCCAAATCATGCTTTCTTTAGGAGAATTAAATTTGAGTGATTTTACTGGGCGTAGAAAAAGCTTAGTACTATCTTCAGAAACATGATTTATGAGTGAAAAACAAAGTAGTTCATTAAAATTGTTTCCATTTTGGTTCAGTTCAGCTGAAATCTACCAATTTCGTTACAAAAATATTATTTAAAAACCCAATAAGATATTTTTATGACATTCTGCAATTTTTTGTGCTTAGCCAAGATATCTAATATGTGAAAATATATTTGAATAACTTGAAATTTCCACATCGGAATCTTAAAGTAGCCTTAATTAATAAAAATACTTATTGTTAGATATTAGTATATTAGAGAGATAGGACATCAGCAAACTTACCTTAAAAGACAAGTTCACTAACATCAGAGTAGTAGTCACAAACACAAAATACACAAAAGCTCACAAATTTTCAACACCACTGGCATTTTCTTCAGGTGAGTAGAGGGAGAGAGAGAGAGACACTGAAATGACTTCCACTATTGCTGGGTAGGTGGCTGTGGTGGGGGGGTGTACATCCATAGAGCAACACTCAGGTGTAGATGCAGTATTTCAGTTAGTATATATATATAAAAATATAAATGAAGTTTGCTGATGGGGAAGGGGTTGAAGGGAAGTGGTCTATCTTATGTTCAGATTAGGTAGAGACCAGTGGTCTATCTTATGTTCTTAGATAAGATAGACCACTTCCCTTCAACCCCTTCCCCATCAGCAAACTTCATTTATATTTTTATATATATATACTAACTGAAATACTGCATCTACACCTGAGTGTTGCTCTATGGATGTACACCCCCCCACCACAGCCACCTACCCAGCAATAGTGGAAGTCATTTCAGTGTCTCTCTCTCTCTCCCTCTACTCACCTGAAGAAAATGCCAGTGGTGTTGAAAATTTGTGAGCTTTTGTGTATTTTGTGTTTGTGACTACTACTCTGATGTTAGTGAACTTGTCTTTTAAGGTAAGTTTGCTGATGTCCTATCTCTCTAATATACTAATTCCTGGCCTAGTGCCCTTTAACCTAACCTAAAATTATTGTTAGATATGACATTTCAAGACTTTTTATAAACAATTATAACCGAAGTTGTTTGTTGAAATTGGTACACAAACAAAGATGTTATGGCTACATTTTTACAGTGACACTTAACATTAAGATTAAATGTGCTGATAAAGAAAATGTACCACAAATACAATTAAACATAAAAAACTAAAATTAAAATGGCAGCATCTAAATAAATAATTTAGACAAATACTTTTTATAGACATTAAATGTAGTTTAAATGCACGATCTGTGCTCCTCCTCGCTTCACCAATGATGAAAGAGCAGAACACTTGGTAGCATTGGCTTGCCGGCTGTAAACCCGATAGATATTTTTGGGGCTTTCTGAGAGAGCAATGCCAAAGGATCAGAAAGATGCTAAGAAAGTTGGTGAGAGTAAGGCGATTATTCTAGTCTATTGGGCGATGACTAGATTTATGTACTGCTGTAAATGGAGGGCACATCGAAACCCTTCTTTAACGTCACAAGTTTCCTTACTCTTGTAAAAGTTCTTATTTATAAAACATCGAAAACATTTAAAATTTCAGCTAGTGCAGTACAGACTAAATCGATATGATAAAACAAGTTACCATTTGATTGGTTGCAAGATTCTAAAAATGTGATATCTTGCAATTTTTTCTTAAACTGCAAGAGGAACATTTTTAAAAAAATTTAACATTAAAATGTTACAACTCACTATTTTGGAATCTGGTCAAAATATACTACGTTTTGATGTTTTAGATAATACTTAATTTGGCACTGTTTAACTTATAATGTCCTTTGGCAGTAGGTTGTAGGATAAGTTATACTATTATTTAAAGTAACTGTCTACAATACAATATTGCAGATGTGCAAGGTGTTCCTAACTTTTCCCTATGATGCTTTGTATGCTGCAGGTATTTTTGGCCAACTATGACAGTTCATCACTTCACACCAATTAGTTTGAGAAGCCGATTCATACGAGATACCTGAGGATTTACTCTAACACACAATCTTGTCGCCCTCAAAGTGGAAGTGCTTGGCTGTTACCAACCGTATCATAAGTATTTTATATGTTTTTTGTCAAATATTTCTTTATTTATAAATAAAAATTGTCTTATAAATGAGTATTTGGGTTAGCATAAATTCAACTTTTTAGGAATGTTGATTGAATTATATAAAATAAAATATTTCCTTTGAAAAGTCTGACTTTTTGAAATGCACAATACTTTCCATACATAAATGTTCATGTTATATTTATCAAAATGGAAGACTTCTGATGTAATGATTTTTTGTTATAAATACAAACAAAATGGCAAATTACGTGTAATTAGTAATAAAAGTTGCTAAACACTTTTGTACCTGAGTATTTGTACCTGAAAATTGTAATGAAAATTGTAACTTATTCTACAGTTAAAAATGAAGATGTGTTCTCTGTTTATTTGTGTTTTATAGTTGTATTGTAATGGTATTATGTATTTTGGTTTTATTTTTGGTAAAATATTGTAATAATTGAAATAAGAAATTGTAAATATTTTTATACTAGGCTGAAGTGAATTGTTTGTGTTTATTAGTATTGTAGTGAAGTGCATCAGTTGTGAATTGCAGTGAAGGTATGGTCTTGCATAGCAGGTCCTGTTATGTGCCTTATCAGTGTTAGGTGTAGACGCCACGGAGAGCAGCCCGGCTGATAACAACATGCTACTATAATCTGGACTCTGACAAGAAACCTGTTGTATTTTGTTGCCTATACTGACCACACTACTCGTAAAAGTGGTCAGTCAATTCCGGGTTGTTTTATTATTATAACTTTGTACTGATTATGATAGAATAAATTCATTTATTCATATTTTACCTGTAAATCAGCACTGAAGAGAGCACTAAGCATTTTTGTAACACATTAACTAAAAATGCTTAATGTATTTGTTAGTTACAACACAAATGATACCAGTTTCATACCTGGCTTTAATGTAGGAATCAGCACTCTAGTCCCATTTTTCCTCTGAATAAAAATAAAATTATGATGGATATAAACATGAACAAAAAGTATTTCAATAGCTAGATAGGGTCTAATTAGTCAAATTAAAATAATTACACATACATATCCCTTTTATTATTTCACAATTGAAAATTACTCTAGAAATGTACTGAGACTTTTAAGGGTGGTTTTGAAACGATTGGCATTGAATCTATATTCACCAAAATCCCACCTGAAAATGCACTCACTCTTGATAGCCCACCCAACAGACACAATCAATCCTTTAAGCACCTACCAGCCTGCCCGACGGAACACTTGATTCATAAAGGCCTATTCAAAAATGATACAATCAATCTTTTAAAAAAATAAGTAAAAAGAAATAATGAAAACATTTTGGCCTCAAATATTTTAAACGTATTCTGTGCAACTTGTGTCCAATTGTACAAAAAAACCTATCTACCATTACATAAAATTAGCTTACTGGCTATGTCTGTTAGTGTACAATTCTTCAGTTATTGATGGGCAGAAGAATTTTTCCAGTCAGATTGCCTTATTACCAGACTTGGGAAAGTTAACAATTATTTTTAACTGAATAAAGTTAAAGTTAATCCTCTATTAAACTAACTAATTGAAGTTAAAAGTTAGAGTTCAATGAAACTAACTGATTAAAGTTAAATTTTAAAAAAGTAACTGAAATTAAAAGTTAAAAGTTAGTTTGTGTGGCATGAAAGAATACATACAATTATTTACAAAAAAACTGTTGTCTCTTATTATTATACATAACGTAAACCGTCTGGAAACTAATTCAACACACTTTATTATTCACTCGGCAAACTTTAAAACTGAAATGAATCCACCTTCGTCTCCCAGTATTATCACTAACACTATGACTACGTCTTGGACAAACAACAATGGGACACGTTGGGTGTGTCTATTAATTATGGGCAGGGCAGGAAGATGGCGGAAAGGGATGGGTGTGACTCATGACTTTGTCGGCGAATACTTGGGATTGAGGAAAACGCCCGGTCTTTGACCAAAGTTTTGGACGCTTTCTCCGCCATTGTCTACATTCCACGGGACAAACCGTACCTCGTTTGTAAAACTAACTGAGTTAGTTTAATCGTTAGTGAATTTGTTAACTAGTTAAAGTAAAAAGTTAAACATCCCCAAAACTAACGAATAAGTTGAAAAGTTAACAGAAAAACTAACGATTAAACTTAATCGTTAATTATTTTTAATCGTTAGTCCCAAGCCTGCTTATTACGTATGCTGTCTCTGATATTTGACAGCTAAGCCAAAAATGAAATTATTCAGGTCAAAATAAGTACTTTAAAGATTTCTGTCACTTAAACCCAACAATATCTATAATTACATTAAAGTAAATAGTTGGATTTTATTTTTTACAATAGGATAAGTGTCAATGGGATAAAAAAGCTAGCTCACCTCAAAACCTTTTAAAATACACATAAAAATAAAACCAATTTGGAAATTTCTCAAGGCCAATGTCCTAATAAATCTTTAGTCCATGTAGTGAAATACAAGGTGAGAAGAAAATGTCTCTACTCAACTGAGGAATGTGACAGTAGCACTAAAAATTTGAGTTATGTGTTTTGTTTGTATTTGTTTCCTTTTGCACTGTGGTAAACTTGTCTTTTCAAGTGGTCATGCCTTATCTTTACTATCATACTAATATTTAGCCTAGTGCCTTTTAGCCTAACCAAAAATATTTAAGTACTTTGCAGCCAGCGCCCAAGTATAGGTCAGGGAAGTCTAGCAGCCTTAGGTCACGTATAGTTTCAGTTCCGCTTCATTTTTTGAAATTCACTTGGAGAGAAATTCATGTTTATTATGTTGCCTGAAGTAACTCATGTTCGTGTGTTGTCAGTGAAATTGGTTTGTTAAAAAACAAATAGGATTACAGTAACTTACACTGTTTTTCATTTGATCAGTATTGTAAAAATGATGGAAGTTGAGTATTATTTGGTATACATTATGATGACAGGAAAAGGTAGGAATAAGATATGAGACGACAAAGGACAACTGATAAGCCAACAGAGAGTATAAGCCTTGATTATATAAACCTACAATAGATAAACCATCTAATAGGAATATCTGTGGCAGTAATTTTGTTAGTTAGTGTGGCCCGCAACCACAGCTGTTTTAAACTGCATTACATTTACGTGGGACTACACTAGCGCTCCACAATGGACCACAAAAACAGCTGATATTTTGAGACTCAAAATTTAACATTGGATGGGAAATCTATTTGTGTATAAAATCAATGGTATAAGTAAGAGGTTTTCATGATTAGACATACCTGCATTGCTAGAGCCAGCAGGCTGGGAGGGTTTGGGCTGGTTGACATTGTTCCTACTATTGCCTTGACCCCGCATGTTGTACCCTCGATAGCCTCTGTACATGCCTCGGCCTCCATAAAATCCACCACGCCCCCTGTAGCTGCCTCGCCTGGCAGACGCCACACCAAATGTCTCAGAATTGAGCTTTCGCTCAGTTCTCCAATCTGTCCTTTGTGATCTCCTGTACAACAATTACAAAATTTGATCTGAATTCTAGAAAGAACAGTTTTCATACTAACATTAAAAGATCTTTTTAAAAGCATTCACATGACTGAGTATTGTCGAGTTACCTCTTAGCCTTGGTAGCATAATGGGAATGTTTTAGTTATTATAACAACACTCCAATGCCGTTCCTAATTCCATAATCAATTGTAGAGTGAGTATTGTATACTTATAAATGTATACCTAATATACATTCGACACATGCATTTCACTGTTCATCTCTAGCTCATAGCACCTTACAAAAGAGGCACAACAAAGTTCAAACACTCTGTTAAATTAAGAAAACAGCATTAGCAGTTGGTGTATAATTTGGCCAGAAATACTAATCTGCAAGTGTTCAAGAAAAAAAAAGGAAGTCACAACTATTCTGGGCTAAAGAGATCAGAGAGGATGATTGATAAAAATAAATCTGAGCTACAAAGGGATCATTTATATTTTCATAGCAAGTGGAGTAAAGTAGGTTAGCAAGATGTTTTCAGAAATCAAAGCTAATAGCCACCAGCTATTCATTTGTCATTTGAGTTATTAACACGTTCACTAAGATGGGTTATGACTAATGAAAATTATTTCTTCACAAAATAATGAGGTGTGCCACCAGTGGCACTTCGCTGATCTTCGTGAAACCCTGCTATGAACCACCTATGGCGCACAATTGAAATGACAATCTGCTTCTTCTACATTGCAGCTGGGTTTTATTTCAATTATCTATGTCTTTATTGTATCTTATACTAAATTTAGACCAAATGTGGCCACCAGTGGAACATGTTTCAAAAAATTATCATTAGGATTTGCAATGTAATAACTACATTTTAGTAAAAACACATATTTTATAGCAAGTAAGCCACAAAGATACTAATTTTTATTAACTGAAATATAAATTGTTTGATACAATAAAACAATTTTACTGAAGTTATTAAAACAATCAAGACACAGTGCTGGATAACCAACCATTAGGATACATACTTTTTAAAATGTTGAATCACGCTTTACTATATGACCATGTACACACACTTGAATTTAACATTAACATTTAATACACTCGTATTCAAAAAACTTTGAATATAGTTTGCAAAATTGCTGGATGGACAAACAGTTTTTGTCTTTGAAAACTTAGTCGTTTTTTTAGCAAAGTATAATGAATATAGTTACTCTAATTTGTTTGTTGAATAATTTGTAATATGTACTACCAATGGCACACATCGTGGTGAAAGTGTTAATAAATGTCATTTTCTAGGAATAGTTGGCAATAGTTTGTAACAATAACTAAATTTCCTCATCTACACTTATCATACTCTTTTTCAAAAATCCATGCTTGCACATATTTTGACAATAGGCATCCTAAGAATAAATAAATACGATTCACTACTGAACCATCTAGACTACTGTTTTGTCCCTGACACAGGTCCCACCGGCTGTTCATTTGTTATTGGGCTATTAATTAATGACACTTTCTAAGGAATAGTCGGCCTTAGTTTGTAACAATGACTACATTCGCTCATATACACTCATCACACTCATTCGAAATCCATATTCGCCCATATCTTGACGATCGGCATCTTATGAATAAATAAAAAAAATTAATGTAATACAGGACGGTTACTTAATGGTCAGTTTGTAAATTCCATAACTTTATCTGACTAACAATATCATTTTTTATAGTATAATTTGTGTTTAACAGATGTGAAACTTTTTAAACATGTAATTTTAATAAAAAATGCAGCATAACTTATTCACTTTATTGAATAAGAAAATAAGATCAAATAAATATCTAAAGATATAAATATAAGAAATTTTATGAACTTAAAAAAAATGAAAAAATCTTTTATTTTTGAAATGTTGGTAATCTTTTTCTCACCCTTTGTTGTACATCAAGCTCACATATTTATTTAAAATCCAAAATTCAATACATTGAAGGAAACTACTTGGCTTGAGTTATTCATATCTGACTTTCCTTCCATGACTTTTTCCTGACATTTCCAAAACAACATTCTCAGACTTTTCCCTTGTTGTAGGATTTCCTGTAATAATTTAGTTCATAGGCTTTCAGAATATTGTTATTGCACACACAATTGTAATTAAAATGAAAATTGTAATTTTATTTACTATATTGTCATTTGCTACAACTTCTAATAACTACAGCTTTGTATATTCACCCTTTGCTCCTTTCTACAGCCTCACAGCTGATGTTGTCGAAAAAGCTCTTTGCCTTGTCATAATAGATGACTTTTTCATGATCTGCATCCTCTTCTGGCTCTCCTTCCCCAAGGCCAGTTTCATTGCCGGAATCGTCTTTTTTATCTTCACCATTAACTTTTGGCTTTTCTTCTTCACCATCTAAAAATTTAAATGCAAGCAATGCATTAAACTAGGGTACACATCTGCACGCATCACGTGCCATCCCCGTCCCTTCCTGTGCTTGTGACACCTCGGCCTTCACTCTTGGCATGTGACTTTTGATAACAAATATTAGTGGTTAAATTGTATTAAGAAAAATCATATGTAAATTTATTTCTAGTAGCTCACTCATTGCACTTGAGTTGCAATCTATTTACAGTTTAAATATAAACACACAATGGTTATTAAGATTAAGAAAGATAACCTTCTCAATATTATAAACATCATTATTTACATTTGAACATATGTTAAAATTACATAAACACCATTTAAACATAATTTAAATATCTCTCCATGTTATTCTTATGGCCAAAAATGTACTTAGAGGGCTTCTTGTGCCCTTCAGAGTAAATATATTGAAAAATTGATACCTAATTGCACAACAACCAATAGGGGAAATTTGAATGACCTCAATCGTTAAAATTGATACAGAAATAAGAGAGAGAGTTCACGTATTAAGAGTGTGTTCATATTCAATAGGCGACTCAAGGTCAGGACACGTTATCCCCTCTACCATTGCCAAGCACTCCCCTGCCCTGCCATTTATCACTACCCTGGCGTAACAACACTTCTAAAAAGTAGATATATCACAGAATTAACATAAAAATCTTAATTATTACATAAATATACTTAACATGGTCAAATTTTGTAAGAATCGGTCCAGAAATAAGTGAGTCAAAAATATGTCAGTACTATACCAAGTAGGCCTACTATATTTCACTGCACAAAATAATAAAACATAAGCCTAGACTTATTATACCTATTTTCATATACTAAAACTATTAAACGATAAATAACCCCTTAAACTTAATCACTTAACTTGGCCTGACCAAGTTTTAAAACTTGTTGGTGAGGCCCAATGGTAAAAAAGAATATCTACACTTATTAACTTTCAATATGCTTAAGTAATAAACATTATTGTAATATATCAGATTAATTTTTTTAAATAAGACTGCTGTAAATTGAAAAATGAAATATGTCATATTATTAAGTTGAAATACTATTTAGAGATATTTGTATTACAATTTTATTAATTCAAGAGACTTATTTTTCCTGTAGTAATAAAAGTGGAGGAGAGTATAAGAGAAAGAGTGGAACAAGCAAGGTTGAGGTGGTATGGTCACGTAAAAAGGATGAGTGTAGAGAGGTTGCCGAGGAAGATGGAGGAATGGGAAATGGAGGGAAGGAGGCCCAGAGGAAGACCACGAAGAAGATGGCTGGATGGAGTGAGGACAGACGTGGAAAAGAGAGGGAGTGTGTGGGGGGAAGTGGTGAGAGAGGAGATGTGGAGGGACAGGAGAAGATGGAGAGGCTTGGTGACAACCCAGACCCAGGATTGACTGGAACGGGACCGGATAAGTAAGTAAGTAAGTAGTAATAAACTTAAAAAAATGTTTTTCGTATGACTATGATAATCACGATTGGTTGTTGCCATAATTGTAATTACAACACACCTCTTAACACTATTAAATGTAAACAAGACACAAACGATAAAACAAAACTGATCTCTCGTGAAGACGTGAAGCAAAGCATATGTACAAAAACAGACTACTTAGATCACCGTGCAAAATGGGAATAGACTGAAGGCAGAAACGCCCAGCAGAAGTCACTGGGAATGACGTTAATAGTTTATGTCTCTCAAAAATTATACTTTTTATTCTTTTAACGGTATATTCTGACAACGTGTACGTGCAAGTTACCTTGCCCTAAATTTGTACCATAAGTTTTAAACAGTATAATTTTATAATTTATTCGTTTTAAACTTATATATCACATAAGCTGTTTCTGTTTATATTAAGCTGTTTCATGGTTTATATCTCTATTGTACACATTTTTATTTCCAATTAAATTAATTTGACTAAGGCACCTTAGATATAAACAACAAAAATATATTTAAAATAGATTGACAATAGGTTAGCATTCCATTGACTCATTTCGGAAACAAGCCATAACATAACCATAACAGTACCTAAATTACTGTTCATATTTTTTCATTAATATCAATTTCCTTAAAAAGATAATACATTGTATGTCGAATTTTGTACGAATTGTCAAATGCAACTCTATAACAACATTATAATTAGGCAACTCATGTTTATTAAGGTAAAAATATATGCAAGAGACATTCAGTATTAACAGTTTCAGTTATTTATTATGTTTAATAATTATTCACTACTTCCGTAAACCAAAACCAATATTCATATAATAAATATTAAATTTGTGGGAGGATTTCTTAGTACAATATTGTAAGTTGTAACCAACTGGGAACAGTGAGCGCAGCTCCACAGGGGAAATAGCTTCCTAGTAGTGGGGTACGCGGAACAAGGAAGTGGCAGTAGAAGCTGTTCTGGAACCGCCAATTGAATATGAATGCACTCTAGAATATTACATTAAAGTTTCCTAGCAAATTAAACTAAAGATCCTACCAAAACTAACCAATCACTTGTGGGTGACATCTCTTATCTTACCAGCAATTTTCAGTTTTGCAGTTTTACTTCTGAGTTCCTCAAATTCAGAATTGGCCTTGTCAAAGTCATATTCTTCATCAAACTTAAGTGTGTTCTTCTTGTTAGCGTTAGCATTAGTCTGCTGATTTTGTGGGCCAGATCCAGGTGCCCTGTTAAAGTTACCAGTAGCACCTCCACGACCTAAACAAGAATGTTTACATTTACAAAACTGTAATAAATATCCTTTTTAAAAAAAAGTTGTTACTAACATACAGTACTAATTAAATAAATATCCTTTTTAAAAAAAAGTTGTTACTAACATACAGTACTAATTACATAAATCAATAAAGCAATGATCACTTGAATTTTTGAAACTTTGTTGTAGTGCTGCATTTATGTTAAGTAGTAGATAAGTTTGAAATATTGACACTTTTCAATTTATTTGTATACATTTCACGAACAAGGAGCTTTGATTGATTTACTGAACTATGGGAGTTTATCTCACAGAGCAAACATGACCGACTTAAAAAAAAGTTGTTTTATTATTGAAACTGTCATCTGATCTAAACTAAATTTTTAATCAACTGATTGCATTTTTGAATAGAAAACATCCAATTAAATAGAGTGATAGAAAATGTTTTATTAACGTATAATGTTCAGTTACTATAACATATACAAATGTCTAGGTTAACAGATATAGCAGAACTAAAGCTACAGGTTTAGTTGTGATACAATGCATGTTTTGGATGACACAAGTAAGAATACAACAAAGAGTAGGCAGGTGAATAATAGACCATGAAAGGGTTAAGAGGCATTAAAGTAATCTTTGTCATCAAGTAGAACATGACTTTTTTTGTTGCCTTTTAAAGCAGAAAAAAAGTTGTTATTAAATACTTGTTGTTCATTCAAGTAATACAGCAATTATAACTAGTAGTTATGTTGTCCATTGGGTATGTTCGTACAATCAATCGCTTCTATTGCTGATGGAAATTGGTACTTCGTCTCCAGCTCACTGTTGCTTAGTTGAGTTACTCGTCAATGGACAGAAATTTTGGTTAGATTTCCCTCCATCTATTGGGAGATCCAAAAAAATCATTGGTTAGATTTCAACAAAACAGCTTCCATGAAACTGCAAATAGCTTTACAGGTGGTTGTCCTGTTGACACCAATTAGACCCACCCTACTAATCTTCTTTCTTTCTATCATGCATTGATAATAATGCAAACATGGCCTTTAAATTAATGATGAAAGTGGTATTGATCTACCACTTTCATCATTAATTTAAAGAATTTGTGATGAATACCGAATGAATGTGAATGAATATGTGATCAATACCACAGTGCGTGAATGGGTGGGCGGGTGGAAATTTACCACAGTGCGTGTATGGGTGGGTCAATACCACAGGGTGTGTATGGGTGGGTGGGTGGGTCATGACCACAGTGCGTATATGGGTGGGCGGGCCGGTCAATAACACAGTACGTGTATGGGTGGGCGGGCGGGTCAATACCACTGCGTGTTTATGGGTGGGTGGGTGGGTGGGTCAATACCCCTGCATGTTTATGGGTGGGTGGGTCAATACCACTGCATGTGTATGGGTGGGTGGGTGGGTCTATACCACTGCATGTGTATGGATGGGTGGGTGGGTCTATACCACTGCGTGTTTATGAGTGGGTGGGTGGGTCAATACCACTGCATGTGTATGGGTGGGTGGGTCAATACCACTGCATGTTTATGGGTGGGTGGGTCAATACCACTGCATGTGTATGGGTGGGTCAATACCACTGCGTGTGTATGGGTGGGTGGGTCAATACCACTACGTGTGTATGGGTGGGTGGGTGGGTCAATACCACTGCATGTATATGGGTGGGTGGGTGCGTCCCCGAGAACATTAAATTAAACATGTTCTGTGTGACGCACAGGGTCTGTCACAGAACATGTTTAATGGTACATCAATAGTCAAGCAACAAAAACATAACTTCTGTTATTTAGAACACACAACCTCATATCTTTATCCACCTTACGTTAGTTACAATTGCCATTTCACGTAGTATTTACGTAATATAAGAAATATTTCATACTCACTATCAATTTTACTATTTGTGTTTATGTTTGCCTGTAAAGATGTTAATTTACAGGTATTAATAAAATAAAAGATATTTGAGGCATTAAAAAAAATTATGTAAAAAGACAAGTATAGTAAATAATCAAATACAAAACACAGAATATGCAACACAATTTTTTAACGCTACTGACATTTTCTTCAGGTCTGTTTAGAAACGTCAGATTTGTTTCTTCAGCAAATTATAGAGAATAGGGTGTACATGGAGCACAGCAAAGTTTTAAAATAGGTCTACTTGCAGCCAACATCATAAGTTAGGTCTAGGTTGATTTACAGGATAAAAAGTTTACCTGATATTGACATTGGTAAGATTATGATATCCACTGGTGTGCTAAAAACATTCTTCTGATTTGGATACAACTGCCATATGATGGATGGAACCTACTTTTATGGCATATTATAAATCATATTTTTGGCTGTAGGAAAGGCTATGAATGGGCTGAGACAAATTTTAAAGAAACTTCAACCTCGCAATTATGTATGTGGCCATTAAAGGGTTTACCGGGACATGAATTAAAGTGGTAAGATGAATAAATTGAGCAGGCAGTGTTGAAACTGGTATTGGTAAATTACATTGATGGAGTTACAGAGTGGTTTTCAGGTATGTTGTAAATTAATGAGGCGGAGGAGCTGGTAAATGATGTGCCTGGATGATAAATAGAACATATGTTGTATGATTCTTTGCTACAACGATTAGAACTGACAAGGATTAGATACATGACAACTATCACACAAACTATCACCGTGAAACTGAAATCTGCTTGACTTTAGGCCGGATTTGGTTGTTAGAATCAGGATGAACCATGATTAAGGTCGCGTTTTGGTTTGACAGAAACATAAAAGAAGGGTTTTATGAGATTTTAAGATGAAGAGAAGCTTTCAAGATATCAAAGCAACCTTTCAGGAAACAGTTTGAATTTATGTAGGCTATGCAGGTTGTCAGAGGCAAGAGTAAGCTTTATCAACTAATTTTGAGGTTAATTTGGGACTGAGAGGATTTGGTTTTAATTGGGTCATGTGAAATAAAAATAAAATATCATGTGACTTTTTATAAAGAGAGAGAAACACATTATTACTAAGACATAATTTCTCTCACCTGTTTACATAAGCATATTTTTGTTTTGTAAGCTTACTGAACCAACAGATTAACATTACTTCTGAGGGTAGTACAGTAGTAAAACTTTAATGTTACATGGGGAACTTGAGCTGGATCTGTGGTAAGCCATTGTTTAGTCTCTTACCTATAGCCGCACTGGTAGCGTCAAGCTGGGTAACCAGTATTCAGCACAATGTTCTCCATTATAATTTTAAAACCAAATAAAACAATAAGTTTAAAGGAAGTTTATACTTTAAAAAATTCAACGTTACAATTTTTATAAATACTGTAAAATGTTTAAAGATTAAGGATAAGTTTTGTAGTCGATCCACATCATAAAATATATTGAGTTAAAACCTCAAGTTAAAATAAAGCAAGAGCGTTAATGTACCTTACGCCATCAGGAGTGATCTTGAGTGACTGCTACCAGTAGATATAAACGAAATGTTTTTAAGGTTGTGTATTTAAACATGATCTTAAAAATAACATACCAAGACCTCTTCACTTATTGACTAATATATCTATAAAATCCAATGTATGTTTGTCTGTCCTTTATGCGCTACCAAACCGTCCAGCCGATCGCCATGAAACTTGGGGAAGTTGTTCTATATACCCCAGGGAAGGTTTCTGTCCTATTCCCGTTTCTTTAATCCCTCAGGGCTCCATCCCTTGGACTTCTAAAGTTTCAATGTTAATCAAATAGCACGATGCATGAAGTCAAATATAAAAAGAATATCAGCTGTGGGTTTTAAATATGTCAAAATTAAATTAAACCATGTGTTAATTTTTTAAACTGGTTATATTTTTATGTTTTGGTTTCTTGTGAAGCTATATTAATTGATTGATTTATTTGATTAACAGCTGTTAAATAAAAACAAATAGAATAAAATTGTGGTAGGCAAAACTTTCAAAATTAAAAATAATTGAGTACAGTAGTAAACTACACAAAACATCAGCTGTTGTAAATTGGATACTATGTAAACTGAAAGGTTGCTGCACATTTCAATGATACAATCAAAACTCAATATTATGACCGGCGAAGCGGGCGGGTACAGCTAGTTGACTAATATAAGGTACATATTGTATGTATGTTATCAAATTTGTAAACATGCTTTCAAAATAATTAATCACTTTCTTATGTAATTAAAATTATCAAGTTATATATTATAATTAAGTACATAAATAATTACTCGTTAGATTATTTAAAATTTGTTTTAATTACTTCAGACAAATTAAATGACTATTAATTAATAACTAAAATTAAAATGTCAACTTTGAAGTGTGGTGAATTTAAAATTTGAAGTAAATATTTGACAGAATGATATGCACATACCCCTGCCTCTCATTCCTGTGGTCACTCCGCCCCGGCCGCCTCTGTTCACCCAGCCACCTCGGATATTTTGGCCCCCTCTGTGCATCTGTTGCTGGTGACCCTGTTACACAATACAGTCCAGCTGTGAGACATAGGTAATGTGATAAAACCACTCTCGACACATTTAGTCCTCACACTTTTCCAGTCAGACATCACAACATTAATCTCATTAATGAACATACAAAAATTGTTTATTGATTGTCCAGTTGCAGAGGAATTTCCACTCATTTGTTTCCCCTAAAAGTAATTAACTCATTTTACTTTATTATTTGTAAATGGTTGATATGGATTATGACTGAGAAAATGTTGATTTTGTAAGGCTAGTTTTCATTAGTTATTTAAGCCTCGTTTTCACAGTGATAGTATTCTCGTGATAGTGCTCTCATGACATTTGCCTTGATAATTGGCTTGTTCGAGAGTAGCGTCTACACGGTGAGAATTGTTTGTGTCCATAGTGATAGCTAGTATGGCCGAACACAACCAAAATGACCACAACTAGCTATCACACAAAATATATATTCAGTATTCAAGGCGAGAGTAGGTCTGATAGTTCCTGTACTATCACGAGAGCACTCCACACTATTTAGTCAGCCAAGATAGTGCGTAACGATGACAGCAGTTATGATAGATACATGACAACTATCACCGTGAAAACGGGCCTTTAAATACAGCAATAAACTTTCCTAACTATTACACCTCAATATAGTTCCTGTGTTACAGCTGTCATTGTTACCCAATAAAAGATATTTATAATTTTTTTTTTATCAGTATACTGAATATTACTGCATAACTGTAAAAGGATCTAGATTTTAATTTAGACAATTCAGTAGTCTTAAGTACTTTCGTCAGTTCATTGTTGTCTCTATCTTTGATTACTAGCCATACACTAATGTTAAAATTAATGTTTTTTTTAATTAACTAACTTAGCAAAGATTTTGGTGACTATATATAAAAAAAAACTTAAAAACTTACATCTCTCCTGTTATCCTGAGTCCTCAGGTCTTGGTGACCTTCTCTGTGATTCCTGTATTCAGTGTGACCTCTATATTCCGTATCTCTTTGACCTCTGTAGTCAGTCTCCCTCTGACCTCTGTATTCATTGTCTCTGTGTCCTCTATATTCATTATCCCTCTGTCCTCTGTATTCATTGTCCCTTTGTCCTCTATAGTCACTATCCCTAGAACCACTATCTCTCTGCCCTTGTCCTCTGTAATCTCTCCGTTGATACAGTTCTGTTGGATAATTTCTGTTTTGTTCACTCCTATTCTGTCTTCTGTGAAAATCATAAAACACTAGATCAGTGAAATCATATTATAAAAATAGGTTTTTTTTTAAAACTGCAAACAACAAAAATGTAAATCACTAGACCTTTTCCAACACCAGTGTTTCAGCATCTTAAGCACTGAAGGTGCTACAGTGAGGACCTGACATTATTTAAAATATAAAATCAATGGTGCAGTATTTGTATTTAATCAGTCTTTGTGTTTTGCGAAAAAAATGTACAATTTTGTAACGTGGTTGGTGAAGTTCATTTCTCTTGAGGGGTGTGGTCTTGTATTCCTTATTTGCCATCACCAGTCTGTTTATTGTCGTGGAGTTAAGAAACTTTCTTGTTATTGTGTACAATATAAGAACAAAATGTACAAATATTCCGGTGATTGATTTTGGTAAAACATGTTTACCTTCCTCAGCCACAGGTATTCATCAGTTACAACCTGTTATCCGTTATCACTACGTTATCAAAGGGCATAATATTTATAACGTGTCTTTTGATCAAAAAATATGAATTTTAATACAACCCTCTGGTCTAAAAATTCGCCCTTTGTACACAATTTTATGCAATAAAGCCATTATTATTAACCTTTTGAGGACCGACAAAAAAAGTGCTAACTTTTTTCCCCTCACTTTTCAAGTGCGACATGTAAAATAATTAGGCTGAAAATTTGGAGATACCCAAGCCTTTATACGTTTATTTTTAAAATCTGTTCTAATAAAGATACAAAGGTACTTCTTTGACCAGATTGTTTGTAATTGAGTACTTTATCAGAATAAATGCCCAAAGAATCACCTCATAATATTTAAATATTTATATTTTGTCAAAAAAAGTATATTCTGTTTTTAATTTATTTTTTTTTAATTCTTACAACTCGTAAACAAAAAATATTTTACAAGTGGGAAACTGTGTTATTGAAGTCTAAACTTAATCACATACAAAGACAGAAAAAATTATACAATTACAACAATTATTTAACAAAATTAACTCTATCTATTACTGTTAGTTCTTTTCATTGACGTTATATTCCAATAGCTGGCTCCAGACGTTACAAAAAACATTCTCGAACGTCTGTGTATCAAGTTATCGAACCAAAGACATACAAGTTATTGCAAGTGCCAATGTACGTGTATGGATGGGCGGGTGGGCCAATGCCAATATACATGTTATTAATTATATATGTCAATCATACCCCCCCGTACTGGCCTACCAACCCACCCATACACGTACGATGGTATTGGCCCACCAACCTACCCATACAGTGGTACTGGCCCAACAATCCACCCATACACGTACGGTGGTACTGGCCCAGCAACCCACACATACACGTACGGTGGTATTGACCCACCCATACACGTACAGTGGTATTGACCCACCCGCCCACCCATACACGTACAGTTGTATTGATGTCCAATGGTAAATTGGATGTTATATGTAACGAACTTCAAATGACAGTATATCGTCATTCAGTCCTCAACGTGAAATTTAGTAATGACCATATTTGGTCATTTTGTTCCTCAAGGGAAAAACTTAAATGACGAAATATAGTCATTTAGTCCACAAAGGGTTAAGAAAGGTAAACATTGTTTACCAAAATCGATTGCCAGAATATTTGTATATTTAATACTTAAATTGTAATAAGTTTGTGTTGTGTGACGTTCACTTGTACCGTATTTATACCAACATATAATATTCTAACTAAGAAACTGTGTGTACAAGCGTTTATTATGATTAAATATGAGTCATGTAAAAAGGAAAGAGGTGTTTGTGCTGAAAGAAACATAGTGTGAGATGTGATTTGAATTTTTTGCTAAGATAACCAACTTATTTCAAGTAAAAAACAGACTTTTTAGAGTACAGTCAAGGACTAATAATATGTAGTTAAACATTATTGAAATCGTTTTATCTGACATATAACATATCCCACTTCACGTTCCGCTACATTAAGCTAGATAGACTCTATTCTATTGGATAAATCTAATTTGTAAATGAAAAACAGTATTTTATAGTAATACCTTTGAATACTTTGTTAACTACCGCTGAGTTAAAATACTTTGTTAACTACCGCTGAGTTAAAATACTTTGTTAACTACCGCTGAGTTAAAATACTTTGTTAACTACCGCTGAGTTAAAATACTTTGTTAACTACCGCTGAGTTAAAATACTTTGTTAACTACCGCTGAGTTAAAATACTTTGTTAACTACCACTGAGTTAAAATACTTTGTTAACTACCGCTGAGTTAAAATACTTTGTTAACTACCGCTGAGTTAAAATACTTTGTTAACTACCGCTGAGTTAAAATACTTTGTTAACTACCGCTGACCGCTGAGTTAAAATACTTATTGTTAACTACCGCTGAGTTAAAATACTATTGATAACTACTCCCGCTGAGTTTAAAATACTTTGTTAACTACCGCTGAGTTAAAATACTTTGTTAACTATCGCTGAGTTAAAATACTTTGTTAACTACCGCTGAGATTAAAATACTTTGTTAACTACCACTGAGTTAAAATACTTTAGTTAATCTACCGCTGAGTTAAAATACTTTGTTAACTACCGCTGAGTTAAAATACTTTGTTAACTACCGCTGAGTTAAAATACTTTGTTAACTACTGCTGAGTTAAAATACTTTGTTAACTATTGCTGAGTTAAAATACTTTGTTAACTACCGCTGAGTTAAAATCGAAGCAACTTTAGCTCATATACCTTGCCATCTGTATATTCCAAATGACTAATATGTTTTACATTATTTAAATGATGCATAACATGTTTTCTAGGAATTATTGGCCTGCGTACAAAATACAATTGATTTTCAGCATTATTTATAAGACGCCGATCGTCAAGATATGGGCAAATATGGATTTCGAATGAATGTGATGAGTGAATATGAGCGAATGTAGTCATTGTTACAAACTAAGGCCGACTATTCCTTAGAAAGTGTCATTAATTAATAACCCAATGACAAATGAACAGTCGGTGATTATCAGCTGATCCTTCTCAAAATGTATTGACTCTGATTGGGATCGAACTGAGAACCTTTAGCATATGAAGCTGAGATTGAACCAACTATGCTACCGACCAATTGTAAGCATTTTTAAAATCATTTCAAAATTGTTCTACACCAATCTATTATATCTGCACATTGAAAATTAATCTAGTGAAAATTTACACCACATTTATAATCAAAATGTTCCGAAACACTGGTCTATGGTTAAATTCCCTCTATTATCAACTGCAAAATGATTTTTCTTAGAAAATTCAAGACTCCAAGTGCTGAAAATGATGTCAATGTGCTTTTCACAGAATTAGGGCTTTTAGTTTGTATCATATCCTGAGTAGGTGACTCAAGACGTTCTTTTTAATCCCATCCCAGTCAAAAGCCATACTGTTGTAATACAAAACTGTAACCAGGGTCTTCCGTAATTAATGAAAGGCTTTTGTATGACTTTGGTACTCTCTTGTCAAAATGCTAGTTTTTCAATGATTTTCTGACATCATGTCCTGAAGACACTCTATAGTAAATGTATACAGTAAATTGAAATAGAATATTATTTATATGACAGCAAAATTGAGATTGGTGAGAATCTATAATAGATTATAGATATTCCAGACATATAATAGATACTAAAAGAGATATAGCAAGTCTTAGCCCAGCCAAATTAAAAATTAGATTAGATATTATTTTCTGTTTAAGAAGGCACTGATTTTCAGTTTTAGAGAATTAGAAAAGTAATACAAATTTAACATAAAATTGGAATTTTTAAATTCTCTTGGGGACATTGAAATACAGTACACTTTCTCATTAAATAACAATCATATCTTTCTTACATGAAATGAACCGCGACTGTGCACTGTACCAGTCGATTGAAATGAAGAAACTGCATATTAACTATAAAGCCTAATAATTTACCCTTCTCTTGGAACTGGAGGTTGAATGGCTTTCTTGTCCTTGTGTGGCGAAACCTGAACAGCCTGATCTATAGTTGGAGATTTGCGTGCTAGTGATGGAGTGGACGACCGCGATCCAGCAAGCAGCTCTAGAACAGACACTATGACTGGAACCTCTAGTGACATCTACCACTGACCTGTGCTACCGTCACCAATGAGGGGGTTTTCATAATTATAAATCTATCAACCTGTGTAAATATTCATATTACAAGTTTTTAAAAGGATATAATGTTGTCTGGTGTAAAATTCAATTAATTGTTAAGATCTTGACAGTATAATATAAAAAAGGACATCCATTAGACCTAAGTCTTTTGTCTAACATGTTGACTGCTGAAAACTACATAACAGTTAACTATACTCTAAAAATATATGTTCTCATTTACCATATGCTGATTCAGGACACACAATCTGGACGTTAAAACTGTGATTCAGCTCTCAAAATATACAGAACTATGAGCATACTGATTCAGGTTCACGTGGCATTGTTCAAAAACATATTATGGCATCATAGAATAATGCCACTTGCACCTGCATGCAGCATCGATCTATCCTGCCAGCAATAAACATGTTAAGGTCATATTGTTTATCAATATTAAAATTGTTTAGCAAGAGTACTCCAGCTGGTGCCAATAGTATCTTAATTGACTGATTTCATGTTTTTTATTTCTTTTGTATTTCATATTGTGTATTATATTTTGTATAATTATGTTATGTGTGATAGTTTTGACTTTCAACAGTAATCTTTAGTATCTAGCATGTAGTATTAAGTCTTTTCTGATTTAGTATGAGTTAAGAGATAAAAAAAATTGTTTTAGATGTAGGCTAAGTTAGTAAGTACACCTGAAGACGGCAGGAGTTTGTTATACCTGTTGAAACGTTGTGTTTGTTTCTTAAACACTCAAAAGAATTGGAAATCTCCAAACATTATCTACATATCAAGGTATCTTAGTGTTTTATCTACCTATATTAAGCCAGATGCTCACAAAAGCTCTACGTAGTATTATTCTCAATGTTAATAAGTTCTTAATTTTTAACCTTCTAAAAAGCAAGCTTACATTTTGTTTGATTCTACAACTAAATTAAATCTAACCTAAAATAAATAAACAACTTGTTATATGTTTTAATATCATAAAGATAAATATTGTTATTACGGTCTTGTTTGTATCATCATTGATTCATAGGTCATCAAACAGTGTTTTTAATAAAACATTATAACATCTTTTGTCATACAGTGGAGCACTGGTAATACGAAATAATTGGGACCGAACCCATTTCGTTTAACCAAATTTGTCGGATTATACATATTTTCCTAAAACACTCTTTATAAAAAATAACATAAATAATATGCCTAAAAATAAGTACATTACTTTAGTTTTGATCGCAATAAGGATAAAAAGGAGATAATGAACGCTTTGATAGAAGAATACGTGAATAATGAATTTATCTCTTTATATACAAACAGTTTTACACAACAAAATTAAAAACAAGGAATCTTGACGTCGCTTTTGCAAGTAAAGTGACAGCAAGACTCCTTGTTACATTAATCTGAGACATACGATCAAACTACGTTTTTCAAGACAAAAAGTTGGAGTAACTAGCGGAAATTGATCTCAAGCCCAGTGCTACTTGATGTCATTGCATTCACCACTAGGCCACCTAGTGTCACCTTATCAGCTGACAGAAATCATGTGCATATTTCTGTTCTTACGCTACATCAATAGTCCCACTGTAAGTCTCACTCAACAGTTCGAACACTTGTGTTCACATATCTCAGTTTTGTTGTAACCCACACAGACACTGCAGCTGTGTTGACCTCGCATTACACAACGTAGAGCAACAGCCCGCCATGACCCCAGTGGATACCAAGTTTTTTAGACGCTGGTGTAATTTAGTTTCGAGGGAATTCCTTATTAAAGCAAAGAAATTTAACAGATTTTTTCAAACCAAAGTAACATTTGAAAAGTTTATTAATAGTTTAAGTACTTGAAAATATTGACAGGACTCTACTGTAATAGTAATAAATATCAAATCCACAGTTACATAGCGCCAAAAAATATTTCGACAATTACAATGGTTCATTTGTCACCAAGGGAATGAATTTTTTTTATTGTTAGTAGTTTTATTGTTCAATTTATACATTTTATTTTTGTTGTTTACTTTAGTTTAATTCTGTTATTTTTTGTGTGTGCATTGATTATAAATTATTGTGGCAAATTCTTGTGTTAGAGGCTAAAATCTGCATTAACATACCTTATAGTATGAGGGGACAAAAATTGCTCTTAAGTGCTATGAGTTTAGGCAAGTAGTTTTCAAAGTAAGCTTACTTATACAGATTGTGAGTTACTGTAGTTTAATGTTATAATGTTAATGTTTAAGTAATAGATATTCAAACTTCTAACTTAACAACTTCTATATAAGCATTTTCTTATAAAAAAAAAAAAAAAAAACGAATTAAATTATAGTATAACCTAAATTTTTCAGTAGACCTACATGAAATAAAATATTTAAAAACAGTCTTTGATTAATTTTAATAAATTATTATTGTTAAGGTTTTGACGTTTAGTTTAGTTTTTATTGTGATTAGTTAAAAATAATAGTTCACATAATATATTAAATAATATTAAAAGAAGTATTGAAAGTAAAATTCTAAGCATTATTTATATAAAAAATTTACCTGTTTTTTTTATAATAAAATAAAATAACTAAATGCTTTACTAAGAATTAACACTTTAGTACTATTTAAACAATCATTACTTTGGGTTATAGAACACAAAATAAAACTGATAAAAATAACCAATATTTTTATAAAAAAATAAAATTCACTGTATTTTTTTTACCTGTTAGCCCCCTTAGATCTTTATGTGATAGAATGGAAAGAAAACAAATTTTTTTTGTAATATGGTATATCTTTCAAAATATATATATCAACATCACCAATATTTACAGTTTGGCCTACTTGTACAACACTGTCACTTTCTTAGAAATCTTCTAATGTTGGAAGAATTATTTCATCATTACTAAAACCTTCATCTTCACTTGATTCACCATCTGATAAATCACGTTGTAATTTTTATATCACCAGCATCCGTAAGATTTGGACTACTATGAGCCGACATTTTTACACTACTGTCAAGTGTCAACTAACGAAACATCGAACTGAAGGTTAGAATAAACAAGAAAGAATAACAATAACATCACGTAACATTCCAGCTGTAGTTCATTTAGTTTCCGCATGATAGCAGCACGAATTGTGAACAACGATAACCAAACGAAACTTGTGTTATTGCCGTATCGGAGGCCGTCCGACATAAAAGTGGAACAGCTAAATTACAATGTCGGACGGTGTCCGACATACGAGTGGAAAGAGTTAAGTTTTTAAGTAGTCTCTCATACAGGAAACTCTTGATATAACATCATAAATTGACTTATCCTTTGAAAGATGCTATAATAGAATTCCAGTAAAATAAATATAACCTAGTGAAAAATATTGGTAAACAAACTTAAAACACAAGTTTGCAAAACAAGAAATAAAACTCTCAAATTCATTGTGATGAATGAGAACATTGTATAAATACAAATATTTATGCACCAATTGCATGCATATCAACCTGAATGCAAAGTCAAATTAACCTAAAAGGCTAGTATATTGCAAATTTACCTAATGTTTCTAGTTGTTACTAATAATTAAAATTTGTTTCCCATTGCATGTCAGATTCAGCTAGTATCAAATCATATTTTTAACTAGTTTATTTTATTTTCTTGAGTTGTTTTGGTTTTAAATCTGAATGTGAAATCATGTACGTCATTCTTGTTCACTTCAACAATGGTGTATGCAAAATAACCTCACACCTCTTTTGAATGGTTATTTGTAAATAACAAAATATTACCATTTTGTAGATGGATATTTTCATAAACATTATAATATTCCATACATATAAATACCCATTTCTACATAATAATTTCTAACATGCATCATGCAAGATGAGAATATTCATTTTTATGTCTCCTTGCAAGGTGTGAATAGGTAACAGGCTAATTTTACAAGACTTGTTGTTTTATTATAATGCGCAATTGACTTTGATTCAGTATTGTTGAGGATAGTGGATCGAGGATCTTAAAAAAAACAAACATGAAGTGTGTAAGTACAGTACGAGCCGTGAATGCAACACTTACACAATTTATTATGTTTGCATCTGAAATTCCAGTGGTCAGTGCAAAGAACAGAATATTTTATTCAATGGATTTAACAGCTATTAATCTGGACTAAGAATTGTAAGACGTCGACATTTTACTTTACTACATACATTTGTTTCATCAGGCCCTATTTGCTTGGAATTTTGCCCGATCAGAGAAGGGTCATTTTTCTGGTTGGCAGCTATCATAGTTTGGAGATCACACAAGTGACAGTCTAACTCGAACTTTTAAGTTTAACTCATTTGCTTAGCATAACTTAAAAAAAACTCATACATTGCTTTATAGGATTGCAGCATAAATTACCAACTTAACATGGAGAGGGGGTTGTAGAGTACTGCTAACATTTGGAACATATTCAGTTACAAATTTAAAAAAATCACCTTTTTTCTTTAGAAGTATTGGGCTGATGATCTATCCAGATAAAAATATTAATTTTGTAATCACTATAATTCTTTATTTTTAATACATCAAATAAAATTTTGAGTCCTTTAAGATAATAATTCCACAATAAACCCCAATTTAAAATCATGCCATTCATTATCGAGTAATAAAGCCCATGCCCATGCAGTGCATATTCAAGCAAGTGCCAGCAGAAGCGAGACCAAGCCATGCGAAGACTGAGTTGACATACCACTGCTTGGTTCTTTGACAATCGGAATAACGGGTACTTGAACTGTGACAGGAACCTGTACGTTGTCTGGTGGATTAACATTGAGCAACTCACTTGATACACCTTGCTTGCCCAGGGACCGGCCCATGCCTGGGGCCATATACCCACCGTACTGTTGAGACGTGGTGGGTGCTGGCATCACACTGGAGTGGCTGTAGGGATATGAAGGCCCACTAGCCATGCTTGGGGCCATTCCGGAGACCTGGCAACAAGCCAAAATATTACCAATCAATATGTTTTTATAGACAGTATTATACACTTTCTGCCCCAAACATTAAGTATTTGATAGCTCCTGATTTGAAATTGGTCTTAAATGAGGAATTTTCATAAAACTCAAAATTTTGAGCTTTATTAATATTATTATAGCTCAACCTGAAATTTTAGAAAAATTGAACAAAATCAAGCAAAGTTGTATAAAAAAGATTAACGTACTGGAGAACAATTTGAAACGTACAAGTAAAATTTACTGTTTCAAATTCTTTTGTTCAATGGTTGCAAACTTTTATACTCTGTTCATGAGGTATTTATACATCATATATATGAAAACTATTAGTTATATTTAAATCAGAAACTCATACAATCAGCTGATCCAAATAACTGTCACTTGTAATTAACTTAAAGAATGAGAAATATTGTTATATCTTTGCAACGTTCTGGGGAGCATTAGTAAAACAAGATTAATATTTACTGTAAAGCAAAGGCATTGTTTACGTCTGATAAATTGATCATCTGTCATATATTAGGGTTCTTTCTGTTACCTGATCAAGAGATTACATTATGTTTTGAGGCTGAATATTTTATAATCAACCGGTATTTACAGTAATAAATGACGATAAGTATGCCATTATGTAAAGAGGTATCAAGGCTGTTTTGCCGACTAACATCTTCAGTAATAGGTTGATATTTAGTAACAGAGTACTGGTAGCGTAATAAGTTAAACAACACCCAAAATAATCTTTAAAAATTAATTTAAAATACTTGATGTGCACTTGCATGCAGCTGGATGAGAGTGAGTGATCAGTTCCTGGTTTTGTGATGGTTGCTCAATGAAAAGTAACAGCGTCAGTTTTTGGTTTATTTGATTCATGTTAGGTTAGCATTACCTAACTGGTAAATTATATAACTTTTAACCAAGTCTTGTTTTCAAAACAAATAATCTAAAAGTATAAATTTATTACACTGAATAGTGAAATTCAAACAATTCTCGAACATAGTTGGCTTAGACTTAGTACTAAAGTGTCAACTTAGAATGTTTTAAAAAATGAATTATAAAAAATAAAAGATACCGGTACCAATAACTTAAGTATAATAAAATACATTAGGTCTGTAATACCAAAAACAGGAGCACTTTATAAACACAAATAAAACAAAAAAGGAGGAGAAATAATGCTGACGTACAATTATAAAGATTTAAATGGAGATACATTTATGACAATGACACTGTACTTCAAGCACTGCAGGATAAATAAAGTAGGCAAATTTTCAGTAAACAATTTAGACTTATTAGCATAATGCAAATAAAAACGCAGTAATTTTAGTAATTTATACAGTATTCTACAGTAACTTATAAAAAGTAAATCAGTTTTTAAATAAATTTTTAAATGCACAAGTTTGCTTTTACATTCTTTGCAGGTTGGGGAAAAAACATCAAAATTTTCCAAACATGTTATGAGAGCCATATCCCTCATGTGTGTTTAAGCAAGATTCACAAAAATTAATGTTTGATCCTGTATGACAGAGAGTAGGGATAAAGTGAATATTTTGTAGCAGTGTTGCTCACTTCAGCAGTCTTGTAGGAAAACATTTGTCAGCAGTAATCTTAAATGTCAGCTTTCAATGAAAATACTGCAGACTATGAAAAATGGGCAGTTACAGTTTTTTGCACACAAATTTCTTGAAAGCTGCAAATATCATTTTTAACTGTACAAATGGTTTGGAAAGAATGTTATAAGTGATAGTGAAGCGATAAAATATGTCATTTGTTTTAGAAAAGGAGATTTAATAGATATGATAGACAATAAAGTTAATTACCATTTATTTACATATACTTATTGTTCTAGTGAAATGATAGAATGAACGAAATTACAATATAGGTTTACAATATAGATTAAACAGTCTTTTCCTTCAATGACAACAAAGATATTTTGCATGCAAATATGTCTGATAATAAGTTTGACTTTAGAAGTTACTGGATCAGGACTTTAATAGGAGATTATACCTATTAAATTTAGCAATTTTACCTTAGTAAGAGGATAAATCTACCCACCACAGTTGGTATAACACAGTAAAATGAAACAAATTTTCAATGTCACTATGGCAGATTAGAAAAGAGTTAAAAAACATTGAAAATTTGTGCTATACCTATATGCTGTGTTGGAAGACTTGTGTTCCAGTTAAGTTTGCTGCTCTTCCATTTCTCATATTACACTAATAATGAGTTTGAAATTACAATAGATGTGTGGAGCTTTCAAAATGTTCATATCCAGGAAACTTATTATTTGCAATGAAGCCATGTGAAAAAGGGAATAAATTAAATATTAATTCATCTTTTTTAACATTGTCTTCAATATGAAAAACGAGCATGCACAAAAGTAAGCAGCAAGGAATATAAATATTTAAACTTCATTTTGACAGGTAGCTGAGTGATCAAAACATAAGTCTGATATCACTAAACTTACAATGGAACGGTAATTTACTAGGACAAATATGGATTTTCAGTTTAGTCATCATCTAAGAAAACTAATTTTTAAAAGACAATGAAAATTGTTTTTATAGATTTAATTGATTATTATAGAACAAAACGTTAAGTAAAAAATGGCTGGATACATGTAAAATTTAAATCTAATTGGTCTAGGAATTAGTTTTAATATTCTTAGCTCTTTCAGATTAAATAATGGCATGTAAAACAGTTTTGATTTCCTGAGAAATAAACTTCAAATGAACATATTTGTGCAAGTACTATTTAAATTGTTCACCAGAATATGGATTATGCTCTTGTTCAATTGACTTACAATAGCGGGATCATTAGGCAACTGTTGAGTGTTGACTATGCTGATGTCTTTGATATCAGACCCACGGAATAGGATGTACTCGTAGACTTGGCTCTGGGCAGGCACTGTATATTGTGTTGGCCGATCTTCAGTTCCAAAGGAACGCACTGCAATAATAAGTGTCATAGTGATGAAGTAGAACAGGAGTAACAGTGGGAAAATATTTAACTGTGGATAACTAACTAGAATCTATATTTACCAGTGCATATATAGATAAACCACGTCAAGGTGCTAACTACATTATTTACAAGACAACAAGATGTTTCGCCCATGCTGCGATTTGGCATCCTCAGTGGTATCACTAAGACTGTCTGATCGCTGACTGATAGCACCTTGACGCGGTTGTCACTAGAAAATATAGATTCTAGTTATGACACCGGCCGCTTTTAAGCCTAAGATTAATTGTGGACCTGCTGTTTTAAGACATGGTTTGGAAGTTTAAATATAAAAAATTCACTAGGCTACATTCATGTTCTAATGAGCAAACCTGGTACATGTATTCAAACCACCGATCTTGAATTAGTAATTAAGAAAATGTTTACTATTGTACACTAAAAAAGGCAAATAGGAAATTCCTTTAATAGTTAAGCTCAAAGATTTTAAATATCAGTAAAGCTATTAAAAAAAAAATATACCCATTACATTCAAGGTGTCCAAAAGGTCAGACAGCATTATATCTTTTACATCATTACAGATTAGACAATTCAATTTGACATAACAATGAGACACAAAAAAATATACTTCTTGAATTAACTATCAAATTTTAATCACATCACAGGTGCAGCCCACAAGGAATAAGAAGAAAATATTAAACAAGGGCACAGTTCAATTTTTACACAGTATAAAGGTCTTCGTTAGGAAAATACAATTCTGGGAAGCACACCTCAAAAGATTGTACCATACCTAGATAAATTTGTGGCAGTTTATTTAGTCTTGACCTTGATAAAGAATTATTTGGTTTGTTATTGTAGATTAAAGAAAGTTATAAAACACCAATAATGTGCTTACAACAAATTTTGTTCTACTATCAGTTGCTTATCACATACGGGGATGGTCCTTCAGGGGTCAGAAAAATATTTTTAAGAGAGAATAGGTTCTTGTGTAGGATTGTGGAAGTAACTACCACCCTGAATATATACTGGATAGCTACAAAAGAACTCCGGGGTTTTAAAAAAAAAATCATCTTTATAAGTGGTTAAAGCTAGCTAAAGTTATTTAATTTCTCTGAAACGAGTAACTCATCATTTTGAGTATTTTTTTCTTCAACAGCTAACAAAGCTGCAGAGCGTTGACCTTGAGAGTAACAGACGCCAGAAGAAAGTCAGTAAACGCAATAGTGATGCCTTATCAAAAGACTAAGTGGTATCATTTGGCTTATAGAAACTGGTTTAGCTGTTACGGTATAGAGGAACTTTAGACAATTTATGGTGGTGATGCACCTACTTATAAAACCGTCCGGCAGTCGGAACCATCTCAAGGTACACATAGTCACTTGCATGGCAACTATCACCCCAGACATACTGGCCAGGACATGAGGTGGAATATCATTTGGATGTGTGTCGTTCCACTAACAGAGCCCACATTGAAATGAATTAATTGTATACAAATCTTGAACATATTACAATTAACCCTTCCAGGACCAAGCAGTTTCTGATCTTGTAGTGGTGGTAGGACCAAACCAATTCTCAGTAAAATGCAAGGTTTTTATTATCTCCCTCACTTTTAGAGATACAAAGCTGCAGTTTTCACTAGAGTATTTCTAATAGTGGGTATAATATTGATAAAAATCAAATAAATATTTATAACAAATTTATAATTCTATTTCTGAACATAAATAAATTACAATTTTCATTGTCATATTTTTTTGTCTTAGACTGTTAGAAAAAAGCCTGTAATCAATAAGTGTTTTTATTATATTGATTAACTAACGCTTTCTAATATTGTTTGTCATTAATTTCCTTTATTAAGAATAAAAAAAGCTGTCATATAATATGAAGTAAAATGCTACAATTCATCACTGCTGTCATCAATAACATAATCTATGATTATTATTTCTATTACATGGCGTAAGAAGTATGGATTTGCGGCATCGTATCCTTCAATCAAAGACCTTTAATTTGATAAAAAAGTTGACATGTATATTCTCTCTACTTACTCTGTATGGACCATCTCCTTGATGTAATAAACAATTAAGTTTCTTTGAAAAATAGAATTTTAGGCACATTATCAAGGTTTATAATTTACTGCTTTAATCAACCATGATTCAACAAATTAAGCATTTTTTCCATTAAGCTCAAGGTTGTAAAACTTAAATATTGTTACCAGTTTGTATGGATACAAACCTTTGAGGTCAGCTTTAAAAGGCATTCTATTTTCCGAATGAAGCCCTTTAATTTTGTGCAAAACTAGATCTATGCCCTAATTTCAGATATTTTATTTCGTTAAGATCTTATCCGTCAGCTACACTATGCATACATTCAATCTGTTTTGCAGTTTGGTATAATAGCATGGGATGCTACATACAAGTAAATAATTGTACCTTTAGAATTAACTCAGAAGGCTGTTATGAAAGCTGCTCTAAATAAATGTCATAGGTTTCCTACAGATTTGCTGTTTGATGAAATGAAAGTCTTTTCGATCAATCAGCTTTACATAAGGTGTTTACTTTTGTATATATTTAGAAACAAGCATGAAAACTTGATTATATGGGAGTGTGCTTGGACATTGCAGGTGTCGATGCAAGTGTTTGTTAGTTCTTGTTTCGTGTGCATGAGTAAATGCTCATATGTGGTGTGTGTGAGTCTATGTATGCATGGATGTGTTTGCGTCTGTGCATGCATGAGAGGTTGTGAGAGTTGCGTCTGTTCGCGCATGCATGTGGGTGCAGTTCTGTGCACATGAGTGTTCGTGTGTGTATGTGTGTGGCGCGTGTGTGAGCGGCTGTTCGCACATGAGTGTGTGTGTCTTTCTGTCTGAGTGCATAATTTTTTTTCTGTTTCTTCTTCTCTTAGATGTAATATTATCATCATTATTATTTGTTTTTTCTCTCTCCTGCGGCCTCTGGTATGAGGAGTTTATTTTGTATGTCATTTGTATTGTATTTCTTAATATGGATATTAAGTATTTTAGTTATTTAAGTTTTCCATTCACCAGGAAACAGTTTTATTGATAACTACTCAGTCCTCTCGCACAGGCTTTAGCCCATGAGAGGAACATTTTCAGTTATATTTTGTATTGTTACTTTTGTACTTTTCTTTTTTTGGAATAAACCGATTTTTTATTTGATTTTTGATTGATTCTTCTGACTCCTTGTGCGCAATCCCCTACAACCTTTGCTATAGGCAGGCTAATAGAAAAAACGTTATTGAGAAAACAAAAAATTGCAGTAAAATAACTTTAAAGAGAAGCTTTAACATATTGACCCAACAATTTATTACTTTATTCTATAAATATTCTTGCAGTTTGAACTTAAATATTCTTGTAATTTTGTCCTGCTTCAGTTAGTCTGAGTTTTGTGTGACTCAGTGTGGAACCAAGGGCTAACATAAATAAAAAAAGCTTTCCTTTAATATCTCCCTTTAGGCGACATGAGCGTTGGCCTAGTGTTTATATATAAACGATTGAGTAGGCCTCTGAGCAGTGAGCATATTGTGAATTGGTCGGTAGCGTAGTTGGTTCAATCCCAGCTTCATGTGCTAAAGGTTCTCAGTTCGATCCCAATCAGAGTCAATACATTTTGAGAAGGATCAGCTGATAATCACTGGCTGTTCATTTGTCATTAGGCTATTAATTAATGTCACTCTCTAAGGAATAGTCGGGCTTAGTTTGTAACAATGACTACATTCGCTCATCTACACTCATTACACTCATTCGCAATCCATATTCGCCCATATCTTGACGATCGACGTCTTATGAATAAATAAAAAAAAAACTTGAATGCTTCGCCACATGAAAATATAGAAGGGTTTTGCCAATATTTAGAGTTAAACTTACATATTTCATATTAAAACCAATCCTTTCACCTCAAACCTATTAAAATTATAAAATAAAATTTATTTATCTTGTGCCAGGTTAGCTATAATTAACTTCAGTTGCTCTGTTTATTTCACCTCTAGCGCATTGCTGACAGTGATTCCTTGCCAGTGGTATTGGCTAGGGAGATGCAGAGGCCATTTGTTCATTTTCATTAGTGATCGTAAAATTGCACAATTTTCTATTCTATATAAATTTATGTAGCTAATTGAATTTGTTATATCAATATACATAGCTAAAGTTTATTCAATATAACAATATATTGAACTACAATTTTCGTAAAAAAAGAATGTTCACATAATTACATTATTATGAATTAAAAAACCAGCAGATAAACAAGGGTTTCACAATTCTAAGTTTTATTTATGAGGTATCCTTGTACCAGTAAAATGCCTATCTTGTACTACTGTGTCATTACTGATTATTCAACCCACATTCTGCTAGTTCTAAATTAATGTTGTTGAGTTTGTAAGTTCAATTCATTTGTTTGTATCTAATAGCTGGTTACTAAGTTACAGTGGGTAACACTAAAGATGCAGACATTACTAGAAAAGCCTGGGGTGTCCATGTTGGATAATAATCAAGGTTCAGATATTGTTGGAGAACTAAGAGTAGGACTTGTCAGTAAATCAGACCAACACTCTTCGGAACTACAAAACTACCAATGAGTTCGGATCCCACGTCTAAGTTACAGGCCCTTTAGTTGCTCTATCATCTAATAATAAATAAATCTTCCTGAGAAATATTCAGCCTTAATTAGTAACAATCGTTTACCTACACTTATTCGTCATATCTCTATGAACAGCGTCTTACTAACAAATATAATATCCATGGGTCAATTTCGACCCCCAGATTCTTAATGTTCTATTATAGCTTTAGTAGTTAAGAGCACGGTGCTTTGTCTAATATCTCTTCACCTGAAGGGTATAATAGTGCATGTGGTGGTTTCTTGTTCAGACACTCCATATCTGCCTGAGAGATGTCTGGTGTTACTTGTCACCCCACAATAATTCAGTCTTTGCCACAATTACTATGCAAAGTGACAAGTTAGGCCAGGCAGTCCTAATCCTTTATTGTAAAAACATTGGCATTGTCAAATCCCAGTATAGACAAATCCGATTCTTGGGTCATCAATAAGTCACCCTTAAATTCTTAGAAATAGCTCAGTCCAATAGAGCCTTCGTGCTACTTTCCAACAGCAAATATCTAGTCAAGAAAAAGATCCACATAGTCCGTACCTCCACCACTGTACGTGAATGGAAGGGCGGGTGGGTCAGTACCACTGTACGTGTATAGGAGGGCGGGTGGGTCAGTACTACTGTACGCGAATGAACCCTCTGTGTCCGTTCGCACAAATGTACTTATTTATAAATATACAGAGTGAGGAAAGTATGGAAATACTTTCACAACTTTTGTACGACTTAAAATGTAAAAGTTAAATTTTGTTCGTGACAATGGTTACAAAGACCATGCTCTTTACGCCATTGGTGGCATTCCATATTTTTACGGGAACGACCCAAGAGAAGTTTTTAGAGAAACCACTAATTGATAATTTCAGCTTTATGCTCTCGGTAAAACAAAGAACAGGAAAAAGTTAAACACATGCAAAGATATCTTACTGTAAAGTTCAATAAAGTTCTTACTGTAATAAGTATGACAAACTTATTGGAGGCTGAATACAGGGACTTGTCTTATTAGACTACCTACAACATATTAACAAAGCGTATACCCAACCTTGGAGAGATTGCGTATCTTGGTTGTAAAATTGTGATTCATGTTTTGTGATATTCTTATTCATTTGGTAAAAATAATTGACCATAACTTATTTGTTTCTGATCAACCGTTTTACTTGTAGCATTTATACACATTACATTAATGTAAAACAAAATTTGATGTGTCTAACAGATTTTGATCCCATTAAGAAATGGCCAAATTTAATTTTCTTATGGGCTAGTCGAGAGTTCAGTTACCAATTAAATTTTACATAAAAAACACTTAATTATTCTAAAGTTGTTTTATGGAACATCCATTGCTCCTTTTATAACAAAGAGCCTAGGCTAGCTTATAGTGTCAAATAATTTGCTTTCTTGTGGGAGTAAACACACAATTTAATACCTGACCCTAATTAATATTTCAAAATGAATTAGTTTCCAATAAAAAAGAAATGGAATGTTTATTTTAAATTCCTATAGGCTACAAACCAAGTATTGAATGGGACTAGAAAGTGCAGACTGCTTACAAGTCTATGTCTATGATTTTCCAAACCAAGTACATGGCAAATCTTTAATTTCGTTTTAATTATTTTCAAAATTAACAATATTGTTTAAAAAGATTTATTTTACAAATAAGCAAAGGAAATGTAAGATATACAGTCATAAGGCTATGAAAGAACATGCTGATTAGCCTGTAAATTTCCTGAAAAAACAAGATCATTCATGTCAATAATGAAATGAGACCTAGAATGCTTTAAGACAATGTAGGCCTATAAATTATTATTTTTGTTAGGTCCATGTAAATCAAATTTAAAAAACTGAGAATGGTTGTTTTCTATTTTGCTTATAAAAAGTGAAATTGAAATAGTGTTACCATAATTTAAAACCATTTATGTTACTGTGTAAAGAAAGTTAGAAATATAAAATCAATTGAGGTAACTTACCATGAGAAAGTGCGATTGTACATTCGTTTGGATCCACGGTAAAAAGTTTCCCTTCATATCTAATATCGGCTTTTGAAATTAAACTGATTTTACTACCAATTTCTGGCATTGAATTAGCCATAATTGAGAGAAGATATCACCGTAATATAGCCAACTACAACAATCTAGCGCATCACAAACCAAATGACACGGCCACTCAAAAGATGGGGAGAGAAGAAATAGGAAAATGGCGTCTGGTATGGAGGGGTAGAAACCAGTGGGACCAACATTTCAAGGTGTATGGTCTTGAATTTCATCGAAATACAAACACTTTTGTATTATACATTTATATGTTTCACCCAAGAGCCACATGTTTATGAAGGTTTCACACTATAGGAGATACATTATATAAGTTGTTTACATTAAAAATAACACAATTATAGGACCTTGTAGATACTGGAAATTATTAATTTCAATAAAGGAATTATGATGATATAGGTTTCTCCTTGTATTATTGTATTGCTAGTGCCTTTGAGCAATACTATAGTAAATATACTGAGGAACCTCTTGCAAGTAAGGTGTTAGTAGAACCCTCGTTGCCGGGCGTGTCTTGATGTCCCTGGCCCGGGTCACACGGGGAGACGTGTGTCTTGCAGTAAAAAAGCTCAAATAGAACATGTACCACAGGGCCAGATTTTTTGCCACAGTACCTATTTAAAGGACGTGCAGATTTTTTAATTGAACCCCTCACTTTTATGTTTAATTTAAGTTTAAAAACTGGTATTTTTCCTGAAAGATGGAAAGTCACAAAGGTAACACCTATTTTTAAATCTGGTAAAGAATCTCAAGTCATTAATTACATACCTGTTGCTATTTTATCAGTACCAGCTAAGATTTATGAGTCAATTATACACACATTTTTATTTCATCACTTTAGTAAATACCTTTCACCCAGTCAACACGGTTTCATTCCGGGTAGATAAGTTAACACGAATTTGTTTTGTCTTTTACTAACTATATATCATCTGGTTTGGACTCAATAACCCAGATAGACACCATATTTCTCGACCTGGCCAAGGCTTTTGATAGGGTGGATCTTCTGATTTTGTTAAAAAAATTACATTACTATGGTTTGTCTGATAGTCTAATTCACTTGTTTACATCTTATTTGGTTGATACAGTTTATATTTTACAAAGGGCAAAAGTCGTCAACTTTTATAGTGCAATCAGGTGTACCTCAGGGCTCAAATTTGGGACCCTGTTTATTTACAATTATGATAAGTAATTTGTGTGAGAATGTGCATTCTGTAAAAGCTTTACTTTTTGCGGATGACTTAAAACTTTTCAACAAATATCCAATCAGAATGATGCTATTGGACTGCAGGCAGATCTTGATAATGTATATAAATGCAGTGAAATCAACAAAATGAACTTTAATGTATTAAAATGTAATGTTATGACTTTTACTAGATCTAAGATTTGCACTAAAATGATTATTATCTAAATTGTGTTGCTATGTCAAGAGTGGATTTAGTGAGAGATCTGGGTGTTTATTTGGATAGCACATTATCGTTTTCAGTACATATATGTAAATGCATTACTGGTGCAAGCCGAATGATGGGGTTAATTATTAGGCAAGGAAAACATTTCAAAAGTTTAAGAACGTCAATCTTACTTTACAGAGCCTTGGCCAGGTCGAGACTTGAATGTGCGGCTCCTGTGTGGAATCCATTTTACACAACTTATGAAGATGAGGTCGAGCGAAAAACGATTTTTACGATATCTTTTTTTATAAGACTTTTAATGTATACACCTATTTAATTCCATACAGCGAGCTGCTGGATATGTTTGGGTTTGAGAGATTAAGCCAAAGGAGACTGGTGATGGGTCAAGTTTTCCTGTTGGGCCTGGTCAGGGGGCGGGTGGATGGCCCGGCCGGCTTGGAGAGTGTCTGCTTCAGAGTCCCAAACTTTGGTACCAGGAAAAAACAGCTATTCCTACTGCCAAATGTTCGCACTGTTGCTCATGCATTCTTGCCTCTTTTCCGGATGATGAGTGATTATAATTCGATGCTTTCAACGGGAATCGAAATAGACATATTTTTGAATACAGTTAAATCTTTTAAATTTAAATGTATAACGTTTTTCAAGTCCCATTAATTACATAATATATTTTCCGCAAAAATTTTTGTTATTAGCCTTCTATTTTTTCATATATTTAATGTAAAATGTGGTTTTAAAAAGTCTAGAACATTATTGTATACGTATATCTTTTTTTTTCTCATCGTACTATTAATTATATTTATATCGTTGTTTGTTTTAATTAATTGTTAGAATTTATATTTGTTGCCTGGTGATAAAACTTAATATAGACATAGGTTTAGTTGGGTGATTATGCTGTAAACCTCCCATGAGAAAGAATATTGAACTGCCTCAATGTAATTGTCTATTACCTGTATTGTAGCATGAAAATAAAAATAAAAAATAAATAAAGTAAATAAATTATTTAAAGAGATCACGCAATTGATTGACCCAATTACCTATGGCAGTTGCAGTCTAAGGCCACGAGAGTTCAAGGACTAGTTTCATTTTCAACTTGAAATGTGCAATTAGTTATCAGATAAAGAAAAAATGTCACAATGAAATTACAGATAGACAGATGAAATTACAATAAGTTACAGATAGTCTGAGACGTTGTACAGTGTTGAATTCTCCATTCTGATTTGAACACTTGTAGTTTTTTCTATACTAGTTTTGCTATTGAGTAGTTATTAGCCCATGCCAATCTCCAGCCAAATTATTTACTTAATGTTATTACTTTGTAACAGATTGTAAATTAAATAAAATGAAAAAAACTAATAATAGAATAACCAAACTGCTGCATTCACCCATGTGACGTCACAGTCACAACCCCTTCGTTTTACCTACATTCTTTTCTAGTTAACGTGATTCCACCCACGATAACCAATCTGGTGATGTCTTTCGCAAGGGAAGGCTACGTTTAGTAATATTATTGATTTTATAAACACACAAATATAATTGGACCGGATATTAAGCAGCATGCGTGATATATTAAGCCCATGCAGGGGTTCTAGTAGTAGAGGAGTCTCTTTTTACCGCTGAGCTTCCTTAATTCAAGAGCGTGATTAATTTCCGTCTTCAAGTGTTCAACTGTCGCAACAGTGTTGTTAAGTTGAAAAAAATACGTTAACTGTAATGAACTACAGTGCAAATTCGTTTCATTGCTATTTATTGTTTACATTGATACTTATTGTGTTATTACTATTATTAATTGTTATTTGATTACTAATTGATGATTTAATTTAATCGTTTTAAACTTGATTCGTTGGAGTTAATTAAACCAATCAATGGTCACTGCTGGAAATGAGTAATGGATCAATTGCTAATGCGCCACAAGCACGCGAAAACCTATGAACAATAGGTACAGAATAGTTGAATCCATCAAGACCTGCCTCACTGATTCTATTTATGGGTTAATCTGCCCGTAAAGGAGCTTGGAGGACACTCTGTAACTCAGTAATTCATTATTTAGGTAGAATCCTCGCAATCACGTGATTGATCTAGCGTATATCCCCATTTATATTACAGTAGTTACATAAAGACAACGCCGAACGTCTGCCCACGTCAGTTCGGAACCGATTCAACAGTATCCATTCCCTACGAAAGAGGTTCGTCCCACTTACAGTTAGTTATTGAAGGATCGATAATAAGGAACTTATTTCGTCCATCAAAACTGTTCCAAACTATGGCCCAGTTAGTATTTGGTGATAAAGTTGATCTGCTCAACTGGAAAGCAGTACGTAGATGTGGGGTTTGAGATTTTAAGCGACCATTCTTGTGTGGGAGATCCTGTGAAATGGAGAAGTGTGGGACATTCACAATCTTGTTGAATTCTTTAAGTAGTGCCTCCTGACGTCTTATCTCTGAAGGAGCTATATTGCACAGCTCCAGGAGCCAAGGAAGTGGAGTTGACATGAGAGCGACTGTAATAGCTCTCATAACCCTCCAGATAGTTGGACACTAATCACCTTAGTCTTAACATTACCTATTTATCCATACGGGAGCACTGAATTAAAATGCTGAATGGACCAGTGATAAATCAGTTGTACGCAAGGCGTATGCAATGGCTTCCAAAGCTGCTACAGTAATATGATGTAGTTAATAGCTTATGCACAGAATAAAGTTAAATTTATGATAATTTTTGATAATAATAATTTATGAATAAAGTTAAACAGCATACCGGGAAAGCAACTTATTTAGAGACTAAAGAAGGGGTCAGTGGCGCCGAAACATTTTACCAGTTTTTTTTTTATGATGTGAATGTATTTCTATTTACAGTTTACCAGGTATGCTGCTTTCGTTTATTACTGGCATCTTAGGCCTAGTGTAATAAAACATTTCACCAGTTTTTTATAATGTGAATGTATTTCTATCTACAGTTTACCAGGTATGCTGATTTCGTTTATTACTGGAATCCTAGGCCTAGTGTAGTAAAATTAACATATAAAGATAAATAAAAAACATGATTAAATGTTAAGACTTGTAAAATAATGAAGAAGAGTAGGATGCCAAAAAGGATACTATAATGGGATCTATGAGTGTTTGTTACGGAACAGTGAATCATGGCAATCAATTACAAAAGGCAACGGATGGGAAAGAAGTATGGTAGGTAGGAGTAAAATTTGTAGTACATTTGCCCTGGGTTTAATTTTATCTTAGTCATTTAAAGATGGCTTTTAAACGTCAGTGTTTGATTTAACGTTATTCTCAGGTACTGTGGGCATTATTCTCGTATTTTGATGGCATTTTAAATAATTTGGAAAAATTTTCAATTTTCGATCAGCTAGTCGGTTATTTAGGTGGAAGTAAGTATGAAATAATAATAATAACAAAATAAAGCAAGTGCAAGTCCAATAGTATGATGTGCAATTTAGTTGATGTAATTATAGAGTTGACTACAAACTATACACTGGTCCTTAAGTTCAGAATTCGGTTGGTTATGATACTTTAATAACTAATACCAGGTTGGTGTATTAGCGTACCGTAAACCGTACTCGCACTATAATTCTACTTACAGTACTTTGTTCATGTTTAGCAAATTGAGATTGCACTGGGCACAGATGATTCGGAACAATCAGAACATTCGTTTTTGTCATCGTTGTTCATAGTATCGTATCATCGATACTTAATCGATATGTTAGTGGGTGGGTTAGTGGCAACTGCCAATGGCAAGCGGAGCTATTGGAAAAAAATATATTGGGAAAAATTTGAGCTTGTGCTTGTTGTAGTAATGGAATAAACATGATTGTTTTGTTTGAATTTTAAAATATTTTACTTTAGATGATCAGTTTATTTTAGTTATTCCTTGATGTAAATAGTCGGATAATTAGTATATTTTTCTTTAAGTTACTCATATATTTACTGTTACTCAAGAAATCTTCTGTAGTGTACAATGAATCATAGTGAAGATATGGACCCTACTTGTGTAATAAAAATGTTAGATGACTTTAGATCAAGTTCTTCAACAACCAGAAGAACAATTTTGGGAGGGAGACCCATGTTCTCATTGGGTTTTCAGCCTCCTGTCACAAAACCCACAAAACTTAATTTTGATGATTCATTCTCCCAAAGCCAGAATGAAAGTGGACCATTGAAAAGATTGAGGATGGATCTACAAACTGATGAGTCTGTAGATTCTTCTGTTGAATCATCGAAAATCAGTGAATCCTCAGTAATGGGTAAGATATGTTGTAACTAACCCTTGCATTGACTGCTAATTTTTCCATTACTGGCAGGCCTTTTCTGATGTAACTTCAGGTAACTTTCTTGCCACCTCTGAAACTACAATTTCTTGTTGAAAAAGTGGTGAAATATAAGTTTAAATCTCTTGAGGAGCTTGATTTCATCCGTGGAAATCTTGTTTTTTGCCGAGAAACTTAATAAAAAAAAACTAGTTTTTATAAGATACTGAAAAAACCAACTTTTTAAAAATCGTAGGCCTAATTTTTCAACAAATTTATTTCTCCTGTTTATTTTATGCTGATCACAAATATATAACTGGTTTTGAAGTAAAATTGGTGCAGTTTCTTGTCACCAAACAAATTTGGAAAATTTTGCTTGAATTGTAAAATAATAAATCAAGTACTTGCTGTATTTTCACGAGATATGCTCTTTATTCTGCGGAAATAACGTTCTTTACCGAAAAAATTCGAAAAAACCAATGTCACAAGTTTTAGTATTTTTGTCATATTTCCGTTAATTTTAATGGTATGTTAATCAATTTTTTATTTAAATTTTTCTTGTGTGCTTAGTACTAATTTGAAAACTATTTTGGTCTATTACAAATATTTCTCGAGATTTAATGGAAAAACTACTATTGCGGCGAATCGCGATCAGCAGCCATTACGCGATCATTATATATACAACAACTATTAATCACAAAAAAAAAAAAATTTACCTATATTCCCTGAATATATTTAGGTTTCTACGGAAGGAGATTGAGACACTCCTCCATTTATGCTGGACTGTTACATTACATAGTATTAAAGTGATTGATGCAGATACATTGACAGCTTTAATCCAAATCTGTGTGAACCTGTTGAATTTCTTATCCAAATTAAAAGGAAATGTCCTCACTACAGACCAGTGATATTGGGAAATGCCCTTTCCCTTCATTTCTACCTATAACAACCAATCACAGACACCTTTAATTTTGGTGGGAAACTACAGATAACAGTTACAACTTAACCTCAAATAGAAAACGTTTGGTATACTATTATATGACTAAGAAAGAACTATTTCCTGGTTTTAGGTAGTACATCTAGATAATGTTGTACAGAGCAAGTCATGTAGTACAGTTCAGTTTTTATAATGGTAAAGACTGGGGCTCCGGTTGGTGAGGGGTGAGCAAGAGTACCATTATAAAGGGCGTCTTGCAAACATTCGCTCAAATTTGGTTACTCATTGCAGGAATTACTCATCGAACTGCATCCATTAGTATTTTTAATAGGTTAGTAGTGCACGGCTGAGTCTACGGCTATAAAATAATTGTACTGTTTATTTTATATTAAAACTTACAAAAAGTATTTAATATGTTTTTGAGTAAATTGACCAAGATGTTATCTCTGTACCTACACCTAAAATGAAAATCTTTTAAACATCATTAAAAAAAAACTATTTCCTGCTTTTGAGTAACACATATAATGTTAGATAGGTAAAGTCCTGTATAATATGACTGCATATATCATTTATAAAAAGTGTAATATGTTTCTAAGTAAATTGACCAAACTTTGCACCTAAACAAAAAATGACAATCTTTGGAAAATTATTAAAAAAGAAAAAAACTCCTGCTTTTGGCCAGCATGTATGTACTGTTGGATAGAGCAAGTCCTGTAGCATGTGACTAACAATAACATACAAATAAAAACTAAATAGTTCAATATTATACAGCACATGTGTCACGCAACTACACATCACAATATTAATAGCCTACAGTAGTATCCAACCCAAGTTAAATGGGCTGTGAACAGCGCATGTGCGATATATTTTACTTCCGTATTTTTCACAGTTGTCCATACCGGACATGGACACTGAGTTTTTTAAAACTGTATAAAATACGGACGTATGGCATCCTAACTATACCTAGTATCCTGAAGACTACTCACCAACACCCTATCTCACTCTTAACGAAGAGAAACCTTTTATTAGCAAAAAACTAGAGAACCCACTACCATTAGAATTGAAAAATGAATTCAGAAAAAAATGAAGGCATAACTGAATGACAACCTTGAGGAATATCACTGGATATACATGGCTTGATTGATAGACAATCAATATTTTTTAAATTTTATGTCATACATATCTCAAAGAAATTGTAATACTAACTTCTTATTTATGAAACCTTCTTAACCACTTAGCCAAAATATAATCTATTAGTAGACATTCTTGAACGATTATTATTAGAGATTTATATTCATTTTGGTATAAATATATTTTCATTGTGAGTAGTTTTTTGAAGTTTTTGGTTAAAGCAATCTTCAAAAAATAACAGTATTTTGATTTTAATTAATTAACAGAGTTTAATTTAATTAGTTTAGAGTCTAGGATCTCTGCAGAGAGGTTTTGCAGTCTTACGTTCAGAGCTCAACTAAGTTCAAAAGTCTCTTATAAGTACCATGCATTGTTCTGTGTTGAAGATGGAGTTGATTGTTTTTGTTGCATATAATTGTTAAAAATAACATAATTTTAAACCAATATTTAAAACTTTATTGGTGATGCTTTTCGATAGCAAGGTTATCATCCCCAGACACATCACAAATATTAAATAGGCTTCACCAATTAAGTTTTAAGTATTGTTTCAAAATTGTGTTATTTTTAACAATTATATACCATGTATTGCTTTTATATATGAAGAAACAACATTTCCATGGATTAAATACAAATTTATTTTATTTTCATCAAAAGTCGTTGAATAATTTTTTGATTTCTCAAATAAGTTGCAATCTCCATACAATTAATAAGCATATAAAGGTAAAAATATTGTTCACTGTTATATCATTGTATTGTTATTAATAATACATAACTTAAATCATGTTGAATATATCTCTGGTCAAATTTATTTTAGCATCGCCGTGGGAAACTAGGCGATTAAAGGCAGAATTAACTGAAGCAAGAGCTCAAATTGCATCTCTTGAAGCTAGATTTAATAAAACCCGTGCATTACATAAAGAGATGGAAATGGTATTTGAACAAGACAAATCTTCACTCCAACAAACAGTTGAAAGAGATAGAGTCAAAGTAAGTATATTTCTTATATTCTTCTTTGAAAAAATCTTAAGGGTTTTAAAAAAACACAGTTTTTAATTTTTTATTACGAAGATTCTTATTTATGTGGATATTATTTTACTCTTCAGTACTTGTAGATATACTGTAAATTCTGGGTACTCTTCAGATTACATATCCAATTTATTTCTAAGAAATTCTTTAATACGAGGGTCGTCCAGAAAGTAAAGAACGATTGTGCATCACGTGCGGCACCGATCCCCCACCACTGCGACTGCGTTACCTCTGGTACACACACTAGTCACCTCTGGCTGTCCGGTCAGTGTGAGCCGAGTTTCGTTCCTGTGCGGTCACACGTCGGCTCAGTAAACTTTCAAAATGGCGGCGCCCATTGAAAATCCCGCCAAATACGAAGTGCGCAGTGTCATTCGGTTTTTGAATGCTCAAAACGTTCAGCCTATCGAAATTTATAGGCAAATAAACACTGTTTATGGTGAGAATGTAATGAACGAATCTTCAGTGAGGAAATGGTGCGTAATGTTCAACCAAGGAAGAACCAATGTGCACGATGAAGAACGGATTGGGAGGCCATCACTTGTGACTTAGGAATTGAAGAAAAAAGTTGATGACAAAATTCAGGAAAACAAAGCGACAATCCATGGGGTGGCATCACTCAAACTCGCCCTCGAAATCCGTAAAAGAAAAATCGAACAAAAGAAAATTGATGGCAACTGTTTTTTGGGACCGCAAAGGTTTAATCAATGTTGAGTTTTTGCCAAGGGGAGAAACGATAAATTCAGAAGCCTATTGCGAAACCCTTCAAAGACTCAGACATGCAATACAGAACAAAAGATGTGGCATGTCGTCAAAAAAAGTGTTTTTGATCCATGACAATGCTCGGCCCTATTCATCGATACGAATCCAGCAAGAACTTCAAGGTCTAAAGTGGGAAATTTTTGGACACCCTCCCTATACTCCGGACCTCGCGCCTTCAGATTACCATCTGTTCCCTAAACTGAAAACATTCTTGGGTGGGAAGCAGTTTGGAAACGATGAAGAACTGAAAGAAGAAGTGACATCCTGACTCAGATTTGGCGGCTGAAGAGTATAACACCGGCATTGAAAAACTGATTTCTCGGTACAATAAATGCCTTGACAACCAAGGCAACTACATTGAGAAGTAGGCTAGGTTATTGTGAGTATGTAAATAAAGTTCTGTGTTGTTATCTTTTGTTTTTAATTTTTTATAGCAAAACGTTCTTTACTCTCTGAACGACCCTCGTAGAACATACTTGGCCAAATTTTATTTTCCATGAAAATATATACAACAACCTAAAAACAATGTGCAGGCCTATAAATGTTAAGTTACAGAAACATATGATGATGTTAATATTTGCTCTCAGAATACAGATTCTTTATTACAGAATGAAAACAGCTGAATCGTCATTGATACTGGGTGTTTGTCGCTAATTTTTAATGTGAGAATCAGCTAAATTGACCTACACATTGAACATGGCACTTTTACTGTCTATATTTACGTTTAACCCTTTAGCTGCCAGAGTGAAAATTGTTATTTCTCTGAAAACTGCCAGAGTTTTATGCTTATGTTTACCCAAAACTGTTGGGCTAAAATTCTTGATTTTGCATACATTTATAGAAATCTAAATATTTAATGTAATTTTCAATATTTTAGAAGGATTTTTTCTTATTTATTAGTAAATTAAATTGGCTATACATACCAGTATAGAAATATTCATTATAACTCTATACAAATATTTTTGTTGTTACCAAAATACAAACAAACTTTTTTCATTAATTTTCTTATTTTTACAAAAAAAAAAAACATTTTATTTTTATATTAACCATTCTCTATGTTATTTCCTAAAAGAAAATGTTTTGAAAAGTAAATTCTGAAAATTTTAAGAGAATTGCACTGAATTAAAAAAATCTATTACGATAAATATAACAAATTGTCACTAGCATGTTTTTTTTGTGATCCCAAGTATATTATCCTATTTATGCACATTATACAGTTTACATGGATATTAATTGCTATTTTGTTTTTGAACATTTAAAATAATGATGTTTAAAAAATAAAAAGAACATTTAAAAAATATTTAGCCTACACAAGTGTTTTTTCGCAAATTCACTGGCACAAATGGCGGACGAGGCACTCTGGGTGCACTCCAATTTCACATCTAACACACACTGTGTGTGATCTCAAGTTCATCAATCACAAACTGATGATAAACATCCACTTATGTTGAAAGAAACAATATATCAAACAACTCGCACAAATAATAACCTTACATCACACAATAAACAAACATCGCAATGTTTACAATAGCACGCCTGATATTAGACACCACGGCAGTCAGCTGATCAGGTTGATGACATTTTTCAAACATGTATAGTATAAAATAACGTATGTAATAAGGTATTGAAACAAATATGAAGTGAAAAAATATTTATTTGTGTTATTATTAAAGCAAATTTCACAAGGATAACCCAAAAAATAATAACGCTACGAATTAATTTGCTTGCTAATTAATACGCGCACAACAACGATATATCGTTGCAAAGCAGTTTTGAGTACAACTCTGTTCAACGGAATATCATTGTGAAGCAGTTTTTGGTAAAAATTAAAACAACGATATATCTTTGTAGGGCAGCCAAAGAGTTAAGCAGTTCTGCTATTTGTCCATTAAGATAGTGTTTTTTGTTGTTGTATCAAGGAATCAAGGCAAACCCACTGTTTGCCACATTCACTCAATGGATTGAGAGTACAAACGCCTAACCTAACCTAGTGCACTCACTTTTCACAACACAATTAGTTGTTACCAGTAGGATGTATGCTTTATGATATTAATTTTCGAAACCGATTAAGGTATTTTATATTTCTGACACATAAAAAATATATTCATTTTATGAGGTGAAGCTGTTGTACTTTATATTCTGCTGGTACAAAAATTGTGGCTGCATGTGTTTTATTAAATAATTACCCATTTTAAATTATATTTAAGGCTCTAGGGACAGTCCCTAAATTACTTAACACTAAAATCGGCCTTTTAAACCCCCCCCCCGGTAGTAGTAGTAACTGTAATACTAAACCCTCCTCAAAAATTACGTAACGCTGAAAACACCCCCCTTCCAATTTTTTTCATCCACATTTTGGTTTATAATGAAGTCTTTGTTTAGAGACTATATTCCATTTGTTTGCTAATTAGAGAAATAGATTAGCTAGTATAAAATCTTATGTTTTAGTACAAAAAGATCAAATTTTGTGAATGATTTCAAACAAATTGTTGAGGTTTAATAGTTATGTGACGCTGCTTACAACCCTCATCCTCCCATAATCCCCACTCCCCCTTCAGGCTACGTAATTTAGGAACGGACCTCTATTTATTTTTATGTTACCTTTTGCTGCCGTATTTATTCTGCTTAGTCTAGCTTTGATATGCATTGTACTCTATATTGAGTGAAAATATTACAGGTATCCTCAATAGTGGAATTCAAAAGTATTAGCATTGATTTATAGCGGTGAATGGACTTTGGTACAAAAAAAGCATAACATTACAGTCAACCCAATATATCTTTTTCATAAAAGTAATGGTTTCTTTTTAGATTCAAAAACTGGAGCAACGGCTAAAAACTGTACGAAAGAGAGAGGCGGAATCACGTGAGGAGTTGGATAGACTACGTAACTCCCAAAAGCAAGAGAAATATACTCTAGATGACAAATGTGAAAAATTGCAACTTGATAATGCACAACTGCAAGATAGACTGGCTGAGGTAAGTTAACTGTTTTTAAATTCAACCACAGCAACAGCTGTTTTTCATATTTGATGAATGTGTAACCTATGAATAAAAAATAACCTATGCTTACTTTTAAGATTTTCTACCGACTCATAGCGGGCTGTCCCCCTAAGGAGGTCACTGAATTATGTGTTAAAATAGGTGTTTATGTCCAGTAACTGGGTACTAATGTTTCTAAAAAATTTTCAAAAATATTTAATCCGTCCAGGAATTTTTAGACACTCTGTATTTTGATGCTTATTACTACTCAAATTAAATTATCTTAAAAACCCTTTTGATGTCTCGAGTCGGGTGGATCTTAGTGAATGTTGTAAAAACGTTTACCTCATTTACCTCTCAGTCATGCAGTTGGCAAACTACCATAACAGAAAGGGGAGGGGGATTAAAATCTTATTTATAATTTTAGATTGAAACGAGCAGTCGGGAGAAGCTGGAAGCAGTGGAACGACAGTTAGCCAAAGTAGAGGCAGAGGCCAAGACAGTTAGTGAAGAGCTGGCTGATGCCAAGCGTCTAACAGAAGAGTTGACAGTTGATCTGCGAGAACGACGAAGGGAACTGCGTCAGTGGGAGACAGACAAGTCCAAGCTGCTAGTGGCGACTCAACGCATTAAGGTTGGTTGAAAACTGGATATACTAAAATTCCATTTAACTATCTCAATTTAATTATTAAATTTAATTCTACAAAATTTTAATTTCTATTAATAATACTGATTCCTTTAAAATAAGAATGTACATCTTCAAAATCAACTGAAAGAAATTGTGTGTTAAAATTTATTAACAAACATTTATTTCAAATTATATTTTCAAAACCAACAATTTCAGTCAACTTTAATCATATACAACAATAATGTAAACACTTTCAGGGTTTTTGTTGAAGTACCAAAATAAAGTATCAAGCATCAGAATATTTCAATCTAAAGCTGAAGCAAATGAAAAAATCAACAGCAACGTCTAAATAAATAGAAAAACAGAAAACATACATACATACATATAGGGAAGTCAGGATGTTGCTGAGAGTGTAGACTATTTAGCCGTCAAAGAAGACGTTGCCCTCGAGCTCTAGGAAGTAAGTCTACGTTGCACTTGATTTTATATTTTATGAAATTATTCTGTGTTTACAATGTTCATATTTACAAAGTTTGAAATTTTAGGTTAGGTTTAATATGATGTGTTTTAGTTATATAAATATAAACTTTTATATAAAAACTATTACTTACATTATAAATATACTTGCAAATCGTTCATTTAACACTTTTTGAGATGTAAAATGATAACTAGAATAGTTTTAAATTATATTAATCCGTGGACAAAAGTAAAGTTCTTTTTATATTTTGATATAACAGCTGATGTATTTTCACACTACCAAACACATGATTCGTCTAAATCTGCCTTTGATGGTGAAATAGCTGCAATAAAACTAGCTGTAAATAAATTAGTACATGACTATATACAACCTAAAAACATTGTCTTATTTTGTGACTCTAAATAAGCAATTGAAGCGATTTGTAATCATTAAAAAATGGAATCAAAAGAACTAATGGAATGCAGAAAATGTATTAAAAACTTAAATGATCAAAATAGAAATTTTATTTTCCAATGGATTCCTTCACATTGTAATATCAAAGGAAATGAATTAGCTGACAAACTAGCTAAACAAGGAGGAACAAAAAATCCACCCCATCATAACAACACAACTCCTTTATACCAAGTAAAAAAAAAATAAATAAATAAATATTCTACAGGGTGGCGCAAAAAGAACACATGGATTTGAGTAACATAGTACTAGTGGAGGGGAGCGGTCAGTGACCGCCGAGCGACGCCATTTTGTTGGTTGAAGCGTCCAGTTTTAGTAACAATGGAGCAGTGGAACGTGCAGCATCGCGTGTTCGCTGTTGAACACTATTTCAAATCAAATGAATCTGTCATCACTGTTCAACGAAATTTTTGTTTACAGTTTAATGTTGCGCGTAATGGTTCAGTACCTGATCGCAACTCGATACTTCGTTGGGTTACAACAGGATCAGTGTTGAAGAGTATATCGACTGGTCGCCCTCGTACGGCGCGAACTCCGCAAAATGTTGAAAGTGTCAGAGCCTCAATTCTTGAAAGTCCTCACCGCTCGACTAGACGGCGTGCTCCGACTTTGGGGATATCACGTCGATCGCTACAGCGCTTCCTGACATGTGAGTTACAATTACACCCTTACAAGATAATGATTGTTCAGAAGCTCCATGAACGTGATTTTCATGAACGAAGAGTTTTTTGCGAGAGAATGCTTGATGTCGTTGGAAATGACAATAATGTTGTAATGCTGAGTGATGAAGCTCATTTCCACTTGAATGGCTCAGTAAACAAGCAGAATTGCCGCTATTGGGCAACTCACAACCCACAGGAAATGCATCAAAAACCACTGCATTGTCCTAAAGTTACAGTATGGTGTGGGGTCTCTAAAATTGGCATCGTTGGACCTTATTTTTTTTAAGAGCGTGACCAAACAGTCACTGTTAATTCTGAACGATACGTGACAATGTTACGCACATTTTTGCAGCCAAATCTTGAATCTGGGGCTTGATATGGAACAAACATGGTTTCAACAGGATGGAGCCACAGCGCACACGAGTAATCAATCTATGGCTGTCATTAGAGGAATGTTACCTGGTCACATGATTTCACGTTTTGGCGATCTCCATTGGCCTGCACGTTCGCCAGATTTGACTCCTTGCGACTTCTTTTTATGGGGACACCTGAAATTCAAAGTTTATCGTCGTAAACCTCGGTCACTCGAAGAATTGAAGGCTGCAATAAATGAAGAAATTGCCGCTGTATCACAGGACACTTTGAACAAAGTTATGGAAAACTTTGAAGAGAGACTTGCAATGTGTATTCATGCAGAAGGACGCCATCTTTCTGATGTTATTTTTAAAAATTAATTAATTGTCTTATAATTATTAACACCCAACTCTCAAATTGGGTTGTTTGATGATTGTTTTGGTGTAATTAAAATTTTTGTATGATTAAAATTAACCAACTTATAGCCTTTTAAAATCCATGCGCTCTTTTTGCGCCACCCTGTATAAAAAATAATTTCCAAATTACTTTAAAAAACAAATTATGGAAAGATTTAAATTATATTCCAGATTTTCCAAGAAAAAATGCTGTTGCTGCTTTTTGTCTGAAAACAGGACATGACTGCCTTGGAAAGTATCTTCATCGCTTTGGAATATATGAAAATCCAAATTGTATATTATGTAATTCATCTGATCTTATGGACAAGGACCACATTATGAACTGTTCAAAATTAACAAAAAATAATTTATGTTGTAGATATTGGAAAGCCAGGTCACTAATGAATTAATGATTTTTGTCAAATACTTTTCTGTTAAATAAAAAAAAAAAAAAAAACAAAAAAAACAAAAAACATACATATAGAAAAAAAAGAAACTAAGAAAAGGGTTTTGACAGAAGTTTTGATCTGATGGTATTAACCCACTCCCCACACTTACATGTACTGTGGTATTGACCCAACCGCCCACCCAAACAAGTATGGTGTTGGTTTCCTATGAATGCACCATCTCAAAGTTGAGATTTTTTAAAGAAAAAGCCTATCTCTAACCTTACTCTACTCATTTCCCATAGACTGTTGATCTGTACTAGGAAATTATCAGACATAGTAAGTAAAAACCAGTAAAGTAACAGGTGAACATTACTGATTAAAACTAAAAGTTGATGCCAGGATTTAAAACTTCGCCATCTCAAACTTAAGTACTAAGTCCTAATGCCTATATATAAATGTGTTTTCTTGGTGCCCATCATCGTCAGCTCCAGTCCATTCTGTAATTGCACTTCAGCGTTTTCACATCCTTCAAGTTGTTGAATGACTTTGAAAAGGTCATCTTGTAAGGAAGCTTAAAAAGATGGAGCTACTTCATCTTGAAATCTGGCCACAACTTCTTCCACGATTTTGCTAAGATTGCTGTGTCTACAGCCTATGCTGCAAATAGTCCAATGCTGAGAGCCCAGCATTATGCCAACAACATTCCTGATAAGCTGGACATTTTCAATGTATGCTTGCAGTGCTCAAGTGAGGTCTCAACTCCTTACCTACAACTTAATGGATGATACACCTGTCTCCATATTATAGTCCTAGATATCCATTTTCACATTGTTAGTCATATTTATTTTAAAAAATTGTATTATTTAATTAATTTGTTATTGTTGTTATCATATTGTATTATTGTTGTTGTTTCAAACGAATTCTCTGAGCCTCTTCAGCTTATTTCACTTTAATTTTCTCGTTATTACTATATAGTCACTGTTGTTCTGTTTATAAAATTATATAGTGCAATGATTAGAAACTAGTGAGTAATTAACTGTAGGTACAACATAGTCAGCTTGTTACACTTGTGTTAGTATCTTAGATCACTATGTTTGTAGTTAAGTTGCTTTTACAATTGTGTATTGGTTCTGCCGTTGAAATAAATAAATAAACAAGTGCCACGATGTCATCATCACGTGGTTGAGCTATCAGTCAACTCAGTGCGGTATTTGAAGGCCACGTCTTTAATCTGCAATGGGTTAACAGCATTTTGTTAGTTGCAGTAGCATTACAATAACAGACCATAGCAGTTAAACATTGCTTATTCATTTTAAAGCCAATTGCACAAGCTACTTCTATTGGAGGAAGACTTTTATCAGGTAATTCAAAATTATGTGCATTTTCATCTATATTGCAAATATATTGAGTTTAATGATTGTTGATATGGTATCTTCAAACTTCATTAGAAATACGTATTCAGCAGCGATGTCCAAAGATAACTGTAAACTTTTATTGTGAGTTAACACAACTAGTTTTCTAGTTTGCCAACCATTACTTGCGATAAGTGAAGGATCACCATCTATGAACTCATTAAGTTTCAATTGTTTTTATTGAATTAAAGGGGATTCCTTCTTTCCTCTCTGTGGTAAACCACAGGAAAACTCTTTTGTGTTGATATTCTAATGTTTTCTCACTTGTGGTTGAAAACTTTTCAATTTTTCAACTTGTTTCTTCCAGCACTTGAGTGACTTTACCAACTCCCAATAAATCCAAAGCTATCTTTGCTGCACTTTCTCCTTTGTCCAATAACTTTAAACTTACAAATTTTCTTTTGATGTACAAGAGCTATGTTTAGTTCTGGCCATTGTTCAGTTTTCACTACCTAACAAAGACTTCTTCAATTTGTATTAGTGCACTAACAAAACAGAACTGTGAGAAAACGATTTTATGTAGGTTACAATACTTACTCCTTATATCGATCCTTACATTCTTGGCTCGATCCTGGTATGCATTCTTTTATAAAGCCCCAAGGGACATACAGATGCCTTAGCAGTGGACACGTCAAGTCTCATGAAACAATCCTAATTTGTTATTAAATGTGGAATGAACCTGATGTCATTTTCAAGTCTTGATGTAAAAATATCTCAATCAGTGATGTTAGAGTTCCATTTAGTTTAAGGAAAATAAAGGACAGTGGGAACTTGAATCCCTACAGATATCAAAACATCAACTGTGTTTGAATTGGGGAAGGCACCAAGAACACTCCTCCTAATTTTTTAGGGGTTTAAAAGATTTTCACATGAACAAAGCAAATGTTCAGGGGATAACCATTCAACCAACAAGCTGAGAATAAAGTACCCTTATTTTTAGCATTAAATACAAGAAGTAAGTTGTTGGTTAAGGGGTTTAAAAGATTTTCACATGAAAAAAACATATGTTCAGGGAATAACCATTCCACCAACAAGCTGAGAATAAAGTACCCTTATTTTTAACATTAAATACAAGAAGTAAGTTGTTGGTTAAGGGGTTTAAAAGATTTCCACATGAACAAAACATATGTTCAGGGGATAACCATTCAACAAACAAGTTGAGAATAAAGTACCCTTATTTTTAGCATTAAATACAAGAAGTAAGTTGTTAGTTTGAGCCCAGTTGGTTAGGCTACTACAAATGTCATCGTCCGATGGGAAAACCTATGATTGCTATGATGACTATTAAAGTCCCCAAAATACAGATTCAAAAACAGGGATTACTGACCATAGGGTATTGATTGGTTTGTATACATTCACCAAGGTATTTTTTCAGACACTTACTGTCACTATGAACATATCACAGTTTCTTTATACAGTTTTAACCCCATCAGTGCTAAGCTTCACGTAGTTAAGGTATGTTCGACGATAAAAACAAGTTTCTGGTTAGGCCCTATGACTATCAAGAACCTTTACTGTGAAGAGTGGACTGTATCCAGTTGTTTTCACACAGGTGTGAGAAGATGTACATATTGGAAATATATATTTGGAATGGCAAATGATAAGTCAGGTGATTTCAGAGACAGGAACTATGGATCACATAGTTAATGACTGACTGTTGGTCCATTTCAGAGACTGACGATTAGCTGGTCTTCATTTAATCGGAGAAACAGGTGTTGAATGTTGCTAAACCTTATCTCTCTGACGGGAGACTATGCTAAAGCAAGATTGAGTGGAAGAGAGGACTTAATAGTCCTAACTCCGCCTTTAAATAAAGACAATTATTTATTCATCCATTAGTATATCAATATTAAGACACTTGTACATTGTACTTTATCTTAATTTTCTGTGGTATTTTTATCAGGTTTTCCATTTGTTATTTTTTTTCTTTATTTTGGTATCTGGCATTGAAAGCTATTATATATAAAATGAGTATGCTAAAGCATGCTGATATATGTAGGTATGCTTTGAATCTTTAGCTAAGCTAATTTGAATGAACTTGACAGTGAAAATGAACTTTTGAATGAATTTAAAAGTTCATAAAGTCGGTATGAACTTTTAAAAGTCTTAATAGGCTGTCCCTAATTAGTTCAGATTTGTAATGTTCTACTGTAATGCTTAAAAAAATGCTACTATAAGTAAAAGTGCAGATCAGTTTGAATTACAATGTAACAAAAGTAAGACAATTTTGTTACTAGGCAAAACAGATTTGGTTTTTGTTATGTCCAGTTTTGGAAGGCATTGATGAGTTGGTTATTGTATTTATCTGTTTTGCCCAAATCTAAAACAAATACCAACCTCAAAAAAAAAAAAAAAAAAAAAATGTTCAATATTTGCCGATTGTCACTTACTACCACCATAGCCTTTAAAAATTAAACATGTTCTGAAAGATGGCTTTTAACACAAGTTGTCAGATCCTCTCAATCACACAACTCACTCATCCAACCCAATACGCACAAGTTGATGTACGCTTCAAAACAGAACATGTTGGATCCTCTCAATCACACAACTCACTCATCCAACCCAATACGCACAAGTTGATACACGCTTCAAAACAGAACATGTTGGATCCTCTCAATCACACAACTCACTCATCCAATCCAATACGCACAAGTTTATGCACCCTTCAAAACAGAACATGTTGGATTTTCTCAATTTTCTCAATCACACAACTCACTCATCCAAACCAATACGCACAAGTTGATGTACCCTACAAAACAAAACTTGTTGGATCCTCCCAATCACACAACTTGATGAGCTTGCCCACCCACTCTACAACACATTACTTGATTCACTTACCCACCCACCTTATAAAACACAACTCGATCTTCTACAACTACACCAAAGATCTTCTAGAAAAACCTCCTATTTCTCATATTTTATTCCTGACCTATAACCAAACCTCATATTCTATTGAAAACTGTTATAAGTTTATCTGAATATTTTCATTGTTTGAATGACACATTTGCATGTCTTTGTGAACTCTTCCTTCAACCCTAAGATATGCACAAATCTTGAAGATGATTAAGACAATATAACTATCTGTAAAGAAAAACAGATAGTTTATTAGATAAATTTTCTGTTTTAGTTCTTCAATTTTTTTTTTATTATTCAGGAGCTGGAATTTGAGAAGGAGTCTCATCTAGAAGCATACAATTTGGCACAAGCCCAGCAGAATAAATTGATTCGCATAACTGAGCTTGAAAAAGAAATAAGTGTACTTAAAGAAGAGAATAAAAATCTAAGGTAATAGTTCAACATCACCAACAAATTATTATTAATTATTCATTTTACAATTCAAGTTTGTTGTTTGTACAGAATTAACTATAGTATCCGTTGGAAAGTAAAATACTTTCTCAGATTTGCTGAGTATATTTTGTTAAAGACTCATTTAATTTCCTTTGATCATTAACTAAATTTAATTGTGTAAGTATATTTCTTCTATTACTTTGGTTGATTTGAAATCTTGAGGAAATGCAGATTGTTTACCATAGAGACAAACAAATAAAAAAAGATCGTTTGAAACTCAATAAATTTCTAAAGGGTAGAAATAAAAAAACTCTTTCCTATCATGAGATTAACATTATCAATAGTTTAAAATTAATCATATTCAGTTTATTTCTGTTCAAATTATTTCAAGTTTATTGTGTATGCTTTGTACTTAAGATATATGTATTAGTAAGATATAAATGTTGTAATATAAATATAATAAAAATAGCATGCACATAACCACTTAAATTTGGATTTATTTTTCTGGTAATATTCTTCAGGAAATTACTTTTTCACTACAAAAAGGAAACATAAGAACAACATGCCTAATTTTCACAAATAAGATCATGTTGAACACCTTTTAAAAAGCCTTACCTTAGCTTCTGTATACATAATCAAAATTGCAAGGTACATTGATACTAATAAATCCAAATGTTATACTTATTATTCAAGTAACTGCTCCCAACTTGAGTTCTTAGCTCGGCTTAAAATGATTTAATTATGTTAGAGTAAAAATCTATAATAATTTTGGGTAGATAACAAATATTCAAAAATTCCAAAGAACCTTAAAAAAAAATGTATTACGATGAGGCATTTATAAATTGGACAAATTTTTAGAATAAGTACATCTTTATAAGAAATAAATTTGTAATTGTTGTACTTATAATAGTCTCAGAGACAGTACATTGTGGCAATTAAAATGCATTTTGAAAGATGGTACATACTATAGTACATCCAATTTTTTTTCATGTCAGGCTAGCTACGAGTAACACTGTTTACTTAGAGGGGCTTGTAGAGGACTTGCGCAATAAGCTCACACAATTGGAGGAGAGAGAGCGTGAGTGTGTCAGTCTGCGTGTGGAGTTGGGAGTTGCACAAGGTCGCCTGGGAGAGTGGGGTGATTTGCTCCAGCGAGTGATGGGTTCCTCAAACTCCAATGCTCCACCCTCGCCTCTTGCTCTTCGACGTTACATTGAATCATTGCAACATCGGGAACTTCAGCTTGCTCAAGATAAGGCACATGCTGAGAGCATGTAAGTAGCAATTGAATTTCATTAATTTTACATGCAGGTTAGTTGATTTCAAACTACCTAATAAATTAGATGTGGCTAAAAAATAACTGAATTAAGGCATAACCTCTTCAAAACTTTAACGTCGTCTTCTTCAGTTTAGTTGCCTTCAAGTTAAGGAAGGACACGGCGCCATACAAACTTTCCAAAGGTAGGAGCAATGTGTGAAGTCCTCTGATGAAAGCATGTATCATTGTCTCTGTCACTTTCTTCTTGCTTGTTAAAGGAGTGTAGATAAGCTCATTTTTCTTTTGAGAATGTTTAGTTGGTTTAAGATTCCTTGGCATCCCGTTTGAACAAACTTTGTTGTTATTAAAACGTTCATGGAAAATCGGTCCAACTGTTTAATGGTGATTCTTACAATCTCAGTAACTGCATAAGAACTTAATTGACAGTCTTTTCAGATTAACTCCATATTTTGTTTTGTCTGTTGTGCACGTTGTGGATCTAACCTAGACTTGATTCAAGATTCAAGATGTTTTATTTCACATAACGTTAACATAATTTTACAAATTTTATTTGTAAGTAAACAGGTGAAGAGTCATTGTCCTAAAAACTAAAACTATCCTGAAACTTATTCTAAAATTACATATCAACGATCAAAGAGTTATCACTTAAAAACTCTCCTACATCATAATATTCTTTCTGAATCAGGAAGTTTTTAACAATATTTTTAAACTTAATAATATTTAGGGTTTTTAGATTAGACGGAATTTTATTGTAATACTTTAGACTAATGTAATGAGGGGAATTTTCAAATAGTTTTAGCCTATGAATTGGATATTGGAGTTGTTCTCTGAATCTTGTGTTGTAAATATGGCTGTGCTGTTTATTTAAAATTAAATCTTTATTTTTATGTACAAATTATAAACATTTGAAAATATACATGGAAGGAAGTGTTAGAACATTCAGCTCTTTGAATACAGATCTGCATGATTGGTTATGGTCCATAAAAAGCATTGTTCGAATGTATGTCTTCTGAATTTTAAAAATCTTAAGAATATCGGTTGAGCTACCCCATAGTTCAAGACCATACTGGAGCAGGGAACCAAAGCAAGCATGATACACTGTCATTCTAACACTCAGCTCCACAGTTCCTCTCAAAATATACATTTGGAAACATAAGGAACTTAATCTTTTACTCAGTGCTTCTATTAGGGGTCTCCATGTAACGTTTTGATCAATGATTAACCCCAAAAACTTTACCATGTCTTTGATAGTTATGATGTTGTCATCGATGGTAATGGAATTACTAAAAGGGCATTTGTTATGTTGTGTTTGAAATTTTATTATTTCAGTTTTTTCCTTATTTAATTTAAGTCCATTTATATCAAACCACTGCTTTATTTCAGGTAAAACTCTTTCCACTGCTTTCTTTAATTCATTATTATTTGAACATTTCAATAGAATTGAGGTGTCATCTGCATATAAAAAAACTTCAGCATGGTTAATATTCAAAGGTAAATCATTGATGTATAGAATGAATAATAATGGACCTAGATTACAATGCGGATTCATTTACAATGTCCAAAAAACACCATACAATCAACACATTGACAAAGTTACTTAGTCTGCTCACACAGTACAGTCCTCACTCAATATAATGTTAAGTACAGAAAGCAATAAAACTGCGCTGGTTGGAAAAATTCCTCACCAGGTACATTCACTTTTTGTCATTATGGAAGAATGTTACATTATCTAATTTTCAGACAATTTTTACTAGAGTACAATGTTTTTGGGATGAGTATGTTGGTTAAAATGGAATGTCAGATAACTCATTGTTGAATAACAAGGTTCTATTGTCCAATTTTTATAATGGTAGACTCGGACTCCGGAAGCAGCGGTAGGTGAGGGGCGAGGAAGAGTCTCATTGTAAAGGGCGTCTTACAAACATTCACTCATATTAGGTCACTTGATGCAGGATTGACTCATCAGGTTGCATTCATTGGTTTATGTTAGTACTGCACGGCCGAGTCTACAGTTATAACAATTGTACTATACTGTAATTTTTAGCCTTAATTAAAGCTAGTGTTTATTTTTGATATGTTGAACAACTTAAATGAGAGATTAAAATAAAACTTCTTCAGTGATAAAAATTTTTCTTTATTTATCTTCTTATAAATTACTTCAAAACATAAAATTTGGTTTCTTCTACAAATAATAATAAAAATGAAAATAAAAAATCTCTTCTTTTATTGACTCAATGGAACATAAATAAATTAAAACAACTCTTCCAAAATAATAAATTAAATATCTTCAGACCAGAACCTTTTTTTATTAATTTAACTTTTTCAATAAATTTCTTTAATCTATTAAATCAATAAATTCAGAATTGTAATAAATTGTAAATTCTTTAAATTTGTTTAAAATTGAAAATTGCTTTAAAATTGTTTACATTCTTTAAAATTGCAAATTGCCTTAAAAATCGCCTCCGGGAGATCTGGAACCAAAAGAAATAACCAGCTTTTAGTGACTTGAAACATTTTCCTTTTTACATACAAAATTTTAAACAGAAATCAAAACACTCTAAAAACTGTCACTAGAAGAGTGACTTCAAACCAGAAACAAGTTTAACCGCGCATGCTTGGTGGATCTTACCCTATCTACTAAAACCCTACAGAAAAAACCTAACTAAAGAAAACTTGTAAAAATTACTTAAGTAGCTGTCCTGGAGGTTTAAATCCCAAACGTGACCACAACAAAGCTCGACCGGCATACACCCTCTCATTCACACGCGAACAAGATAATTGCCGTACCGGTAAAAGAACACCGAACGGTTAAGTCGCCGTGTAGAACAAACGTGCTCACTCACTGAAAGATATCGTCAAACTGCCGGAACGCTCGCAACTCTTCCACCAACGGACTTACCCCCTCTTGACTCTAGAAGCTAAACCAACCAATTAGAACCCTCTAAACCAGGACAACTGAACAGGTAAGGCTCACCAAACATGTTGACTTCAGAAAACATGTCGCATGAAATTGACAGGAAATTAACAGACGTGAAAATACTGGTTATTTAGCTAATTTATATGGGAAAAAAACTACTTTTTTTATTTGAAAAGGGAAGATTCTGAAGTTTTCTCAAAACTTGGAGAATTTATATCGAAAACTTTTGGTAAATAAACCAAACTCCTAAACATCTCAGTTCTTACAATATTTAACATTTTCTAAATACAATTCTCTAATTTAATTATAATGAAACAATTAACAATTGTTACAAATTGAATCAACCCCATTCGTAGTTAATTCAAGTAATTTTGTATTGTAATGGGGTTAAAAAAAAGGAAAATCCATAATTTTCTCTAAACTTAATCACTACCAAAATATTAGTTAAAATTCTTGCGTTGCAATATACGTAATCTTTCGTCTTTCAATCCATAAAATGGTGCTTATTGACATATAAGGATAATGTTATATACTAACATTTATATTTGTGATCTGAATGTAATATGAACAATATTCTGGTGTATTTGTAATCAATTTATTTTACTTGCAGGTTAAAAAGTATAAAAGAGGATCAGAATGAGAAAATAAAAGAACTTGAAGAAGCCAACAATCAAATCAACACCTTGAAGAAAAACATTGAAGTTCACTCTAGCAAAATCAGGCGGTTGAGGAAACAAATAAACTTGATAACATGGGTGAGCTTGTAGTGTAGATTAGTAATGCAGTGTGATTTGTAATAGGACAATTAGAATAATGGCTGAGTTTTGTTGTCTTTGGAGTGAGACAGTGTTGTCAAGGGATAACCTACTTCCGAAGACTGGAAGGGCATTCAACATTGCAGGGAAAATAATACTATTGACTATTTGTAGCTTGGGTTGCTCTTGGAGCAACTCCCTAAGCCTAAATAAAACTCAACCTGCACATTGTGCTGTGGGTCACATTTCTAACATGAAAAGAAAAGGTTAGTTGTGAATATATACTATATAAATTTTGATAAAAATTGTTTAGTCACTTACTAATTTTGAATTTTATTTAATACTTCTGATTTGATAATAGGCAGGTATATTGGGCATAAGGTGGCACTCGGTTGCGAAATATACCTTATGCTCAATATACCTGCCTATTATCAAATCAGAAGTATTAAATAAAATTCAAAATTAATAAGTGACTAAACAATTGTTATCAAAATTTATATAGTATATATTCAACTATTTTCATTGATCAAATCCTCTGTTAAATATTTTAAGATACATATGATTTACTAATTAATTTATATTTTTATTAAAAACTGTTTATGTTGTTAAATGTTTGAAAATGGTTTTGGATTGTAAAGCCGAAATATAACGTATTTAAAAAAAACAATGTGATTTGTAGCTAATTAACATAAATCAGTAATGAACATCATCACAAAAAATACATGTCTTAGGTTAGGTTAAAGGGCACCACTAGGCCATGAATTAGTATATTGGAGAGATAGGACATCAGCAAACTTACCTTAAAAGACAAGTTCACTAACACCAGAGTAGTAGTAACAAACACAAAATAAACACAATCTCACAAATTTTTAACACCACTGGCATTTTCTTCAGGTGAGGAGAGAGAGAGAGAGAGAGAGAAAGAGGGACATCCCTATATAAAAGTCAGTTCCGGTCCCGACTATCTCGGAAATTCAGGCGGTTTTTACAGTAGTGATTTCAGGACAGGTATCTTGGTTGAAATGGAATGTTGAATAACATCATGTCGGATAACGAGGCTCTACTGTATATGAACAGAACTTAGCTATAATAAGCTAAGTTTCATGTAAAAATTAGCTTATTATAGAAGTTATTTTACACGACTAAGCAATTTTAGTAGTAGCTTCAAAAAAAATTTTTTTGTTTGTGAAAACATGTTTGTCTATATGATAAATTAAATAAAGTAAACATTTTCCCCATTTTTTCTTCATTTTAGTGTGTTTAAAAGACGCCTATTTAAAAAGATATTCCATTTGTTTTTCCTAACCAATGGGTGCGTCACGCTAATTTTTATTTCAAACGAAGATTACATTGTTTGCAAACTGTTCCTTATGCCCTGTTCCTTCTGAATCACACACATATTGTATGTAAATATCTGATTTTGGTGTGAAAACAGTCATAACTTAGTTGTGAGACTATCTTTTTAATTTTCTATCTTGCAACATGATATTGTATGTATTGCTTTAATGTATTTTAGATTTTATTTAGACATTGAACATTGATAAACTCTTTTTATTTTTTATTTGTTTGGTGGCTGTTTTTGAAAACCATATAATGAATGTATTGCTCTAATTTTGTTCTTAAAAAGGTTTATATGTAATTCTTAGATGTAAAAATAGAAATGTTTTGATGAAAGGAAACAAATTTTTTATTATTGATACCGTTAAATAAACCAAACTTGCCAAAAGCCTCAGGTGGTGATATTACTTTAAGCTGTACAATCATACCTGAGAAGTGGCTAAGGATTCAGGTTAAAAAAAATCTTTCAAGATTAAAAAGCTTTGTAGGGTGACTTACTGGTGGGTCACGGCATATATAACAAATGCACGTCGTGCCACAGCGTTTGGTTACATCCTCTTGTAAAACAATCACTGTGACCCACAGATGATCACGACATTTTGAACATGTTAATGTAATTTGCTTAAATATTGTATTTAGAGTGGAGATGTTTAAGCCCAATGTTATATCCAGGAAAGAGATGACCTTCGTAACTTGGTGGACTCGTGCCAGAAGGAAGTCACCATGACAACGGCCAGTCTTGAGGCCCAGCCTAACTCTCGTCTGGAGGCTCTTGAGAAACTTGTCCAGGGATATCAAGAAAGGATGGAACAGTTGGAAGCTGATCCTAGTTTGGCTAATACTGATGAAGGTGTGGATGTTGTATTTTTATCTTTGATTCATTACAATATTTAAAAATTTAAGGGGTCTCAGAGAGTGGATTTTGAGTTTTGAATTGGCATTGGATGAGAATATTAGTTTTCCTGAGAAATTTTCACATGGGCAAAATTTTTATGTGTTGTGATTTATAAAATAAAAATAAGTGATTAAAGATTTTACTTAGGAAAAGAGAAACTAGAATTTATGATTTACAAATATATAAACAGGATATTCATGTAATGTAATGCAAGAAAATGCAAGTTCAGTTATAGTTAGAAAATAGGAAATATAATTTTTATGGGGCCTAACTAATATAATTAACAAGAAATGCTGAAAATTTAATTGCTAATATTTATTGGCTGCATAGAAATCTGATATGTCCTCAAGAGTAATCTTCATAATCCACGTGTTTGAATAGTTACACTTTCTCACGTAAATTAATTTTATAAGTCATAAATTATGAAAAAGGTTATATCTATATCACTGACTCAATCATCGCTGTAACTAAAAAAGTACTAAGCCTACGAGGCTGAAATTTTGTAGAGTCAAAGGTCTTATGTAGTAGATGTGCAATAAGAAGAGATTTAGAAAAATTCTTAGTAAATCGAAGATGGCAGCCTTTTTAGTGCCAAACATTTTAAATGCCAAAAACAGCGTTTCTCTAATTGGACTGTAGCGGCGAAAGGCTAGTATATCTGACTAAGTTCACTTATTCAAACCTGTAAATACTATTTAATGACTAAAATATTCTTTAAAAGTATAAAATGGATTACTGATTTAAAAAGTCTAAGTTCCTTTTTAACTTTTTTAATTCCCTCTTGTGTTTTAATGTGGATGGGTAACTTTGAAAAAAACCTTATGCATATGTTAAGGGGGATATTTAGTATCAAGTTCTAAATTAGGGGTTTTTAACCCTCCTCTTGTTTATGGTCGGTTTACTGACAGGTTTTCCGCCCGCCAAAATGTTATAGGTCGGTTTACCGACAACTGCGCAAGCCTTTTTTATACGCGTTGTTGCTAGGCAACCGTTTGACGGAATCGAATTATTGCGATATCTATGTAATCGGCAGATTATGAACTATCGATTAGTGGTTTTAAAACCGGTTCTAAAGTATCGATACTAACCAGGCGAGTATCGAAATACAACCGATGTCTAGTTTCAGCTGACGCTACTGGCGGTAACTAGCCTAGCCATCTTGGATTGTTGTCGTGCTGTGTTTACGTTCGGAGTTGTTATGATTTTATGAAAATGGATGAGCGTAGTGATTATCGTGATAGATCTAATGATATTCGGGACATGTTAGAAGTAGATGACAGTGATAGATTTAGATGATCCTGTTGCAAATTTATTGGATTATTCTTCTGGTAGCGGCGAGGAATACCAACCTAGCAATGACGAACTGGATTCTTCCGACACGGAAACAGACGATGTAAATAATATAAATAAGAGACCTAGTACTAGTAATGTAAATAATTCTCCACCCAGTAATGTACAGCTTATAAATTAGAACATTACTGGAGGCCATCAAAGGGTGGAAGGAAGAGGAAGGCATCTGAATGCGGCTCAGACTAAAAACGTCGATTCTCATTTGTGTATATAGTAGAACATTTTAACTCCAAAACTTTTTTTCTTGTCATACCATATAATAAAGTGTATATTTGTAATCAGGACAAAATTTGCAACAAAGTGGCTATCTTGGTTTTTATTTTGTATTGTATATTTTGTACTTAGGAGTAGTGAAATGTTTTGGGAAAAAAATAAAAAACTTTTCACTTTGAATAGATACAATTTGGAAAACAACATTTCAGGTATGTGAATGTTCTATATATATTAGTAAAATCTGCATGTTACTACTAGCAAACTAGTATAAAAATTTTGTTTCTACTATAAAAATTAAATTTATTATGATTTTTTAAAGAAAAGTCTGCGTTACCACTAAAAACATGGCAACATTTTAGGTTTGTATAGTGAACACCAGGAGGGTTAAAATTAAAAGTTCTATTTCAAGTGTTATAGTTACAGTAGTAATGAAAGGAACGGAAAGCAGCAAACCTGATAAACTGGTACACTGTAGATAGAGACACAATCACATAACAAACAATTGCGTGATTAAATATTTCACTAACCAGTTATTTATTTGTTATGTGATTGTGTCTATCTACAGTGTACCAGTCTACCAAGTTTGTGCTTACCAAGGTACCATGCATACCAAGGTATGCTGCTTTCCTTTCATTACTACTGAAATCCTAGACCTAGTGCACTAAATTTAACTTGTAAGTGTTAATTATAAGGTACTGTTAATTTTAATATGGGTAATTTTAAGTTTTTAAAGTTACTTTATTGCTTATGGAATGTATGAATTTTGTACTGTACAATTATTCTAAACAAGTTACTGTAATGTGTTAAAATCCATAAACTACTTCACAGAATTAATTTACATAATCAGCAGGCTGGTAAAAAAAAAAACAAAAAAAACAAAAATATTATTCCAATTAAAAAAAATTTTCCAAATTGAAAATTGTTGCAGGTTTTGGTAACAAAGCCTCTTCTGACCGTTTTGAAAAACTAATGACGGAGAAAGCAGCTCTTTTGAAGGAAAGAGATAACCTATTGAAGGAAGTTGAAGAACTGAAGACACAGATGGAATACAGATCTCTAAAGGGGGACTTTGATATGAGAGAGTGCAAAATTCTCCATTTTAGGTAGGAAACACTTTCTTAACTTAACAAGGATATAACAAATGGTTTATATTAGAGGCCATTTTGCTCTTTAATCATGATTAATTTTGATTTTAAGTGGAAACAAAACTTAAGCTAGATTCAATTTTATTTTGTAATTAATTAACAATAAATGAATGACTCCCTCAAACAACGTTGCAACTGACATTGTTCGTGAAACTGAGATTTTAACAGAGCAATTTTGCAAGTAACATTCTACATCGTGTGGGCTATTTTGTTTTTAAAATATTGTGTTTGGCAGCACTGAGAGCCTTCCAAATGAGGGGTGCGGCCAGAACAACGCTGCAAGTGACAAGATGTCAGTCATGTTAGGTATTATTCTTTCGCCGGGCGATGAGAAAAGTGGCAGGAAAAGAAAATTGAAAGTGTCCAACTGGAAAGACAAATGTCGTAAATGGACAAGAGATGGTAAAATTCTGTACATATCAAAAAGAAAGTGGCCTATTCCAGGAAAACTTCCACCAGAAGAGGTGTGAAACAGCGTTGCAACCGTTTTTATTACAGTACAGAATTGAAACATTTTTCAGCCTTTCTACCAGTTAATGTAAATTGAATATTTATTGGACATTTTTTAAAGGCCTTTATTTTTACATTAATATTTGTCAACAAAAAGTTTCATAGTTAAAAAATTAGCCCTTTTGCAGTCATTGTTATATTTGAAGAACAATGTTACAAGCGCTGTCACGTGCAATGTTGTACCTGCAAGTAGTTTGCTTGAGTTTCAAAATCTCAATTAATGATAGTGTAACAAATTTTCCATTTATGCATAATATAACTTTGACATAAATGAAAAGTTTAAGAAAAAAATACTAATTAAGATTTAATATATCGCAAAAAACTGTTTTTTTAGTTCCTGAAAAAATTGGTTCTTGTCACTTACAACCTTGTTCGGCGGAGCTAATCAAAAGTTACAAAAACACTAAAAGTAGTAATTTTTAGTATTGCCTTTAGTGACAATTAATAATAATAAAAATTACAAATTTAATGACGCTACACTCAGTCATGTTTTGATCAATATCAGACTAAAATGTTAGTATCAGACATAAATTGGTACAATATATGCGTCATAGGTATTGTTCTAATATTTGTCTAATCCCATAGTTCTGGCGCTACATACAAGAGATGGTAGCGCCAGAACAAGGTGGCACACTACATACAAGGTGGTATGTGTGGTCTTGTGGACATATCTTCTCCACCAATTAAGTAGATTCCCCTCTTAATTTGATAAATCCTGCATAGTGCTCTCGAACCTATCACAATCTATCGTTCATTTGTCATTGGGCTATTAATTAATGACACTTTCAAAGGATTGTTCAGCCTTAGTCTGTTATAATGACTACATTTGCTCAACTAAACTCTTTCAAAATCCACATTCACCCATCTGTTGACTATCAGCCTCTTAAGAATAAATAATTAATAATTTATTTAGCAATATAGAACAAATTTCAGATTGTAAATGAATATTTTAGGTGAAACAAAAGTTTAAAGTTTATTGGGTATACATTACTGTTATGTGTATTTTTGGATTGAGTGATATGCATATAGACCAATATTATAACTTAAATAAAATAATTCATTCCCCAGCATTTTCTGTTTTAATAAATGATTTCACAATATTTTTTCTGCCTTAGAATGAATCCAGTAGCAGAAGCAGAGAAACAGTACCGAAGTGAGTTGGAACGCTGTCAGGGAGAGTTGTTACAGCTGAGGGAACGGCTCCGGCTAATGGAGGAGGGGCAGACGCAAGATCTCACTCAGGTGGTCAGTGAGAGACTTGCAGGTACTAGCACCAAGGAAGTTGAAGGTAGATATTTCAGACGTCAATTAATCTTAGACCTACAACTATTAATCACTGTCCTTATGGCTAAATAATAAATGGATTTCTTAGAATCAACAAATTTTAGGTTAGTTTTAAGGCCACTAGGCCAGGAATTAGTATAATGGAGAGATAGGACAACAGCAAACTTACCTTAGAAGACAAGTTCACTAACACCAGAGGAGTAGTAAACAAATACAAAATAATCACAATCATACATTTTCTGTACCACTGGCCATTTTCTTCAGGTAAGTAGAGGGAGAGAGATCTTGATTCTATTGCCAAATCGAGATTTAAAAGGTTAATCCAACATTTCAACTAAAAACCTTGATATGCTTATGAAACAATATGCTAGATACAAATTTAATTATCAGAAATTTTTCAGAACTGAAAGAAAAATTGAAATCGTGTGAGAGGCAGAACCAGAGATTACGTGAAGTGTTCAAGACAACGAGTCATGAATTTCGAGAAGCAGTCTATCAATTGTTCGGCTACAAGGTTGATGGCCTCCCAAACAAGATCTACCGACTGAGCAGTCTTTATGCTGAAGCTCCCGATGACCACTTAATGTTTAAAGTCAGTAACACAAGAATTCTTTGTTTTAAGTATAAATACTAATAAACGACTCTTTTTGTTTTTAAAAGTGTAATCCATAGCTATACAACAAATTTGTTTACAGTAGCCTTCTTTTGATTCGTGTACTAATAGGTTTACAAAATAAGAGTATTCAATAATTAATGTTCAATTTGGCTTCAGTTATTTTTGATAATAGAGTTAGACAACAACCAATTTGTTGGAGGTCTATTGTAAATTGGTGTTAATTTTATATATGTTCAGGTTGTACAGTTACTCAAACCTCAGGCATTAAACTTGAGTTCAAAGAAATGTTGAACCTTAGCTCCTGTCTAAATGAATGTTTTTAAAACAGGGACACATTTATTCAATATTCAGAGCTATCCAAAGTACTTTATTAGTATTAAAATATTTTCCTAAACTATTTGTACATCTCTCATTGTCCATCACCTCTTGCTGCAGCAGAAATACAGCTGGTGGCCAGCCATTCTATTGACAGGTCTGCAATGGCTGACTTCAAAAAATCCATCATTTTGAGAATATGTTCTGTTATATTTAGCTGTTTTATGTAATTTAACCCTTAAAACGGTGAGCAATTTTCTGTAATTTTTCAATTAACGCTTAATTTTCTTGAATATATTTAATTTTAGTTTTTGTAAAGTTATATTTTTTTTAAATCTAAACCAGGATAGTACAATGTAAAAAAAAATAATAACGATATACAATATACAATACATATATAACTCAATATACAATATACTCAATAACAAGATATACAATATAACTCAATAAGACAACAGATTATGTACACAAAATAAACACTATTTACAACAAAAATAAAACTAGACTTCACAATGAAAAATATAGAGTACATTCGAAATAATAAACTTTGTTTACACACCGGAGGTTAGTACAATGCACGAGACAGACAACAAATAACTGCAGACTGACTTGAGCGCCAGCTGGTTGCCGCGTCATGTGACTAGCAGATGCGTATATATTCGCTGCGAGCGCTAGCGGTTACCTTGACAGAGGCAATAATGAATGAAAACTTCATATTATTTACATTCGTTGCCTAGTAACCAGTCCAAAGTTCTCGAAAATGAATAATAACCTGAAAATAGTCTTGACCTTGAATCTTAGAACTCGCTACGTTGTATTAGGCCTGTTCTAGGATTATTTTTATCAGCTCGCAAAATATTACGTATAACGCGTAACGGGCAATTGTAAACATGCGTATGTATACGGATGCCGCGTTTTAAGGGTTAAGCATTCAGAACCATTTGGTCCCTTATATTTTAAAATGTCCTTTTTCACATATTTTATGTTTCAACACTCATCTAAGGACACATATAAAATTTGGTTGGTTGAACATATTCCTTCCATCACCATGTTACAGTCTGTTTAACCGAATTTGATGGGACCAAGGTAATTCAGATGAACGAAAATTCAGTTAATCCGCAATTATATACAAAATCGTCATTTAATAGCAAAAACGTTAGTTCGTGTAGTGGGCGCCTTCAATTGTATGATACTACGTCCGTAGAGCATCGGCGTATTCGAAGTTCGAATCGGCGTTAATATTCCGTACGAAGTTGTTTGGGTAATACAATACTTAATTTTAACTTATTAAGATTATTATTTTAATACTGTACATAATAAACTAACAAGTCAAATATATAATGTAATACAAGAATGAATACTGTATAGTACAAAATTACACCTTAAGAACTACCCTAGCGGTAAATTATTGTTTAATGAATACGTAAATACAGTAATGATGAGTCATCGCCACCATTACAAATACAGTTAACGCAATATGCATACAGTCATTACAGACAAGCCTACTGCATGAACGTTGAGTAGACAGTGTGTGTCATTCTTGTCTCCCGACAACACGCTACATGAGTAACTCTTTCAGTCAGCCTGAACTCTAGCAAGCGTCGTTATGATTTTGGAATGTCGTCACACATCACTGGAAAGTCTTTAAAATTTATATCAAATCATTTAAGTAGGGTGCTATTTATTTATGGAAATGAAATTAAAAAAATATATCTTAACTAGACCCAATTCGGTTAACCTGGAAGTTCGGTTTAAAGGGTTTCGGTTAAACTAGACCGTAGTGTATATGTTTTATAACATTAGTTGCTTCCTTTGTCTATTGAACAGGTATCTTGTTAGTGGTGGATGTTACTATATTATAACAACAGCTCAAGCCACAGTCTTATGAATGACAGTTGTGTTGATCTATTTTATACATCATGAAAAACATGTAATAATATAACAACTATTTAACATTTTAAAGCCTATAGTAGCACAATAAATGTATAACAAAACCACAATACATTGTTGGGCATGCTTTCAATTAACAATGATACATAATTTCAAGGCGCTCAAAGGACAACTGGTTGTAAATAATATTCAAATCGTAATATAGAGCCCGTTTTTGTAATCAAACATGGTTTTTATCCTAGCACTATAGTGTACCATGCTCTTAAAACTCGTAAATTGTGTATATGCCAGAGTTGTGGCTAATATTTGATTTTGTCTTTGAATCTTAGCAATTTATTATATTAAGAACCAAAATTCTAAAATTAAAAAGAATGGGATTGTAAATTATTGATGTAACACATTCAAAAGAAATATTAAATTTATTCTCCTTCTGGTTCCAAAACAGGCTTTGACAAACCAAAATCTATTGCCCCAAAACATAAAGTCACTAAAAATTAAAGTGAAATACTGTCTTGCCACACTCAGCTGTGTAACAAATTACAGGTATTCTTCTTTTGAATCAGAATATACCTTAATATTTTGGTATTAGCCCCAATGCTTCCAAAATTAAAATGGTTTATTGCTTAATCTAGCTCATTTATTTGTACAGACTGGTTCATGGCTGAATAAGAGATCTGCCCTCGATTTGTTAGTTTAAGGTCAACTGCAAGATGCAAATAACAATTAAATATATTTTACTTACCACCCCACTAAGATGGAGCTGGAGGCCGGAAGTCACAACTCAAGTTGTGAAGGTTGTTTACATAAAATCTGACAATGTTATTAATTGAAAACCTGTTTTTGAAGATTATTTTTTCCATACATTTATTTAAATAAAATAATTGTTTCGTCTGTACATTCCTTAGAAGGGAGAAAATTTGTGCCAGTTACCTGGTACCATTTATTTGTATTTTCAACAGGGACTGAATTATGATTTGCTGAATATGATTAAGTTTATGAAAGTTCAAGTTTATGAATGAAAATTAAAAAAAAACAATGGTTTTTGTAGCGATTTTCTCCCACTGCAATCTGTTCACTAAAGAGTATCTTTGAGTTTATCTGCTTAAAGAGGCTACAATCTGTCGTTATCGGTAAGCAGTAAAATGTAACGTAATTTTAGGTTGCATTGATATATATTCTAGGGTTGATATATTGATAAGGTTCTAGAGTGACAGTTTACTGCTCCTTGGGAGGCCGCTTCCATATACGAGGGTCATTTTTAAAGTAAACACCGATTTCAAATAGCGTAAGAGAAACTTTATTTACATTTTTGGCAGCTAGTTACGCAATATTTTCTTTTTTTGTTTTAGTTATGAAAATGATTGATCTTGCTAATTAATTCCTGTCATAAAAAATTTTATTTTAATCCAAACACATTTTTATGTGTATCTTATTGCTGTAGGATCATTGTTTTGATCTGAAAGAGCCAACGAAATCAGTAATACTTTGTGTTACAGATGTCCTCAGGAGGCATGGAACTTTGTGAAACAACGTTTTCCTCAACTTGCAAGGACCTAATAGACCTTCATCTGCACCATCATCATTCCATCCCTGTGTTCTTATCTGCCGTAACCACATGTTTGTTCCAACGACAAACTATCACTTCACACTGAAATTATATAGGCCTATTTGTAAATAGTGTATATAATCTAACGAAAGGAAAGGAAGCAGTATATCTGATAAACTTGGTAGACTGGTACTCTGTAGAAAGAGGCACAAAAACATCACAAAGAATTGGATAGTGAAATATTTCGAGGCCACTGGCCTCTTCTTCAGTCGCTATACAACTGGATGGATACACAATCAAATTTGATCCACCTACATCAAATGTGTCTATGTATCCATTTGTTTAGAGGCCAGTGGCCTCGAAATATTTCACTATCCAATTCTTTGTGATGTGATTATGTCTCTTTCTACCAAGTTTTTCAGGTATGCTGTTTTCCCTTCCTTTCATTATTATTGAAATCCTAGGCCTAGTGCCCCAAATTTAATCTGTATATAAACTAAGAACAGTATTCACTTATGTAATTTTGTATTGTTAATAACTGTATGAAAGCTAATTGATGCTGAGTATCATTTACTAGTTAATTAGCTCTATTATTATCATCAAAATTGACAAAACATTTTGTCCTTGTTTTTTTTTTCTCTCTGTAATTGACTTTGACTTACTTGTATGTCAATTTAAAATTAAGCTGTATTCTCGTACAGTTGTTGTGACATTAAAATTAAAAATGCAATAAAAAACTTTTTCAATTAAAATAAATTGTGTCTGCTTTCCTTTAATCTAAATTGCTTTTTATAGTTATTATTTAACAAAAGGTAGATTTTGAGCTTTAGTCCAAATGGGACATATTTTTAAAGTTTTCTATCAACTTGAGAAAGGCTTTAGATTGTATTATACTTTCATTCAAATTTGGATTTTGTTTCAAAGTGTAATAATTGTTTATTGATTAATACTATCAGATTTAGGATTTGAAAAGAAGACGCATATTTATTATTATATTGGAAATATGATGGTTGAGTAAAAGTCTGGAATATATTTATTAATTTTAAAACTATCAAAAGAAAAGTAATGAAACTTTGTAGTTATGTACATGTCCCTATACCAAACACATGGATATATTTTACTTGCTTTTTGCATATCCAGGGGATGACCCATGAAGGAAGTCTTAAAAACTAAATGTAAGCAGCCTACCTCGAGTTATACCTCATTTTAAAGGTCTTTGTTTGTACAATACAAAAGTGCAAACCTGAGGTCAAAAGCAAACCCATTCATAAAATACAGCGATTCAAAGAATCTAATGTCATGCTACTAATTCTTCTCAGTTATACAACTGTTTATTCAACAGTTTCAGGTCCCTGTTGCTGAGTATGTTGTTGATTGTTAACAATTGTAACAAACTGCGTTATAAAAATAGCTATGCTATTTAACTAAGATAAAAGCAAGAAAAATATATTAAAACACTTTTGACAGTAGGTTTACCTAAAAATAGCTAAGAGTATTATTATAATAATTCGTTACTTACTTTTTGTGAAATTTAATTTCTCATATTCAGTTAGGGAAATTATAGCTCTACGCAGCAATAGATAATAAAATTAACGAAAAGAATAAACTGTTTAGTAAATTAAAAAATTGTAAAAGTTTAATTTTAATTGATAAGTATAAAAAACTTTCCAGGGAGTGTTCAAAGCTTAAGCAACAGGAAAAAACCAGGTATTATTCAAATAAAATAGAGTCGGCTAAAGGGAATTCGAAATGTTATTGGAAAGTTGTTAAAACGATAATTAGAAACTCAAAAGATGTTATTAAAGAAATCAATATAGATGGGGGTAATATAGTTGAGGGTAATGAGAAGGTTGTAGCCGACGCTTTCAACAATCACTTCACCGGCAAGCCAGAGCAGCTGATAAGAGGTGCGTTCGGCATGGACTTGTTCCCACAGTCACTGATAACGAAACTGGACTCTGTGTTTACTCTGACTAATATATCTCGACAAGAACTTATTACTGTGATAATACCTACTAAACACTCCACTGGTCTGGACGGTATCTCGATAGTAGTACTTAAGAGGAATCTTGACATTCTTTGTGACGTATTACTTCATATTTTTAACTTATCAATTAGGCAAGGAATATTTCCTAAATTGCTAAACAGCTATTATTGTACCAATTTTTAAATCTTCTGACAGAAGTAACATGGACCAATATCGTCCAATATCTCTATTAAATACTATTGCTAAAGTGTTAGAGACATGTATAAAAAATAGACTCACTGATTATTTTACTACTAACAAAATATTTTCTGAAAATCAATTTGGTTTCGCTAGGGGTAAAAGTACTGACCTGGCTATCGAAAGACATATTACTGACATTGTATCACAAGTGGACAAAAGAAAACCTACTATTGGTGTTTACCTGGACTTTACTAAAGCCTTCGACCTTGTGGATATCGACATCTTATTGGAAAAACTTGAGGCATATGGAGTCCGAGGGAAAGACCTGAATTGGTTTAAAACTTTTTTAAAAGAACGTCAGCAGTTGGTAAAAATAAATAACATATTTAGTAAACAATTAGTTGTAAATAGGGGGGTACCCCAGGGTGGAGTATAAGGGCCGATATTATTTTCCATTTACATGAACGACTTGCTGTTTCTCCCAATGAATTCAAAAATATTTGCCTTTGCAGATGATACGTCATTAGTTTGTTCTGCTGATAGCTATAATCTTCTTCAACAAAAACTTAACAATGATTTGCAATTCATTTCTGAATGGGTGATTAGTAACAAATTAATAGTTAATACTTCAAAATCAAATGCTATTTTTTTCAGTTACAAGCCAAAATTAGTTGAAAATGTGAGAGCCCAAATTAAATTAAGATGTCATTTGCATTCATGCCTTTACGTGTGCAGTTGTGATCCAATAAGTTTTGTGGAGTCAGTAAAGTACCTCGGGCTTCATATTGACTCAAATTTACGATGGCATTCACATATTGACTATTTAACAACAAATCTAAGACGTATAAACTACAACTTGTACTACATGAGACAATACCTAACACAAACTGATCTGCGTACCTTGTACATATGTTGGTACGAAGCTACTTTGAAATATGGACTTATTCATTTTGGTGGTACCTTCGCCAGCATACTTAAACCATTAGTTACTGTTCAAAAACTAGCTTTAAGGACTGTTTGCGGTGTACGCAGATTTGACTCGTCGACCCCTCTGTTTCCACTGCTGAATGTGATGCGTATAAGACAACTTTACTTGTATGCCCTGCTTACGTATCAGCATAGGTATAAGGAGCTCTTTAAGAATGTAGTATTAACAAGACATAGTAGGCATTTAAGTATAGATATGTTAAGAGTCCCTCAATTGTTCAAGGTCTCAAGCCGAATGCAATGTTGTAGTAAGGTGGTCGAGGTGTTCAATGCTAACATATGCCACTTGCGTGCTTTTTACAATAGCAATATTAGTATATACAAATTAAAATTAAAAAAGTTAGTTAAAAATAATATAATTGTTTAGGTGTATTGATTTTATGTTTCGGGGATGTATGGGCAATGGGTGAATGTATAGGTATTTGTATGTATATAGGAATGAATGCGAATTTGTATGAGTGTATATGTGTATGTATATATGTGTATATGCTTTTTGTTTAGAAATAATTTGATTTACTTTAATTGTAATAAATTGAAGATTATTTATGAAATGAAAAATGACATGAATGAATTGAAATGAAATGAAATAAAAAACGTCTTTATTTATATTCAAGAGGCGAAGTTAGGGCTGCAAAGCCCTCTCTACCACTTTACCTCATCATACATAATAAGATATTTTCAAATATAAATATCAATTTACAAGGAAATACAAAATAGAAATTGCGATGTACGAAGTAAAACATATAAAGTCAAAAAATGTGAAACATTATATTAAAACTTAAATATTTCGACTATCTCAAACAAAACTACAGTTATTCATAACATTTATTCAAAACTACATTCATTCGGCACAATCACTCATTACCGCCACCACCAAGCCACAGCGACACCAACCACTACTCCCGCTAGGCCTGCAGCAGATAGCACCTCACCTCCGCCCCAAACCGAGTGCGCTTATCGATGGATCTAATATTATCAGGCAGAGCATTCCAGAGCCTGCACGCGGAGACAATAAATTATTTGTTGAAAGTGGTGGTGCGGTGAACTGGAATAGCTAACATTGACTCACCACGTCTTGTTCTACGCACACCAACTTGTGACAGATAAACAAACTGCTCTGACAGATAATTAGGAATTTGGTTTTGAAGAATACTGTGCAACAATATCAGGATATGGAATTGTCGAAGATTGTTTAACTTTAAGATGGATAATTGGTAGAAAAATGGAGTAACATGATCCCTTCGCCTCAGGTTGAAAATAAATCTGATACAGTAGTTTTGGGCACGCTGTAATCTTTCTGCGAGCTCAACAGACATGTCATTGATTACAGTATCACAATAATTAAAGTGAGTGAAAACTAGAGTCTTTACTAACAACACCTTGACATTGAGAGGGAAAAACATGGCAAATCTTTTCAAAGTGTGTATAGCAGCAAAAACTCTATTACACATTACAGCTACTTGATCAGTCCAGTTCAAATTTTTATTCATAATAAGTCCTAGGTTTTTAACTTTGTCACAAAACGGTAATTCTGTATTGTTAAGTTTGAGTTTTGGTATATTTGTCAGGTCAATGTTAGAAGTGAGTCTAGTAGAGCCCAACAATATTGTTTGGGTTTTGGCCTCATTGAGCTTTAAGCCATGCTTGACAGCCCAATTTGTGATAGACTGGATATCACAGTTAATGTTAGTTACGGCAGTAGGCAAGTCTTTCAGAGTGAAGTGAGTATATATTTGTAGGTCGTCAGCGTATAAGTGAAATTTGCAGAAATTGATAACAGTAGTGACATCGTTAATGTAGAGTAAGAATAAGAGTGGCCCAAGCACAGAACCCTGGGGCACACCTCTAGTCACCAGTTCCCAGTCAGATTTTCTGTTGTCTGCCTTTACACACTGCCGACGGTCCGTCAAGTACGACCTGACCCATTCAATACAACCATCAGAAAAACCACCAGAGAGCATTTTTATATAAAGAAGGGGATAGTAAACGCAGTCGAAAGCTTTAGAGAAATCAAATAGGGGCAAGATGGTAAGTAGGGACTTATCAATAGCAGAGCGGACATCGTCAGTAATTTTAAGAAGGGCAGTGGAAGTACTGAATCTTGAACGGAATCCAGATTGGAAATTGGACAATAATCCAGCACTCTCCATAAACGATGACATCTGACGGTGGACTAACCTTTCGAGGCATTTTGACAACGCTAGCAAGATACTGATAGGTCTGAAATCTGATGCAACTTGAGGTGACGAAACTTTTTGTAGAGGGCGCACAATAGCAGATTTCCACTCAGACGGAAAAGTAGATGTGGTTAAAGATTTATTGAAAATAGCTGTAATCACAGTCAGTATTGCTGGAAGTAAAAGTTTGAGAATTTTAATAGGGATTTTATCAGTACCGACTGTGTTGCTAGTCATCCTCATCACAGCATCAAGCACATCAGCCTCAGTCACCTGAGTGAAGACGAACTGATGGCGAGGGCGGCAAAGAGGAGTGGCATTCAGCTCACTGACAAAGTCAAGAGCTCTGGACAGATCGATTGGAATGTTAGTGAAATATTTATTTACGATATTAAGATCAAGGGAAACAGGTTTGTCACTATTGGTCTTACCAATGCCTAGCTCCCTGACCTTAGACCACAAGCCTTTAGTACATATGACACCAGAGAAAGATCTATAATAGAATCGTATCTTGGCATTGCGAAATTGTTGCTGAGTCTTATTCCTCAGTCTTTTATACTCCGCCCAATCGTCAGATGACTTAGTTCTTTTAGCCCTACGAAAAGCAATGTCTCTTAACCTCTGCAGTTGACGTAAGTAGTCATTAATCCATGGGGCTGGTTACTTGGTGACCCTCTTAGTGATCAAGGATACAAATTGTGAAATTATTAAACATGTTTACCATAGTATTGACATCAGGAGCGTCGATTATATCATGCCAAGACATTAGGAGTGCATCAGAATCAATATTATTGAGTCTCCTGTACGAGATGAATTTGGGTTCACATTTAGGGGTGGTTAGACGATATACACAAAATATTAAATCGTGTCTTGACAGGCCAAGGACAGGGTGCTGACCGTGGTGCACGACATGGGACAGGTCAGAGACAGCCATGACGTCCAGCCATGTATCCGTAGTAGCAGTGTGATGGGTTGCTTGTAAAGGCAGTATAGTCATGTTACAAGAGTGAAACATTCTTGTTAAGTAAGTCTGATCGTAAGTAGCAAGGCCCAAAAGGTTCGAGTTAAAGTCACCAGTTACAATGACATGACTATAACGAGCCATAAGATCAAGAAGAATGGATTCAAATTCAACGAGAAAACCAAGATTAGGTACCCCATAACAAACAGAAATTAAAACATGTATATTATTAACAGAAACATCAAGAAACATGTACTCAGGTCGCCCCAACCTGGTGGTGTCAGAGGAGTACAATATTGTAGTAGGTAAATTAGATTTGACAAAAGCTGCAACTCCTCCACCACCTTTGGACAGACGATCATTACGATAAAGAGTATATCCAGATAGATCAACACTTTTATCTGATATATTAGGCTTGAGCCAGGATTCGGAAATTAAAACAATATCAAAAGAAGAAAATTCAAAAATTAAACGATTATTTATTTGGTTGGTGGAAAAATTTATGTTGGTTAAAATTTACATATTTTGTTTAGTTATTTGAGTAATGTTGCTTATGAAACTATTTGCAGTGAAATGATAAATTGAACCAATCTCAAGATATATTATTAAGGAAGTACGTTTTGTGTTGTTTTTGTCAACCGCGCGTGTATTCTTACACATGGTTGAATTTAATTTGTAAATATTTTTAATTTGAATAAATGGTTTTTGATTGATAATAACTATCTTACCTTTGTCTTAAGCAGGGTTAGTTACATAACATTAAATTCTTTAAGACGCTATATTTTCTGACTGGGTCATTCTTTTGACCTCGGGTTTACACTCTTGTGTTTAGCAAACAAAGGCCTTTTAAATGAGGTATAACTCGAGGTAAGCTTACATTTAAAGTTTTTAAGGCTTCCTTCATGGGTCATCCCCTGGATATGCAAAAAACAAGTAAAATATGTCCTTGAGTTTCGTATAGGGATATGTACATAACTACAAAGTTTCATTACTTTTCTTTTGTAGTTTTAAGATTAATAAATACATTCCAGACTTAGACCTTTAAAATGAGGTATAACTCGAGGTAGACTTATACTTAACATTTTTAAGACTTCCTTCATTGGCCATCACCTGGCTATGTCAAAAACAAGTAAAATATGTCTAAATGTTTGGTATGCAAACATGTACATAACTGCAAAGTTTCATTACATTTATTTCAATGGTTCTGAAATTAATAAATATATTCCAGACCTTTGCCCAACCCTGTATAAGTGTTAACCCTAGATCGCGAATCCTGGTGCTTTGCGTGCTATTTTCAATCGTATACGCGCTCGCGGAAGTAGGCATGTCACATGCTCTTATGTAAAACTCAATAGAACATATGTTTATCACTAAGCAAGCGTGACAAAGTTGGTAACAATCGACACAGAATGTTCTTTTCTGTACATTTCATATTTTTAATGATTATTTTATACAATTTTATAAAGGTAGGAATAAAATTAAAACGTACAATTTGAAATTCCCGCCCGGCGGGGAGTCGGGAGTGGAAAAAATGGCTGATGTTTGTCGCATAACTGTACAATAACCATTAGTCGGAATCAGGTGTACAAACTGTCAGTCTGCAGTGAGTGAAATACTCTAGCCAACGAAACAAATTGCAATGTTGTAGGTGCTTTGGTTATTTTACCAAAAATGTGTTTGTATACCCTTGTTTGCGTGTTCTTTAAAAAGCCAGTATTTAGTGAGTTACAAGCTGTTGTAAAAAGTTGTAATAAATAAATCATTTATTGCGATATAAACAAATTAAAAATTGGCTAGAAAGCCAGAAAGTTCTTGTGTCGGTTGGTACCGTCTCGAGGAAATTTCGCACTGTACATTAGCAATAGTCACGTCACAACGATGATGTAGAAGAGCAGCTGTCAGTTTACATTTAACCATAAATATGGCGAGTGGTTCAACACCACTGTATGTGTATGATCAATACCACTGTATGTGTATGGTCAATACCACTGTATGTGTGGGTTAATAATAGGGTTTGTTCCCTGCAAATAAAATAGAAACAACTTTTCTTTTTTTTCGTCAAACAACGGTTATACATCATCCTTGTTTATACACAACGCTCTCTCGTATTTACCATAATAAGTGTAGTGAATTGAAATGAAAGTGTAGTGTAGTAAATAGTGTATTGTAGTTCATTTGTAATATATTTTAGTGGAAGTGACAGTGCATAAAAGGAAATTAGTTTTAGGCACTGTTCAACAAGTCCTCCAACTAATCAACATTACATTATATTTATATAGAAGCACTAGCAGTTCAAAATAATAATAATAATAACAATCCTACATTCAAATAATGCAATGGTATGACTCAGTGTTATCTGCACTGAATGAAATAATTTTCCTTGGCAGTTAACCTTATAGCAAATCACAATTTATAGTTGAATGCATTTTTATCATTGAACATATGAACCAGTATTTTTATTAAATAAAATATATGCTTTAAAATGTTTTCTCCAATTAGTGAAAATAATGGGAAAAGTAATTTCTACATAAATGATATTGTTTTTGCTAAAATCAAGGGCTATCCAACTTGGCCAGCAAAAGTAACACATATTGATAAATTAACGCATAAGAATGCCATTAAATATGAAGTAATATTTTTTGAAACAAATGAAACAGCAGTTATAAATAAATCAAATATTTATTCTTTTAAAGAAAATAAAATAAAATATTCGGTAGACACAGTTGCAAAATAATATAAGGAAAGTTATGCATCTGCACTCTATAGAGCAGCAAAAGAGTTTAGCTCCTATAATCGTTTGATTAAGAGTAAAAATATGAGAAAATCTGACTCAGAAACTTCAAATATGAGTCTAAGTAATTCTATCCTGCTATCAGAAGACCAGTCAACTTGAGAACCACTAAATAAAAAAGTATCAGATAAAAGTGCATCTGTTATGACTCAAACTGATATTAGTTCTATTTTATTGTCCACATGTAGTGAATTGTTAGGAGATGAATGGCTAACTGACAATACAATACACAAATATTTTGAGATGCTTACAGATAAGTTAAAGTTAGATGCATGCTTTCATATAATTAATCCTGATGCTTTAAAATCTGTTCATGATTACAATCATTTCTTGGATTATTTGGACTTAAAAAATAAAAAAATACTTAATTATTCCAATAAATGATGCTCAAGAACTTGATAAAAATGGTGGAAGTCATTGGAGTTTGCTTGTATTAATTATGCAAGAAAGCACATTCTATTATCTTGACTCCAGTGGGAATCATAACATACAACATGCAAAAATTGTTATGAAAAAACTTACAACCTATTTAGGCCCTCAACTTGTTGAGCCAAAACTGATTGTGTTAGAGTGTGCTCAGCAAATAAACAGTTACGACTGTGGTATTTATGTAATAATGACTGTTGAGGAGCTTCTGGTCAACTTCTTGACTATAGGAGAATTAGATATGTGTAATTTTAGGGGGGTTGCCCCACACGGAAACGATTTGATAAAGAAAAGGTCTGTTTTAGCTTATTTATTTTTACAGCATAATAAACTGAACAAAGAGGCAATATTTTCACTCTTGGAAGAGAACTTTTTTATTGGACATAAAGAGGAAGTTTCACACAATAACCTTCGGCTGCTAACACAGAGAATTAAGTATTTAGAAAAGGAATTGGAAGAGAAGACTGCTTAAGTTTCTAAATTAATGATGTGCAATGAAACACTTAAAAATGAAACTGATGAGGTTCTAAAAATAAAAGAAATGATAAGAAACCCTTACACAGAATATCCTAATGACTGTAATAAAACCTTACATAAACGTCTTCAAACAGCCATTAATTTTCTTAGTAACGAAACAAAACTATTTTGGGAAAACAACAAAGAACTTATAGGTGCAGTTAACTCTCACTTAACTCTTATTCCTAATAAAAATAACTACACGAAAAAGAAAAACAAAAACTCCCTTGAAATGGTTAAGCAGATTGATAAAGGAATAGCCTCAGAGAAGTTTCGTATTAAACAGCCAAATATCAGAGGAAAGTATGTTCACAAAATTACCCTGATGTCTGATAGTCAAGGGAGTGATATTATGTCATACCTTAACACCACAGATGATGTAACACAGGTGTTCGGGCATGTCCAGCCTGGAGCTCCTATGGAAGCTGTTTTTTTCTGCTGCCATGAGAGAGATGGAGCTGAATAAATACACCAGAAATGACTGTTTGGTCCTAATTGGTGGTTGTAATAATGTGTCTAACCTCACAATCAATAAAGAGAGACTCTCAGTTGAGAAGATGCTCCACTTTATTAAAGAAAAAGTAAGAATATTTGAAAAAACAAATTTAATCCTGTCAACAATTCCCTACCGTTATGACTTGTGGGAGAATGACCCTAAAAATATTTTAATTAGAGATATAAATAATGGAATTAGAGATATTGTTTACGCTAATCCATATATTCAACTTCTTGACCTTTACTTACTTCAAAGGTCCTATCAAACCAGACATGGCCTGCACATTAATCGAAGAGGGAAAAAATTTGTGGCATTTGAAATCCTCCAGCTGGTGGAAAATACTCTTCAGCAGCACAAAGAGATTTCAACAACTTCAAATAAGTTTCACAATGCGGAGTCAACAACACCTACCTCAGTCTCACTTCCCACCAATGAATCAACTGTAGTTACGAGTGTGTGTGTCAGTGAGGCTATCCACAATGCAAGTGAATGTCTCCACAAGAATCAAGCTGCTATTTGTTCCTCCACTTACATAGAACAAAATGAAGAGACTGGCCATGATTTAAATGAATCATTTTCTTTACCCTTGGCTGATGAACTAAATCTAATTGATAACTCTTCTAGCAGCAATGCACCTTTTTTAGCAGAAGGTTATTTAGTGATAAGTCCTCTAAAATAGATAAGTTAAAAAATAAGATAGATTTTCCAGTAAGTTTTACTTCTAATTCTGACCAAAATGATTTTGTATTACTTCACATAAACATTCAATCAATACAAAGCAAACTTAATGAGTTACAATATTGCTTGGATAAATTGAACTGTTCTGTTGTGTGTGTGAATGAACACTGGTTGAGAGATTCAACTATTGATCTTTTTGTACCATTTGGCTATGAACATGCATCTAGTTTCTGTCGTTTAAGTAGTATAAGAGGTGGTGTTTCAATTTATATTAACAAAAATAAAAATTTAAAATTCTCTATAATTGATATAAAAAGATTTTGTACTGAAAAGGTCTTTGAGGCAGCAGCAATTAAAATTGAGTTGCAAAAAGTAATTATCATATCAGTATATAGAATACCGTCCTCAAAAGAAGAAATATTTATTGAAAAAATTGAATCTCTCCTTACTTTTATTACCAGATTTAAAAACCACACGATTTACATAACTGGTGATATTAACTTAGATATAAGAAAGAAACATAAAAGCATTAATGAGTTGAAAAACATCTTAAAATCTTTCAATTGCTACTGTCTCAATGAAAACCCTACTAGAGGGGAAGCATGTATTGATAACATAATAAGCAATGTACATAAAGAAAGTGTTGAAGTAGGTGTGATTAACTTAGGTATATCAGATCATGAGGGCTTATGGTTAAAGATAAACAATTTTTTTTTAAATTTTCTCAAAAACAATATATTCAGATTAGACTTGTAAATGATAAAACATTGAGTAACTTACTGAGTAACCTAGTAACTGTAAATTGGCCCGGATTGATATTTTCTGAAATATATGTACATAGATCTTTTGATATATTTATGAAATCAGTGGTGGACCATTTTGTAACAAGCTGCCCAGTAATTTTAAAAAGAAAAAATGAATCTTATTCTAGAGAACCACAGAACAGTGCCAAATGGTACACAAAAAAACTTGAGAACATACGTTTAATGCTACTTATTTCTAAAGGTAGAGTAAATATAAGTGAACAACATAAATTACAATATACCAGAATAAGAAATATATACAAAAAAGAAATAAAACTTGCAAAGTTTAAAGTGAATGAAGATTTTATTCTTAATGCTAAGAATAAATGTAAAGCAGCCTGGCACATAATAAAAAATGAAACAAATACAAAGGTTAATGACAGTATACCAATTCCAATAAGCCCAGATGTTTTAAACACATTTTTTGTTAGTCTTGCATCTAAACTGAAAAGCAATAATGAAATACCTATTTCTCATGCTACTCTATTATCTTCAATGAAACCTATTAGTACTACGTTTGAATGGTCAGTAATCAAACATACAGATATAATCGAATCAATAAATAAACTTAGTAACTTAAGAGCAGAAGATTTCTATGGATTATCTAACTACATTATAAAAAAGATTGCCCCTTTCTTTATTGAGCCATTATATTTGCTTTTTAATAGGATGATTGAAGAGTCAGTATTTCCTGAATGCCTTAAAATATCTGTAACCATTCCAATTTATAAAAATGGTGATAACATGAACCCAAAAAATTACAGGCCTATATAGTTGGTTCCGATTTTTTCTAAGATATTTGAACTGTGCCTCCATAAACAAATATACTCTTATTTTGAAAGGAATAATCTTATTAATGAAAATCAATATGGTTTCCGTCCCGGTCTGTCTACTATTAAAGCTCTTCTTGATTTGGTGGAAAATGTTTATGACTCATTCGATAACAAACTAATTACATGTGCTACACTTATAGATCTGTGCAGAGCGTTTGACTCTGTTTCTCACAATATACTGATTAGCAAGCTATCATATTATGGAGTGGCAGAGGGGTCTCTTCATCTTTTAAAATCATATCTAAGCAATAGGTATCAGCTGGTCTATTCTAACGGACTAAGATCTAATCTGTTGCCTATAAAGGTGGGTGTGCCTCAGGGTTCAGTGTTAGGACCTTTTCTTTTCATTGTCTTTATAAATGATCTTGCTGATTATATGCCTTGTAAGACAATTTTGTATGCTGACGACACCACTTTTGTGACTTCTGGATGTAATGTACAAAGTGTGCTTAGTGTGAATAATTCCATGAAAATCATAGCTGAGAAATGGTGTCAGGCTAATGACTTACAAATAAATAACACTAAAACAGAAAATTTACTTTTTAACTCTAAATTATTAAACAAGAATAACAACAGTGTAAAGCTTCTGGGCATTTACATTGATCAGAAACTCTCTTGGAGTACTCATATTAATTTTCTGTGTGGTAGACTAGCTAGGGTGACTTTTCTCTTGCACAAGTTAAAAAACAATGTAAATATGGATCTAATGCTTTATTTATACTACGCATTTTTCCATACTCACTTGCAATATGGAGTGATATTATGGGGTAACGCTAGTGGTGCTCTTTCAGTTTTCAAGTGGCAGAAAAAACTATCAGATGCATTGCGGGGCTTGGGCCCTCAGAGTCTTGTAGAACCCACTTTAAAAAGCTTAGAATAATGACAATACCATCATTATATATTTTTACCTGTTTAATGTATGTCAAGGAAAATATTGATAATCTTAGTTTTAGATCTGATACACATTCACATAATACCAGAAATATACATTGTTTATCCTTGCCACACACTAGATTATCAATTACCCGCAATAGTTTTAAATATCTAAGCATTAAAATGTTTAATAGATTACCACTGGCAGCAACCACTGTTAATATTAATAAATTTAAACATGTCCTTGACACCTGGCTAAAAAATTGTGAGTTTTATACTATTAATGATTTTTTTATGAGTAATGTCAATGACCTTAAATTTTAAAAGAAATTAAGCTTTAATCACAGTAACTTATATTACAGTAGGAATAAGTCGTATAGTAAGCAATGTTGTACATGTATGAATTTTAGTTTTACCTTTAAATATAAGCTGACAATGTCGATTACATATAAAAATGTTGAAAGGCAATAAACCATTTGAATTTGAATATAGGGCTAAAAACAGGCTGAAGAACTAAGAGTAAGTAAAATATTTCATTTTTTTTAGTGTATTTTAATTTTACAACCATGTATATATTTATGTAAGTACTAGCCTTAACATTTATTTTTTATACAATTTGATCAAATAAGACATGTAAAAATATGGTATTAGTTTAGCATTCTCATAATAATCTAAGATCTTAACAACAACAAAAAATATATTATTTGTGTTCGCTCGAAGTGACGCTTTTATTTATTGACAACGATATAACGTAATATGTTATTATCCTACTCAAAACTTTATTGTTTTCAAGAATATAATTATTTTTTTATATTTCTATTCAGAAATATATGTTTTTGTTCTCAGAAAAAATTTAAAAAAATGTAAACATTTTATACAATGATTACAATATGCACAACTTTTCAAGAGCTGTTTAAACAATTTGCGCACACTGACTTTTGGTGTTATAAATTTTATACTTTTTGGAATATATTCAGCTGTTTTTTTGTAGCCAAAAGATTTTACTAATAAAGTACATATAGCAAAAAATTACACATACCTCTTATTTATGGATTGTTATGTAATTTTTCGTTTCCGTAATAAAATTTGTATTTTCCAAAACAAACTAAAAATATAAAACTTTGTATATGGGTACAATATGACTATTTTCCTAAACAAATTTTTCTTGTCTATTCAACGATAATTTTTTATAATTTTTATATGTACTATTTGATTACATACAATGATCATACCGTAACTTTGAACATTTTTTATTTTATGTAAACAAACAATTAAAAAAAAAACTTGTAGTTTATATAACATGTAACAACATATTATTATAGTGCACAAAACAATAAACAATTTGGCTATCTAGGAATTATTTACCAAAATGTTTTAGTACTCCTATAAGGAGGGTTATAAGTTACAATTTATGTACAAAATTTTAAAATGTTTTCAATCTTTTCTTGACAATGATTATTTTACTTTTTGTTTGTTTGTAAGTTTTGATAGTAGTATGTGAAAGTAAAAGTTCTTGAGAAATGATAAAATTGACATTTGAAGCATATTTAGTATTTTTTATGATTTTTACAAAAAAAAGCTTGCGAAGCGCTGAAAAGAACCACTTTGCAGTTGGGAGTTCGTAATGGGCCACCTAGTATTCGCCATCTAGGGTTACATGATAGTGGATACTTGTGTAGTCTGAATGCCCATTCTCAGAAAGGGCCATTTATTAATATCCCAAGGCATACAGACTTTTCTGAATCCTAGCTAACAAGGCTGATACTCGGTTTCCTTTTATAGAAAACATCCAAAGCCCTACTAGGACACCATAGACCTCTCTTGTAGTGTCTATGCCATTAGAAACCATTGGAATTGATGGCGTGACAGTATTTAGAACCCTGAAAACTGAATTTCAGCTCATAGAATCTCCATAACACTTTACTCCTTACTAGATGGATTTACGCCAGTAATGCCAGTGCAGTATTACACAGTACAATACCAGAAAGACCTGTGACTTAGTGAAAATATAGTCAGTTTTGGAAGAAGACCTATATGACTGTTGGTTTTTGCCAATAAAGTATAGGCTTCTATTTAAATCGGCATCAAGGAACTTGCTTGAATGTCAAGAATGTTGCTGATGCTTTGGTGATTTGTAAATACATCCACATTGGAAGCAAATTCTAAATATTCCCTAAATTTACTGTACAAGTCTTCCACCACTTTATCAACAGAAAAACCTCTCTACACTACAACTTATAGTATCAACACCAGTTGAGTGGAAAACTGCTAGCTTGGTGGGCCCGCGGTTGCCTCTCAGCTGTCAAAACATCCTTATTGTGCGGCCGAAGATCAGTCAAGCGTGAGTGACAGCTACCCCTCCCCATGATTTACCTGTCCATTATTAGGCTTTAGTATAAAAATCAAAAAACTAAACCACTTGGTGCACAATATTGAATGATGTTTTTTTTTTTTTACTCTACATACTATAACCAATACAACAAAGCTTGAATGATAGTTGTACGACGCTTCATTCTAATTACATTCTACATACATTAATTTTACTTTACAGTGCCTAAATTAGTATGAAGCATCGTACGATTACATTCAAGATTTGTTGTATTAGTTATAGTATGCGGAGTAATATAAGCTATCAATCAATATTGTGCACAAAGTGGTTCAGTTTTTAGCTTTTTATGCTAGAGCCTAATAATGTACATGTAAACTGCGAGGAAGAGTAGTCGTCACTCACACTCGACTGAGCTTCACCTGCGCACAATAGATGTTTTGACAGCTTAAGAGTTAACTGCAGACTCACCAAGCTAGCAGTTTTCCACTTAACTGTTGTTGATACTACACTATATTCAGTTGATGAAATTTTTTGTACAGTTGATGTAACTTGCATTGACTTTCTAGCTTGAAGTATTTAATTAATGAATTAATTGAACCTTGAAATAAATGCAAGTGGTAATTTAAAGAAACAAAACTTAACTTGTGTGCATCATCCTATGAACACTTGTTGAATCACAATTTACTCTGAAAATTTATGATTACTTATTTGTTTGTTATTTATTTATTTTCTATTACTCCTGTCTGTACAAATCATAAAGGGAAAATCAAGGTTCAAACACTAACCACTTAATATTTCACATTCAATAAACGTTGCATTTTACTTCCAGCATTTTAATGCCATTTGTTGAATAAATAACATACATATTTATAAAAATAAAGAGTTCACAATAAATTAATTACATAAATAGGAATTAAATAACACTTAAATGATATAAGTTATTTAAAATAATTATTAATGATATTATACAATACTTTTGTCGATGGTGAACAAATTATTTAAGATTTGATCATAACAACTAAAAATGATCTAAACAATAATTTAAATACCAAATACAACACAATTTGGTTCTGAAAGAAAACATTTTGACAATTAACAACTTTTTAGCATTGTAATAAAAATTATTTACATTTTTTTACCATTGTGTTATGTACTAAACTGCATGATTCAGAGCTGACAATATTGATAATTGTTGCTAGTCTCCATTACAAATACCACCGACAGAAGAACCTTATAAAGTTAAATAAAATGTAAATAAATTAAAGATTTTTTTCTATTTCACATCATTTTTTACTACCTCAATAAAAGATAATATTTTTGAATTTACAAACATGTTAAGATCAATTTTGATGTGTATCATACTGAGTTGATGGTTTTCCAGAGCTATTACTCATTTTTTACTTTCTTATTTATTTATATAAATGCTTATTTTACACACAAAAACATTGATTTGCATTTACGGTAATACAAAATAACTTATTACAGTGCAGCTTTCATGGTATTTACTATTTTATTGGTTTAATTAGTTAACTCTTAACTTTGGTTACATCTTAGCCGATTTATTGCGAAAGTAAATCCACTACTCTTAGATATTAGAAATACTGCATTGCATTAACAGAAAATAGAATATTTTCTTTATAATATTGCAGTGCCTGATTTTGAAATGGTATGCAGAGGAAAAACATGATCAGTCTTAACTTTTGATAAAAAACTGAATGCCTCAGTTTAAATTGCAATAATTAAAATCACAGTTGAATAAATTTATTACAAACCAACGGGAACAATCGTAATTATAAAAACTAATAATAATTCATATTAATAAATAACAACTGCCCATTTTTTACACATTCAAAATGTACATAAATAAATTAAAATATAAATATCTGTATACAAGTTTTGTGTAATAATATTTTTTTGTGATTGAAATGCATTTAAATTTATAGTTATCATTTATATATATCATAAAACTGTTTTTAATCTTTCATGAAAAAAAAAATTAAATCAATGACAATTGTTGAATAAAACCTTTGAATATATTATTATTTACAAATAGGTATCTCGTGTAATAGGAATATCTGTGCCAGTAATTTGGTTAGTTAGTGAGGTCTGCAACCAAAGCTGGTCTAAACTGCATCACATTTATATAGGACTACACTAGAGCTCCACAATGGACCACAAAAACAGCTGATAATTAGAGGCACAAAATTTAACATTGTATGAGAAATCTATCTGTGTGCCTATTGAGTGAATGGTTGTACCACAGTCTAATAACATACTCAAACATTTGGTGAGTATGTTATGAGTATGATAACCTGAAATATATATTGGACCACTCAACTTTGAGAAAAATAAGCTGTAAAATTATAGTACAAGAAAAAGAAATGTCAAATAATGAATGTCTAGCTAGTCTTAACGTGCTTGGGAATAACTGTAGTTAGCAGTAACTTTCTAATTTCACTTGTACTCTTCAACAAACTTCAAATGAAAGTCCTTGAATTTCTGCAGCATTGCTTTTAGCTTCTCGGGTTGGGGGAGAATCGTGGTTCTGTAACAAACACAATAATGAAGTCCCTGAATATTATGATAAAACGGAAGGAATATGTCTGTGATTTTAGGAGACAAGAAAAGAATTAATATAGCCCTTTCAGAGTGAAATTTCACCCTTACTATTGGAAATGCTATCTATGCATACATAGTGTAATACAATTTCATAAATTACAGTAAACGCTACTGTCAACACAGAAATTATGTGTACCTGAATTTGAGGGTTGTTTACTAAGAAACTAAAATACCTTGCGAAAAATCCCATGATAACATTGTTTTCCCGTTTAATTGTCCGCCGTCACATTTGCATTTTATAATTTTATTATGAGTTTTAATAATTGTTATCCTTGTTGAAACAAAAAATGTACTGGAATGTCAACCAGTTTTCATTGTGCATCAACTCAACACTTTTATTACTAAAAAACCGAATAATGTACAGCATTTATATTTTATTTAATACATGGTTGACAGGAATTTTTCCTGTAAGTTTATTAAATGTCAGCATTTTAACTTTAAAAAAAATTAATTATCTCCTGAAACATAGTTTTCTAGACTTCTAGAAGTTGTAAAATTAATTACTTGGTCATCTACGTAAGTGTTAATCAATTTAAATTAACCAGTCTGTGATTTTTAATCAATCCAAACAAATTTAAAATCACTGCATTTACTTGCATATACAAAAATAATGTATCGTAACTAAACATTTCATTAGGATTACAACGTGACCAAGTAATTAATTTTACGATCTCTAGAAGCCAGACAAATGATGTTTCAGGAGATTAATAACAACTTTTTTCTTGAAAAGTAAAAATTCTGAAATTTATAAAACTTCAGAAAACATTCCTGTCAACAACTCATTAAAATATAAATGTGATACATTAGCTGCTTTTTAAATAATAAAAGTGAAAACTTGATGCATAGTGAAAACTAGTTAAAATTCCGGTACTTTTTGTTTCAACCAAGATAACAATTATTAAAACTTATAATCAAATTTTGAAATGCATATGTCATAACGTGCAATTAAACGAGGAAAACAATGATGTGATTGGTTTTTAATAGGCCTCTTAGTTTCTTAGTAAACAACTTTCAAACTCGGGTACACATAATATCTATTCAGACAGTAGATTAGGATCAGTTAGAGAAACAAGATTGATCCAATTCTTTTTTAAAGATCTCAAAGATTAAAGGACTGTCCTACCATTCTATTCATCCGTGGTCAATGTTGCCCTTTACATGACTAGTAAGCTTATATTTGCTACATCAAGTATAGTGTCTCAAAGCACAGAATTTATGCCAAAATTTTCAAAAACATTGGAGTCAATATTTGTACAAACATTGTCAATTATTGACCTAGATCCATTCTGGTCTTAGGTGAAACAATAATTAGTTTGCCTAAGCCCAAGAGTGGAAAATTGGGGTTTAAGCAAAAAGACTGAACAACAACTAATATTAAGAAAAATATATGGACCATTCTCTGGAGACGGAGGATAAAACACAACAGAGAGTTGAGAAAGCTGTATTTGCTCCCAGACATTGGACCGAGGTGGAAAGGAGATGGGCAGGCTATGAGCTAAGGAAGGAGGGCAACTCTTTAGTAAAAAACACCTTCATGATCGACCCCGAGGGCATAAGACCACCAGGAAGACCCAAGTTGAGATGGCGAGTCCAGGTTAGAAAAGACATCAGAAGACTGGGAGGAAGAGAAGACGAGGCAATGGACAGGGAAATCTGGAGGCAGTGTGTTGGAGAGGCAAAGTACCACCTTGGGTACTAAGAGCCACAGCAGTAAGTTAGCCCAAATGTAGACATGTTTCGCAACAAATGAGAGTGAGATGTACCTACAGCTTGATCAATGTTAAAATCACCTAGCGTTATGAACAAATTATTAAATTGTGCCACATCATCTAGACAATCCGACAAAAGACTAAAGAATAAGTTAAGGGCCGTTAATAAACTCTGAGAACTGTCAGTGACAATGATTCATTTTTACTCTCAAAGAAGTTAGCTCGAATATGCTTTCTCCACAAAACATACACACATTTATTGTGTTGAAATGAATATTATTTTTACATAACAAAGCATCACAACTTCTTGAAATATCACTTTAAAAATGTTCATATTTTTAAGTCATTCAATGTGGCTTTATCGAATTCAGAAACTAACAAGTTATGTACAAAAACAAAGGACCTAGATTCAATTCAAAGACAATGTTTTAATGAAATAACCTGATCTGGGAAGGAAATCTAGTTTCGTCTGAGGAGGTGTGGTATTTGACATTTGAGGTAATCTGGCTAAAAAACTCAGTATAGACCTTTGTTTTTTGAGGGAATTGGGTTGTGGTTTACTGTGTAACACACCTTTATCCTTACTCATAATCATTAATATGCAATTACCAAAATCAAATTTATCTTGGTTATTAGGTGAGTTTTATATTTTCCCAATTTGGCTAAATTCGTGATGTTCATAAACATAATGATTAAATGACTTAAATCTATCTAACGCCTGAGTACACTCTCAGCTATGAGGAGAGAAAGTTTTTCCTCTTGACTATTGAACTACATTTTTAATACGTAAAATTACGATTTTACATGTAAATTAATGTATGAGTTAGAAACAGGTCATAATACATATGTATTGTAAATGTTGGGGGCGTGTTGAGACCTGGCAAATAGAGTTCCAATTGTTCATACTGTCCTAAGGCAAAATTTCCATTTGATTCGACCTAACTACATTAATGCAGCTTTCTATAGTACTGTAGAAAAATTAGTGTAAAACACCTTAATGTGCATAGAACTTAAGTTTTTGAGAAAGATTTAGTCGTTACAACTTGTCATTTTTGAAAAAATATTCCTTATTCTACTCAGTTATTTGAAAGGCGTCCTTTCGAGGCATGATGGTCATGACCATCGTGTCCTAGGACTTTCCTGTCTTAACTGGTAGATGTAAGTATGAGTGCACATGAGCCATTTAATTACTGTCTTTGTTTAGTAAAATGTGTTATTTTTCTTTTCCTCACAGACAAATATTCTAGGTTGTGCGTACACGTTGTAAGTTGTAATCAAGTGTGAGAAATGCCCATGTCGCTCTATCTTTGAATGAATAAAACAAAACATATTTTATTTCATTTCAAATTACTGGTTTTATAAAATAAATTTATCCCTGGTTTTATAAAAAAGTTTGTCCCTTTTTTCTCATGTTACGAGGGTCGTCCAGAAAGTAAAGAACGATTGTGCATCACGTGCGGCGCCGATCCCCCACCACTGCGACTGCGTACACGCTAGTTACCTCTGGCTGTCCGGTCAGTGTGAGCCGAGTTTCGTTCCTGTGCGGTCACGCGTCTTTGCTCTGTAAATTTTCAAAATGGTGGCGCCCATTGAAAATTTCGCCAAATGCAAAGTGCGCAGTGTCATTCGGTTTTTGAATGCTCAAAATGTTCGGCCTATCGAAATCTATAGGCAAATAAACACTGTTTATGGTGAGAATGTAATGAACGAATCTTCAGTGAGGAAATGGTGCATTATGTTCAACCAAGGAAGAACCAATGTGCACGATGAAGAACGGATTGGGAGGCCATCACTTGTGACTGAGGAATTGAAGAAAAAAGTTGACGACAAAATTCAGGAAAACCGGCGATTCACTTTAAAAGACGCTATTCCAGACGTTTCTCGATCCCTCTTACATGAAATTGTAACTGAGCATCTTGGGTATAAAAAAATGTGCGCTCGGTGGGATTTAAAGTTTCTCACAGAAGTCCACAAGACTAAACGAATGGGAGCAGCCCTTGAAATTCTTACTCGATATGATAGTGATGGTGAACAATTTCTCGATCGTATTGTGACTGGAGATGAAACTTGGGTTTCGTACAAAACTCCGGAAACAAAGTGACAATCCATGGAGTGGCATCACTCAAACTCGCCCTCGAAACCCGTAAAAGAAAAATCGAATCTGAACACAAGAAAATTGATGGCAACTGTTTTTTGGGACCGCAAAGGTTTAATCCATGTAGAGTTTTTGCCAAGGAGAGAAACGATAAATTCAGAAGCCTATTGCAAAACCCTTCAAAGACTCAGACGTACAATACAGAACAAAAGACGTGGTATGTTGTCAAAAAAAGTGTTTTTGATCCACGACATTGCTCGACCCCATGCATCGGTACGAACCCAGCGAGAACTTCAAGGTCTAAAGTGGGAAATTTTTGGACACCCTCCCTATAGTTCGGACCTTGCGCCTTCAGATTACCATCTATTCCCGAAACTGAAAACATTCTTGGGTGGGAAGAAGTTTGGAAACGAAGAACTGAAAGAAGAAGTGACATCCTGGCTCAGATCTTTGGCGGCTGAAGAGTATAACACCGGCATTGAAAAACTGATTCCTCAGGACAATAAATGCTTTGACAACCAAGGCAACTACATTGAGAAGTAGGCTAGGTTACTGTGAGTATGTAAATAAAGTTCTGTGTTGTTATCTTTCGTTTATAATTTTTTATATCAAAACGTTCTTTTCTTTCTGGACGACCCTCGTACAGTCACTGCAAAACCTTGCAATCCTTCCTAATAAGTTTAAAAGAAAGACAGTAAAGAATGCAAATAAGAGGGGAGTAAGTTCTACATTCTAACCCCAAGTAAGCAGTCCATCTGTCCTTTGTAAAATACATGTTTAAGTTTATAAATAAGTGTTTTATAATACCTGAAATGATACGTTCCTGGCTTTTGTCCAAAGCCGGCCCCAGGAACAATGCAGATGCCAGTTTTTTCTAGCAACTGGAAGGCATAGAATGTAGATGGGCACTGGCCCAAAGACTTGGCCTTAACAATTGCCTTCTCCGGCATTTTGATCTGACAACAAATTCAAATTGATTATAAAAGGTATAAATTGTTTATTGATAATATTTTTATCAAAACACTTCCAGATCCTGGAAGTTTCCTTATAACAGGAAACTTCCAGGAACATTAGTTGGTGGATTTATAGCAATGAATGTTGTATCGCTCATATTGAAGGAGCCAAATTACTATATAGTGTTAATTTACATATATAGTTGTGTGCATTTGATTGTGCTTGACCTGTTCACTAGCAACCATCATTCAGAACGAAAACAACATGAGTAATCATCATTTTACAAAATATTTCTTAGTGAAATATATTATTTAAACTTTATAGAGTTAGCTGAATTAATTTTATTAAATAAAAACATGCTTATGAATTGTTTTTCAATTCATCATTTTGGCACATTAAAATAGGTCTAATATATTGTTACTTCTGATGCATTACGACAATGTTGTAAACTGAATCAATGTATCAAGCTCCTCCTAGTTGGTATTCACTCATTGAATAAAGTTCACATACAAGTGAACTGGCGAGACCAAAAAACTGATGAAAAGTTAAAATCAACAAATTTCTTTAGTATATATTGAAGTATACAGAGAGATATTCAGCAACCAACATGTTAATTGAATTAACACGAGAAGGAACTGCAATATTTATGTCAACCTTCACACAGTAAAAGCAATATTTTCTGGTAGCCAACTATCATGTTAGAATAAGGAATGTTTTTAGACTAAATAAGATTACTATCATCATCATTTACATGTTTTAACAAAGATCTAACAACATTTTTATATATTTTATGCTAGCTAAAAATTTAATTGATTATCCTATGAAATAAATATTGTACAAAGCTGATATGTGATACCATAACTTGGAAATCTCAAGTAAGGAAATGACATCTGCATCTTACTGTTAATGTAAAAAAATAAATATACCAACCTGAGGGAAAGCGTACATGGCACCTTGAACGGTGTTGCAGCTCATTCCAGGGATACTGTTGAATGTGTCAGCTACCATCTTAGCCCTATAGGCCAGAGACTTCAGTACTCCTTCCTTCTCTTCCTTGAATTTTTCAAATGAAATCTCTCCGGGTTGCGGAGGGTTCACCACACAGTCCATCACTGTCTGATAAAATAGTAAATATTTAATAACATGGCTGTGTCAAATAACAACTTAATCCAAATAACTACACTAACTTTATATGCCATTGAATTTTAGGTATTAAAGAGTTTCAATGGTCACAGAGGTGGGGCGGGGGAAGTTCACAGGGTACGAGAATATATATATATCGTATGGTTTGTTGTCAGCTATCGTTTGTTAATTTTACAAAGCTGTGATATGTATATTTTGATCAAGATCCAAGAGTCATGAGTGTATATTGATTGAATAAAAATGTAAAGTGACCTCCTGTTACAAAGCCAAGTCCAAGGTATGCCTCACTGATTCTGCTTATGCTGGCTAATCACTCCAAAAAGGTTTGCAGCAGGGCACTCTGTAAATATGTGATCCATTGTTTGGATAGACTCCTCACAATCACATGACTGATCTAGTATCAAACCCCATTTATACTTCCAGTACTTACAGAAGTCCACACTAGTTCGTAACTGATTCAACACTGTCTACTCTTTATGAGGGAGATCATCCCACCAACAGGTATTGACAGATTGTTAATAAGGAACTTAATTCCTCCATCAAAACTGTTCCATGCTATGGCCAAGTTAGTATTGGACAAGAAATATGATCTGCTGAACTGGAAAGCAGTACATACATATAGGGTACACAATACTATTTATGGTAAAAAAAACATATATTCCATAAAAAATCAGTTCTGTTCCATTGTAATTCCATTTAATATGACAATGTAGTTTAACACGATGGATCACCAGAACATTATAACCATAACCTTATGCTTGAATTTAACTTATGTTGAATGGTGTTTCTTTTGTTTGTAGCTTTTGCTAACTCAAAATATACTTATAAATAAATCACAATATATGTACAATCTTACTAGAAACTCTTATTGGCATATACATATAGAGTTCTTCCCGCAGGTTTCTTAAATAAATATGTAACAAGACTTTTCAGCTTAATGATTATTTCAGACTCCAGTTTTCTTGTTCTCTTCTGACTTTAAATAAAAACTTCCTTATCCAGAACAAATATTTGTTCTCTCTATCAATAATATGGCAGCTATTTTAAAACTTTTTCAGTAAAGTGTAGCTTTATGAACAGCAAAGTGTTGATAGCAGATATCTGAAAAATAATTCAACTGGTTTTATCTTGTTTGAGAAAGGGATGGACAGATGAAAATGAAGTTGTATTATGATGAATTGACCGAAGGGGTTTAGTTTTTGGTCAGAGTGATTGTTTAAGAAATATTTGCTGAGTGAGTTGAAACAACTTCTTGCAAATCTACTAAATGTTGAGTGGAGAACTGTGTGGTGAATTTTTCTAAAGCTTGGAAACTTACTAGTCTTCCAACGGTGAAAACATTTTGGTTGCTATGCTAAAACTAACAAACTAATCACAGCTTACAGGTGTTTTCGAAGACACACTTCAGCCCACTTGGAAGTCTATTTTTGATTTTGAGAAGTACAAAGAAATAAGACACTAAAATGTTGAAGTATGAAATTAATGTTGAACTGCTAGGGATTAAACAACGTCGTTTTCTACTTAAATACTTAATACAAAATTAGACTTATATAATTTTTTTACATTACATTTTTAAAATAAAAAAAAAAAAAAAAATCATTCTCTAATGTTTTAAAAGTGAAATATCACAATAAATAATGCTATGAACACTCACATTGTATTTGCCCCTTATAACAAAACATGTTCCTTAGAATACGGAAGTATTTAGTACAGTAAGGCATTGGGTTAGCAATAAGATTTATCTATGTCGATATTTGCTACTGAAACCGTATGCTAAATATTACTCTGTACAAACTTTAAGCTGCCACAAAACTTATAAGTAGTTCTATACCTATCGTTATATATCAACTAAAAGTAAATACCTGTCCAAGAACAGTGGGGCAAAGCATTGCTGAGATACATTTGAGCAGCATAGCTTTCACTTGTGGGTCCAAGTTGATCACTTCTGTATAGCCTCCTCGTAGTCCACACTCGCCCATGTAACCTTGTCAACAAAAATAATGTTTAAAAAACTATCAGGTCAGGTTAAGTAAACTATCATCATTACAAAAACACTACTATTCTGTTTAAAGTTGATATGTAATTTGTAGTATATGGAAAAGCAGACTTATATATACAAAAATAAATTAGGTGTTACATTTTTATGATCTCACATCACTTTCAGCATTTGCAGGAAAAACTTTAAACTGAGAAAATGGCAGTTAGAGTTCAAATTGGGGAATTTTACTATTTTCCTAAATAATAAAACAGTTGACACAGAAAGCTACCAATGAACATTAAAATCTGTTCATAAGAATTAATGACCTAGTTCGCATGCTCTCAGTATGCTGAGTCGCAGCAGTGGTGTGACAGTGTTTTTACCCTCCCAGGTTATCAAGCTTTTCAGACATTCAGGTTTGGGGTACTGTTCTGTATCGGTTTATCCAAATTAATGACATTGCTCACATGCTCAGTATGCTGAGTCGCAGCAGTGGTGTGAGTGTTTTTACCCTCCCAGGTTATCAGGCTATTCAGACATTTAGGTTTGGGGGACTCTTCTGTATCAGTTTATCCAAATTTATTGGTATACCATTTCTTACTTCATATTACTCTCAATTGTAAACATAATGTTTACCTACTGAGTCTTGGCCTCTTTATTAATTCAATTACCAACTAATTTAACTTAGTTGATTTTCCTGCTTGCATTTTCTTTAATACTTTTTCAACTTTTTTAGCCATATCAGTTTCTGTTCTACCTCACCTATCACACATACATTTTTACTCAACTTAATTAGTAATACTCTATTTTGGTTCTAGAGTCAATAAAAACCTCTCCACTTTTTTGTTTTCTCTTTCATGTTTATTTTCATTACCTTCTACAAATATATTTTTCTGAATTATAAGTATAACACCTTGCCCTAGCATCTTCTTCAACAATTTTTGTTTACTACTTCATCTTTTCTTTACATCGTTTTTTCATCTGTCACTAAAAACTTTTTACCAGAATCAGATCCTAAAGGCTCTATTTTCTTTGTTATTGTTAGTTTCAATTACACCGTTGATTTTCTGTGCACTCTTTGGATACAATTCTTCAGCATGTTTCCCAAACTACCTCTACTATCAGAACCAGCACTACAACAACGTGTCCCTAAATTTTACGAACTCTTTGTTAGGCATTTTGGTAGACACCCTGGAACTCTTCCAATTTTTAATAGCATTTAATTTTTATGCTATTATTCTTCAGTAGTTTTTCTCCAACTTTGCTCTGAGAATTCATATCACATATAGATTATCCATTCACATAATTTATATGTGAATAGACTATGGTAACCTGTAATGACCATCTAGAGCTTCTGGTGAAATTGCTATCCGGAACCTTGCATCTTATATTTGCTCTACCTAAACATCTAAAAATTTAGCATACAACATTTTTGTTCACAAAATTCATAAGAAAACATAACATTCTTATGTCATGTAAAAATGTAAAATCTTATAGGTAAATACAGGAGTATTTACATATAATTGAAATATACAATTCTATGTTTTACTTTATACAACATTAAATCGTTTAAATTCCACACCTAAGTGCAGAAAACACTATTCACAAATGTTCCATAAAAGGAAGACTCTGTGGCTATATTGAAATATTTATTCATTTTGTTTTATTAGCCTCCAGAACTGTTATATTTTAGAAATAATACTGGTTAAATTACCTTTTTTCCTGTCAACAGTTCTTCAAACATAATCTGCTATGTACATTTCGAAGCATAAAGCTTCATCATCAGGCTTTTCAAAAACGTCACTATTTACATTAGAACACTAAAAACATTAAAAACATTTAAACATATTAAAATAACACATTTGCCGGCCGGCGATAGACACCAACTTGGTGGTGGTGAGTTGGTGTCTATCGCCGGCCGGCAAATGTGTTATTTTAATATGTTTAAATGTTTTTAATGTTTTTAGTGTTCTAATGTAAATAGTGACGTTTTTGAAAAGCCTGATGATGAAGCTTTATGCTTCGAAATGTACATAGCAGATTATGTTTGAAGAACTGTTGACAAGAAAAAAGGTAATTTAACCAGTATTATTTCTATGAAATATTTAATTTGCTGACTAAAACAAATCAATGTTAGATGGTATGAAATACTAAGTTTTGCATCTGAGATTTTACTAATCAATTACAATCTATCAGTATGAAACATCGACCCTGGTGGCTATTAATAAACAAATAAAATTTCCTAACTGTACAAATAAATAATATTGGACTGAGGCAAAAAGCCAAGTTGAGCAAATGAGCTGACTGAATTCACAAATCATGTAGCCAACATTAGTAGTACTTAAGTGGATCTTGCTTGTTATTTATAATAAACAATAACTTAAAACAGTCAAACCTAATAGATATAGCATTCCGATTACTCGTAAAAACTAAATGACTCAAACCTTGTACCTTTCGAAGAGGACATGAAGGAAGCCAACTCCATCTCACTGTAAGGAGGGCCCATCTCTATCATGACCTTCTTGAATGAGTGGAACTTACAGCCATCAGCATACACATTGTCTTGGTACACCTAAAAGTCAACACATTTATTGAACAATACTAAAATACGAATCAGCAAACTTAAGTAGAAATACTAGGGTTCTTCTTATATTATGGTCTTCAACTAGCTCTTGTCATGACAGAGCAATCTCGCATAAATCTGACAATAGTTCCCGCCAATCTCCACCGCTCTGAGACTCTCAGTCTTCGCTTAGCAAACGTTAACGATAGAAAGGAAAATTGATGTTCTCACCAAGTGCAAATTGCATTCTGTTATTAGATTTGGTGATTTAAGGAGTCAACCACTTTTGAAATCCATCACCAGCTAACCAATGTGTATGGATAGAAGTGTATAGACATAAAAAATAAGAGTAAGTGGTATAGTGAGTTTGCAAAAGGCCGAACGAACAAACATGCATGACGAGGTCATCTACGCCCGTCCATTTGTTTTGGATAAGACAGTAACAAAAGTTGAGGAGATTTTGCTAATAATCTCTCTAAACAGTGTATAACTGTGTGAGAGATTGCCAAACAGACAAAGGACATCTCTAAGACTACTGTGGACAAGATTTTGTTGGCCAAGATACAGAACAAAAGGAGAGGTCGACTGACAAAGGGCATTCGTTTGCACTTTGACAACGCCTCACTCACGTCGCCCAAACCATTGATCTCGTCGCCAAAGTTGGATAGTAAATGATTGAATATCCTTCATACAGCTCTGATTTGGCCTCCAGTGACTCCTATTTTTGTTCCTCAACTGTAAACTTTAATCAACACTTGAGGGAATGAACTTCTCACATTACAATTCCTTCCTGTGCGAGTTAGCGAAAGATTGGTATGATGCAAGTATGAAAGAGCTCTCAAACAATAAAACAATGCCACAAGTGCATGATCATGACGGGGACTTCTTGAAAAATAGCTTAATGTCTGAGACACATAATTTAGACCTAAAAACACATTGGAGACCCTAATTTACAGACAACCCTCGTATAAGGTCACAAAACATACATCTTACATTTAGACAACTTCTCTGTGGAGTAAGTGTCGCAGTCTTGCCAACACAGCTGAGCAAATAACAATTGACAGTGCTTGTTTAGGTCCCTCATGTATCTTATTTTAAGACAAGGCAGGAAAAGTATGGATGGATGGTTTTAAAGACTTTTGTTGCAAGGTAGGATGTTTTGTCAATGGTTTATAGTTGTTTTCATATAGGAATCGAACCAAATCATTTGCATAAGCAATAAAATCATATTTGTAGTGTATAAAACACTTTTGTTTTACAAATGTAAGTAGCCATAAATATGGTAAAAGAAACATAATACAGATATAGACAACAAATAAACTAAATTATGCATGTACATCAATGTACTAATTTCCATAAATAAATGTAGACGTAGTGTCAGTTGTTGTTTATGCAATGGGTAACAGTAAGCACATACTTAAATCTCAAGCCATTTACAAATAATAATCTTAAATCATTAGAAGTTTCCAGTCTCACAGAGTATGATTGTAAAAGTTCTCTTGATCTACATCAATACCACCAATCAAAATTCAAGAATCATTGTGAAAACCACCCTTATAATACTAGGAATAAGAATGAATTAATAATACCTAAACATAATTTAGAATTTTATAAAAAAAAAACTTCTTATGCAGGAATAAAATTTCTTAAATCAGTTCCAAAAAATATAACCGAAATTGAAGATATTAAGAAATTTAAAAACATGTTGAAAGATTATTTAGTGCAGAAAGCTTTCTATACTTTTGAAGAATTTTATCTATCAAAATGATGTAGACTAAAATAAAACCCTCTGATGTAACTTAGTTGTAGTGACGCTATTTATTGTACCATGTACATATTGTAAATAAAGATATTTTGACTTTGACTTTGACTTTGACTACCACTGTTCAGTTTCTGCCCAATACAATACTGCACAATTCAGGTTCTGATTACGGCTTATTTTGGCCTCAGCCTTATTTACTCACACCTCTCCTATGGAATAGTGCTTTGGGGAGTGTGTGCAAACGCAAACTTCACATGAGGTGTTCTGCTTCAGAAAATACTTCAGAAAAAAAGTTGTTAGAATAATTGCTAAATTGAACCCCAGAGATTCATGTAAAGAGGCCTTTAAAACATGTCAACTGCTGAAGCTGCCTAGTATTTACATTTTGGAAATAACGGAGTGTTGCATAACTAAGAGTATCTTAACAAGAGGCAAATACATTCACAGGTATGAGACCAGGGGCAGACTAGAGACTACCAAACTGAAAACTGTGAAACACAGAAAGGTTAATTTATGAAAACTTGCCCTCACAAGCTGGTGTTAATTTTATCAATATATTACCAGATAAAAAAAATTCTCCAATGCCTAAGGCAGTAAAAACTCATATTAAATGCTGTTTCTTGACACTGTGCCCTTACCATAAAAAAAAAACATTATTCACCAAAGCTATAAATATACTACATGGTACAAACAAGACTGACTGGAAGCAATTCCAACTTTTTCCCTGAGGAAAAATTATGCTAAACTTGTGAATTTGATATGCTTTTAAAACTGTCACAAGCTCAACTGCTCAACAGACTCAAAACCAACGGCAACAATACTTGCATCACTGAAAATATTATTTCCCAATTATAATACAAGCTATGCCCAGCTCAGTATATAGGCCTATCCACCAATAGCCTCAGAACTTGAATTAATGGCCATGGACAGAATTTCAAAAGAGATTTAAAAAATAAACTCATTGTGCAAATAATCATCTGATTTTATCTAATGTTATTGCACCACAGTTATATTATCTCAGTGGTGGTTGACATTAGATGTATTGACATTAGATACGTACAGTGGTAATATTGTAAAATATTTTGTACAAAATTGTAATTCTTCTCAGATCAAAACATTTCCATCAATGAATCACTAAATTATGTGACCCTTGAAACCTTAATGTTCACCTATTTTCCAACCCATGCATTCTTACAATACCAAGTAGTATAGTTACAGAGGATCCAAAACAAATATAGCATTGGTTACAAGTAAACAATATCTAGCTATACAGTGGACTCGCAACTATTGGGATTGGACTGTGCAGAATCCGTCCTATCTGGATCAGATTAAAATAAACGTAGCTTATTTCTTCGACAGTAAAATCAGATAGGTTCATACTATTATATGCACGACATAAGAATACAGCAGTAAACATGTGCTGCAAATGAAGGCACGTTCAGTTCCTGATCACTTTATTGTGTGTAACATTATATTTCTTGTTCCTATTGTACATAAAGATTGTTGCACTAGACACCACAATTCCTGTGTAATGTTAATCATGGTAACCTTGTCACTAGTAGTCAAGAGTCAGTGACCCAGCTGGATGGTTAAGTACAAGTACAACATTCTTCCGTTTTTCAGCCGTTATTAAAACAATACCTATGTAGACAGAATATAAACACAACACAATGAACGAAAATAAAAAGAATAAAATAGAATTCAGATTAAATATACTACACAAACATAATGGAATAGAAGAATTAAATACATAAAAAAATGTTATAAGTAAAACTGCATGTCATTTAACGGTTAAATCCAGGAAAATCTGCGAAAAAAATCGCCTCCGAATTAGGAGTAGGAACAAGCACTGTAAGTGATTACAACATTTACACAGGAGTCTTTATTTATCCTGTGTTTGTTGGCCATATAGTAAATTTTAGCATTAGGCTATCAAATTTATTTCAATAATCAATGTAATAACATAGCTCTAATTATAGTATAAGTCAACTATAAAACTGCAAACAGCATCTAATATGCGGAGCTAAAGTATTATTGACATTTGAATGGTCCATCCTTGTGACATCCTTGCACGGACCACTTAACCTTATACACCGATGTATACTGAAATAAATGCTATCCTGATCGGTTTGCTACCACACTGATCGGTTTGCTACCACACTGATCAGTTTGCTACCACACTGATCAGTTTGCTACCACACTGATCGGGATAGTCACGAGTTCACTGTAACTGTATGCCAACCCCCCCCCCCCTTACCCAACAATATTCTACTCCAATACAGTATTTTACTAACCTTATACCACTTATATTTCTCAAATGTATTTTTGAAATTTCTGTGAAAATTTATTTCTTTAAATAAAACCTGAATATTAGCTCAATATTAGGTATTAAAAAACTTACTTCATCTGCTAACAGGAACAGATTGTATTTGTTAGCGAACTTGATTATATTTTGGATGTTCTCTTTGGATAACACCTGACCTACAACAGATGAAATGATATTACTGGTCAAATTAAAATTAATAGATATATTGAGTGTGGTTTACTAAAGAGCAATATACAGTACTCCTAAAAGTTGAGATCCATTTTTGAAGAATGTTTGTGTTGAACATGATATACGTTGCGAGAAACTTAAATATTTTAAATTTAGTGACTCAGCAATGTCTTGGATAAAATCATATTTATCAGGTCGTTACCAACGAACTATAGTTATTAAGAACAATATTAAATATTATTCAGATTGGCAAAACGTAAGATTTTGTATTCCTCAAGGCTCAATATTAGGGCCTTTGCTATTCCTTTTATATATTTATGATTTACCTACAAGTGTATCTTCTAGTCTTATACTTTATGCCGATTATACTCAGCGATATTAAAAGCAAATTCAACCAAAGACATTAAATTAGTTTTTCAGAATTCACTTGAGGAACTTCAAAATTGGTTTTCAGTGAATGGTTTATTGCTTAATCACGCTAAAACAAAAATAGTTACATTCCATACCCAACAAAATAGAGATTATATTGACAGTAATATTTTATTTCATGGTGACCCAATATCAATTAACTCTTCAGTTAACTTTTTAGGAATAGAAATTGATTCAAACCTAATTGGAAAACTTTTGTCAGTAAAATATGTAAAAAGTTAAATTCCTTATGTTTTCAAATGATAGTCCTTCGTGAAATTGTTGATTCTAAAACCAGGCTTATGTTATATTATGGCCTTTTTTTACCAGTTATAACTTACGGTATTGAATTTTGGGGTACATCACCTCATGCAAGTAAAATATTTAAAATCCAAAAGAAATATATTAGAATCATGACATTTTCTTCTAGAAGAAAATCATGTAAACCATTTTTCAAACAGTTTGAACTACTGACCGTTCCATGCCTTTATATATTAAGATGCTTGATTTTAGTGAAAAATAATTTAGAGCAGTTAATGAAAGCACAACATAAACATCACTATGAAACGAGATTTCATCAAAATTTCCAGTATCCAAGACATCGGTTGACATTAGTTCAAAAAACCCCTCAATATATGGGGAAAAAACTGTATAATAAACTCCCAAATAATTTAAAAGATAAAATTAAGGAAAACAGCTTTAAACATAAATTGAAAAGTTTCCTTACGGAGAAAATCTATTATTCAGTGGAAGGATTTTTGAATGATTAGGCTGTAGCACTAGGAAATAATTCCTTTCTGTTTTATTTAACATATTTGACATTTTGATATATTCATTTTAGCATAATGATTTAGTTTTAAGGCAACTTGACAATGTCATATGTTCTGTACTAGCTATGCTAGTTGTAAAAGAATGTATTTATTATGACAATAAAGTTATTCTTATTCTTATTCAGGTGGAACACTATTATCCTCTGTGGTTATTAAAAATAAATACAATAATGCATACATAATGAAATAAAATAAGTTTACTGTCAAAATCAAGCAAAGATGTATGAGCTTGAAAATGCCAAAATAACAAAAATTTGTTTAACTTCACAACACTTTTCCTGCTGACTGCAAATTTCATTAAAAAGTCCTAAAGCAACAATATTTCTGTTATTAAAACTGAAGAAACATTAGGAATAAATTAATTGTATGTTGAGTGCAAATTTTCAAATTGGATTATTTCTTTAACCAATTTTTATTTTATCACTGGTTATGTATAACTGATTTCTTAAAATATTCACTCTGCAGAAATGTGTATTCCATATTTGATTTTTCACAATGATTTAAAACGAACAATGTCAAGCAAATACAATAACAATGTAAAGTAGAAATGTGGTACTACAGACGAATGCTTAAAATAAAGTGGATTGAAAAAATGACAAACGATGAGTTCCTCAGGAGAGTAGGAGAGAATAGAAGCTTGTGGAAATCAGTTGTTGAAAGAAGAGTTGGTCTTGTTGGCCATCAAATAAGACATGATGGAATCCTGAAAACTATATTTCAGGATTATATTAACACGTTGAGTGCTGACGACCCGGTTCCGGGTCCCGCGTGGCCAAGCGCCGAGTGCGCGTGCCCCGGATCCGTGTCGCGCTGAAATGTTCTCTTATACTAGGCAGTGTGAGCTCAGCTCTTGTGGAGGGAAGACTGTATGTCGCCCGCTCCTTCAGTGCAACACGTGCTATATTTTTATGTTCGTCGTTTCCGCCTAGCGATTTTTTGAGTTTTCTTATACACGTTATTGTTTTTATAGTATTTAGTGAGTAGTTGCTTATATTATATTTTTGTATATAGTTTATTTTTATTAGTGTTTTATATAGCTTATTATCATTTAGTGAAGTAATAGTGTTAATTTAAATAAAAATGGCTGATCGTAATGAAAGTGATGATGACCTTGGAAGTGACCGGAAACAGGAACAAATATTATTGGATGGCGTTGTAAATATTGTAAATATATAACAATTAGTTTTTAGTGAAATATAAAGTGTTTGTGACATTGTTTGGATGCATTTTGAAAATGTTGCCATACATTTGCCTTCTTGGCGCATCCCCAGGAGCTGACGACCCGGATCCGACCCATGGATTTTTACTGACAGGGAATGAACAATAAACCATGCCACCGACTTCCTGATCTCAAATTAGCATCTGAAAACACTAATGCTGAGTAGTTTTTTTGTTTTTAACTTTCAGATATAGACGTGGTATAGGTCTAACATGTATAGCAGTCAACGTGTTAATGCAATGAGACCTCGAGGGAGACCACGACTGAGGTACATGGACCAAATCAAAAGAGATGTGGGCTGTGAGACCTATGGAGAATTGAAGAGGAAAGCAGGAAGACGTGAGGAATGGAGATTTGCTGCTAATTTGAGTGTTGCTAACCAATCTTTGGATTGATCGCTATAGAATAAAGAAATGTCAAGGTAATGATTTCCACAATACCAATAAAACAATTATTTTAGTCTCTAAACTCTGGCTATAAATAATAAAGCTAATTTTAATTTAAATGAAGATAACAAAAAGCATTGTACCATTGCCAAGCACTCATGGCCAACAATGTAGCGTATTGGGCAGAAGTAATTTGGAACATGTTTGATTAATTACTGCGAACTTTCACTCCATTTCAATGAATTTAGAAAAAAAGATGAAGATTTGATGTTAGATGATAAATGTTAGATTAAGAGTAGATCACACAGCACCACGAGCGATCACTGAGGAGCAGCCAACTACGATGAGTAATGATTTTAATATATCCGCACTGTTCCAAATCTAAAAATGGAGAGCGAGAATCAGGATTGTCTCACATTTCCAGGTTCCCCCAGAAAGACAACTTTGGACTGTAATAGCTGACGATGCAATGAGACCTGTTTTACTAACGACCGCTAAGCTGAAATAACTTCGCCGTTCAGACTAAATATTATAACGACTATAGAACTGCACAAGGACAACATTTTGATGTAGTTTAATTTTTAATAATATGTTAATATTTTTGACACATCTGGCTATAATCTACTATTTTTAAATTCAATTAAAAATATTTAAAATTAACTCGCAAATCCAAATGTTAAGAATAATAACAAAAATGTTTAAATTATTCCAAAAAACAATCAATGCTTTTCAAAATGGTTGTTGATAGTTATTTTAATTGAGTGATTAAGTTTGACTAATCTCGGTGATTAAGTTCCAAAACCTGAAACTGTGGCTTATAATATAAATAATATTTTGGTGTAAAATATTTACTAAAAATAAGGGCCTTTCACAATAAATTTCAGATGTTTTATTTGACTTTGGTGCCTTCTTATAAAAATCTAGACTTTTTCAGTGATTTAATTGATATCCGTGCCTGGTACAGTCTGAATATAGACAATTTCTATGGACCCAGCATGACGATTTTGTATTTACATGTTTTCCTCACACAAATCAGGATGATATAAGACTAGGACAGCTTACCTGTGGGGTTCCCAGGATTAATGATAACAATGGCTCGTGGGGAACAACTGGACTTGGCCTCATTGTACGCTCGCTCCAACTCGTCTGTCTCCAAAGACCAGCCTTTCTCCTCATTCAAGTAGTAACCTATCTGTGACACAAAAATGTTAGATTTTCAACTCATTCGTTTACTAAGATTTGTTTAACTGATGATTGATGGTATTTGCTAGATTAAAAAAGGGGTGTTGAACATTGTTTCGTGAAAAACTCCCATAAGACTTGTTGATATAGTACAATCCATGTATTTTTCAAGTACTAAATCTAAATTAACCAATAAGATTGGCAATCTGACTTAAAACTATCTTGATATCTGACTTACACTTCAGGCCAAATCACATACGATGTAGAGACTATGGAACACTTATAAGTATTCATATACGAAAACATACCCAAATGAAAATCAAATTAATCACATACAAGAAAAATCTTATGAAAGACAAGCACTGTCAATAGCGCCAAGACATACAGGGCCACACTACAAAGGGGCCTGATTCACTTATGGCACTTAAAAATGACAATACAACTAATAGATTATAAAAGCAGATAATTAACAACAATCAATAAAACAAATGCTGGAACGGTGAAGAGTTCAAGAGTATTCAGTCGTTGAAAGGCAGTTCTAGATTATAGTTCAGATACTTATGGTGAAGATATGGAGGGGGCTGTGGATTTTGATCGGACATAATTAATACTGTTTTGTTAGTCTTGTCAGGCATCAGAAGAAAAATAACAACAAAAGTAGAGTAACAATGGAATAAGATAGACTCGTATAGTTGATTGATTAGTTTAAGTTAATGTCCTACACAATTCAATTTGTCTTGACAGGTATGGTTATCGTGACGTTCCCACACAATGTGATTAAGTCGTAGACTGTTGTGAGTTAGACCACATTCAAGACACAGAAACTCACAAAATACAGTGATGTTGCAGAGACTTATCTGCACTTTATTCTTAATGCCAACAAACCTACAGAAGACCAGTTAGTAACTGTTGTGAACAGATTATTACTGTAATTGTCAAGGTTAATTCAGCCTGTTCCCTTCCCTACTGGTAACCCTTCTGGTATTACTGGTAACTTCTCAAACGTTGTAGGTTTACGTCTATGTCCAGGACCAAGAATCAGGTAATGTACAATAGTCCAGTCCAGCAGCTTTCCTGGAACTTCTCAATCCTTAATGCTTTGAGCAGACTTACCGATGATGGTGCTTGCTGACTCCTCCTAATTTCGCTAAAAAGCTAATTCCTTGTTAGGTGATAAAGGATAGTTTGATCTAAACAACATTTATTTTGGAAAATTAGTTAATGTAGTCTTAAAAATGTCTGATTTTCTACTATTGTTAGGTCGACACTTAAGAATAACGATACCTAAAACATTATTAACCCTTCCCGGGCTGAATCCAGTTTACAGTCTGGGGGGAATTAAATAATGATTGGAGTACACAAAATTTTTTTAATTTTTTATTCTAATTTGTTGGAAACCCATCTAAAAACCTTAAAAACGATATATTTTATTGTAAATTTCAGATGGAGTTGATATTGGTATTCTTCGTTTTTAATAAATTTTTACAAAATCACCAATAAAAAATAGTTTTTACTGGGACTTTCGCCAGCAAAGTTGGCATCATCAGGCAACACAAATTTGTTTTGTTGCCTGATGATGCCAACTTTGCTGGCGAAAAGCCTAGTAAAAAGTATTTTTTATTGGTGATTTTGTAAAAATTTATTAACAACGATGTATTTTATATTCTAATAATGTTTTCAGCATTATATTTATTAAAATATTGTTGGCGGATAGTTATGTCAAACGCCCTGCCCTGGCGGGTCATAAAAATGAACATCTTATATACATAATTTTGCTGACTAAAGGTGTTATTAATATATTATTGGTATCTTGCTCTGAAAAAGAATATCAGCCATTCAATTATATTGTCTGAAAAATCAGGATTATCATGTGCCGCCATCTTTCAATAGTAGATGCACCAGACACAATGGGAAACCGCTGGAATGTTGACAAAGGCAGTAAGTGTGGCAACGAGCAGGCTAGAGATTGGGGGATGGGTGCAGGGCATGGAGAATATTACAGTGGGGAAAAGGAATGGAAGAGATAAGCCAATCAAGTAAACAATTTCGCTCGCGTCAGGCACTCAGGCTATGATGCTCTCGGTATTGGCAGAGACCCGGACTGTCATTCACCCGGACCACTAAAAACAGTATGCGGATAATCTAGTGATTCCGCCCGCAGTGTTAATAATCTTGGCAGAGTATTTCGTCAAACGCTCGGGAAGGGTTAATGGCAAAAGAAACAGCATACCCACCTGGTCCATGTTGAACTCTGCAAGGGATGCTGAGTAGAGTGGGTACTGGGGAATGGGGATCATTACACCAGGTTTCTTCCCATCAACATTCTCTATCAATAGCTTCAAAATATTCTAAACAGAAACAGCATCTGTTCAGTAACACATTCAAAGAAAAATATCATCATAATTTTACAAAAATGACAATATTACAATATTTTAGATCTAGAATATAGTACAAAAAAAATTTTTAAGAGATAGTCTAATAGTACTGTAGAGGGTTTTTGTAAGATGCCCCATCTCATTTGTCAAACATTCCAGTTACTAATGGTGTTAGAGTGCTTAATAGTTTTATGACAAACAACATATTCAGACACTTTTCAACAATCATATATAATGTATTTATTTATTTGAAATAAATACAAAAATTGTTGGCCTAGTAAAACCTTTGAACATTTGCCATTTTGTACTGGATTGACCTTTTTTTAATGCCATTAATAAAATTGCTAGACAAACACTTAAAATTATGTACATATTGACCTATAGATACATTTAATATTTTTGTCAAACTCTTCGTAGACCATCCACCATTGGATGTGAATAGTCACTTCTCTGAGCTCATTTGTCAAACATCCCAATTCCTAATGGTGTTAGAGTGCTTATTAGTTTTATGACAAACAAAATCTTCAGACATTTTTCAACAATCATATTACAATGTATACAACACAAATATTTGAACGAAATACAAAAATTGTTGGCTTACAGAAGAATCAATCCCTATTTGCTGTTCCCTAGACTCCATAGATTCTTCATTAAATTTGTTTGTCTAAAACACGTTAACGCTTTAATATTTTAAAAATTAATTATAAAAAATGTTTGGTAAAAATATATAAGACTAATAACATCAATGATTATGACTGTTTTTTTATCAAACAAAAACAGAGGATGAAAAAATAAATTGGAAAAATCTGCTTTAATTACTGAAATGCTGCACAGGTTGCTAAAATTGTAAACAAACAATATCTGAAAGCAGTATAGAAATCAATGTTTCGGTAGGAGTAAGTGACCTTGACACAAATGTCCATACTGTGACTAGGTGGGACGTGTCAAATTGGAGTTTACCGCTTATAGGCAGTAAGAAGCGTACTACATCAGCTGATTGGTGATGGCCAATAGTGTAGTTAGAACAATACAAAGTACGAATACATGCCTGAACATGAATTAATGGACATTTAACACTGGATTTATCTTCAATCATCACAGGCAACTGGTCCCAGGTCTAGGGTAATAAAAGCAGTGTTATTTTTGTATAAAATAAAATTCTTTCAAAATATTTGTTCTTATATTACAATATGTAAATGTCTTTCTAAAAATCTCATCTAAGAAGAGTTTCATTTCTGTTAACTTGCAGTTTGAAATATTACTACAATAGTTACAGAACCAAATTGTCCTTAACTCTAGGTCCGTGTCTGAAAGTTTGGACATTTAGTGACATAGAAATAACTGAACATTTTCTATGCACATAACATTTCTTTAAAATTAGCATTCTTTATTGTATATTTTTTAAGTAAACTGTAGATATCAAGCAACATGTTAATGACTGATTACTGATTATTTGGTGCAAAAGGTTTGTGAAAAAGTCACAGAAAATAGACACTTTAGGATTTCATCATTATCTAGTAATGTGTTCAAGAAGTGTGATTTATCAAACTATGACAAAACGTTTTAAGTACAGAACATTTGAAGTTATGCTCACGCTGGGTTCTGAACATGATTAAAGAGAATCACAAAAACAAATGTTTAGTTCTCTCACATTACTAGAGCGTTACAATCAGGATGGTGACGATTTTTTAAGCTAAATTATCACTGGCAGCGAAACTTGGGTGGCCTGGGAAGCTGTGAGTGAACAATTTGAACATTTACTCCAAAATCATATGGTATTTGTATGCATTTGGTAAGTAAACATTGGTACTGGAAATGCATGTATGGTGGTACTGGCCAACGCATCCGCCCATACACGTTCGGTAGTATTAGTCTTCCTACCAGCCCATTCACGTTAAGTGATATTGGAGATTTATTATTCAACTAAATATTTGAACATATGCCATTTTATTCTGGGTCAACAAGTGCTGCTTGTTGTGTTCATCTCTGCTAGACAAGCCCTTTAAAATGATGTAAATCTTGACCTATGCTTACATTTAATATTTTTGTCAAACTCCTCGTGGACCATCCACCATTGGATGTGAAGAGTCACTAACTACCCTCCAAAAATCATCTCTTAGGTCCAGTATGCATTTACCAAATTGAACTCTCCCAACTTGAGCCAAGACAATAATATTAAGCCGTATGCATATAAAAGGACCTATATTGTAACTTTTTAATACTGTAAACAGCATCATTTTTCAAAGGGTGGACGTTTTGAGGTTGGATCTGTGGCACTGTGTTCTCCTAATATTGACCTTCAATTTCATGTTCTTACTCAATCTATGCTCTCATTTAAGATTTTCTTCCCACTCCTTGCAGACTGCCCCCCTGATATTAATATGACAGTAGATAAAAATCATTATTAAAAAGGTGTAGTAATGATGTACCAAGAGCTATCACTTCATCTGTAATCGTTCAGGAAATATTAAACCAGTGTGAGCTTTACAAACATCCTGTGTATATAATGACTCAACTGGCAATGCAGGTCAATGTCAGGCTGCAACCACCTCCTAGTCATCTCTTACATACTACCTCTTTGTCATCTAGGAGTGGCGATCGTGAGATTTCATGTTGGCCTGGCCAAATGATTCATAATACTCTGTTCAAGGACAGAAGACAGCTGAAAGATTAGTGACCCACACACTATCTTTCAGCTAATGGGCTAATTCTGTCAATAGTAATGGGGTGGCAGGCCCATTACTATAGGCTATGTCTCCTGCATAATTCATACATTTGCAAAAATAATCTTTCTATTGGATTGTTATTTTGAATTCTAATTGCGATTTCATTTAAAATAAGGTTTAAGTTTTATAAGTTTTTTGGTAAGGACGTAGATTAGTTTAAAAACGTAGTTTTATAACATGTTTGTGTAGATGTAATTTAGTTTTTAGCACTTGAAAAAGGTTAGGGTTTTACCAAATCGAAACATCGTGATTGGTAATTTTCACGTAATGATGGCAAATGTCCAACTACCTTTGTCTCCCTCATTCAACATTTTAAATGGGAATTTGGTTGTGTGACATGTCACTTAATACAGCCATTTAAGCTGAAAACGATAGCGTAATAAAAATATAAAAAGTATGTGTCGTTCTTCAGTTTTTAATTATTTTGTTATTTTATGTTGTGGGTCATTGAAATGTTTATAATATATGCTATTTTAAATTTGTTTTGATGTAGTGTACTGTATTTTGTTACGCTCAGGCCCACAAGCCCTATACCAAGGTAGTCATAAGCTTTCTCGTTGTCATATTTCCGCTACAATGAGTTCCGTACCTAAAAGTTGCTGGTTACCTTGATTCCGTCTGAAGCTCCTGCGGACAGGATGATGTCCTGCCAGTCACTGGGGATGCCACCATCTCTCCTCTCAATGTATTTGGCGGCATGCCTCCGAATGACTTCAATTCCTGGAGAGTCTGTGTAAGATCCTGTAAAATAATGTTCGTCATCAATAATAATTCATATATAATACCATCTTTATTCAAAACTTTAAAATACATTTATACCCTATAAATTGACATACGAATATTTACCATCCTACTTAGCTTATATAAGATTTTTGAACAAAAAAATCTATCCAATATGATACCAGTTAAGTCAGAAATGGAATAAAACTTTACATTAGAACATTTCTTTTATGATGTGCATACTAAGATATCTTCTTCCTTCGATAAATCTTGAAGATTTAAAATTGGCTCTTTGATGCAAAAATTCCATTCTGGCATAAAAACAAGATTTTTATAATAATTTTTGAAATTGCTTACAATTTAACCTTGACAAACTTTTATCAAAGATGTTGAGCTCTCCATTTATTGCATGCCACTCCTATTATTATATGTAAGACATAACATTTTATATAACAAACTTACTTTATTTCATTGTTAGCCGTAGCAGCTACAATATTAATAATTTGTAAATATCCACAAATCAAATACAATTTTTTGTGTAATAATCTTCATTACATTATTAATTTATTTATCTGCGTTATTTTATTTATTTCAAACTCATTCATTCATTATTATTTTATAAATCATAAACTATTGTAAAATCAAGGGCACTCAACGCAGCTAATAGTTCCAACCACCCACTGCACATTCTAACAATAGTATTATTCTGAAAATAATATTTTCTTAAAATTATAACCACAAATAGAATTATAATATACTCCTTTACTTCATATTACATGAGTTTATTTTCTATTTTTAGTAAGCTGTTTTATAATGCAGAGTTTTTAAGTAGCATTTTATGAGATTATTAATTTTCTAATCAGTTTAGTTCTGACATTATTAACAAAAGATTTGTCTCGCATATTATGGAAGAAAGATGCTGACAACAAACAGAACAGATATGATTGTTTCCAATAATTTTATCTTCAAAGGCATGGCAAATTAAGGTTTTTACTTCACTATCTGAGTATTATTTCAAGTCGGACTGATGGAGTTGGGAGAGGAGTTAGTGGCACATAATACTGGACTACTGAGTAACGAATACATGCTAAAAACATTGACTATCATTGCTGGACTAATGCGAAAAAAAGGTTCAATCATATCTACATGAAATTTCAATGTAGACAAGGTTTACTTGTCTACAATAATAATATTATAAAAGGTGAAAAGGAAAAGAGAAAATATTAAGAGAATTTGAGAGAACTTAACAAATTAAAGAGTACTGAACCCCACGGTATTACATAATAGTTTCTTAATCAGTACACGAGTCGTGTTTTAAAGTACCGCTTTGGAATCCCTCCTCTGTAGCGCTGCAGTCGGCGTCCAGCGCATGCATGCTGGGTACTACTATCTATTGGCAAGCCACCGCCGCTGTTACGAATCCAATCGACTGTATTTAAGGTCATTTATAACTGTTTTAAATTCCTCCTCCGGTTAAAAATGCTGCCGACTATGAATTATGTGCTGTGTACGTTTTCATAATGCTAAGGGTGTGGAAGCAGCTGACACTCATCGTGAGTATGTCACAGTGATAATTAATTTGGTTTAAAAAATTGTAAACATCACGATTTTAATGTTCTAGGAATGTGAGAGAACTGGTTAACAAATTTTTGTGTGATTCTCGTCAAACGTTTGTTTTTGTGATTCTCCGTCAGCATTTTGGGAACCTACCGTAAGCATAACTTTCGTTACTTCAAATAGTCTATCACAATTTCAATAATCACACTTCTTGACACTTGAAGACACACTATATATATTGATGCAGTTGTAAAGCGTCTGTTTTCTCTGACTTTTTTCATCAACATTTTGCAGCAAGTCATCAGTAATGAGTGAAGGTTTCCGACTTCGTTCATCATCATGCACATGAATAAATGAATGAATAAATGAATTTATTTCCAACTAATAATGACAATTATCTATTTACATAGTACTTATTTGGAAATTAACTGGCCACTATATCGAGTTATGTGACCAGTTTGATTAAAGAAAAAATATACATTTAAAAAACATTTAAACATATGAGTCTAGCAATACATATAATTGCATAATAGAAGACACACAATCGCCACCTGCAGTGTTTACATTCCTGAAAATATAATTCAATTTAAGTATAAAAATAATCTAAAACTATAGACACAAATAATTCAAAAACGTGAACAAGAGAGTTGTACATGTGTTTTATGACAATGGCTTCTAGTCAAGAACAACAACAAAGATCATTTTATGTTATATCAATATTAAATAAAATCACTGAAAATATAATTCAATTAAAGTATAAATATAATCTAAAACTATAGTCACAGACAATTTAAAAACGTGAACAAGAGAGTTGTACTGTGTTTCATGACAATGGCTTCCAGTCAAGAACAAAACAAACAAATCATTTTATGTTATATCAATATTAAAATAGCTTATGTCTTGTTGCAGTGAAAGCCAAGTAGTTGATTTTTTACAAAGTTTTCAAATTAACTGCATTTCTAATATAAAGTGGAAGAAAATTAAAAAATGTTGGTCCTAAGTAGGCAAGTGAACGTTTAAAAATGGCTTTGTTTACTTTTGGCAGTCTGTAATTTTTGTTCTGTATAAATCTTGTAGTGTAGTATAAATTAGTGTTCCTTATGTTTCCACTTCTAATAAAAAACAATCTTAAGACTTTAAATATAAAAAGGTGCTGAAGGGGTAAAATTTTTAATTGACTGTAAAGAGGGAAAGAGCTTTCTTTCTTAGTCTTCTTTAGAAGTAATTTTGTGTTGTTCTTAATTTGTTTATTAATTATTTGTAGCTTCCACCCCAGCACAATATGCCATACTGCAATCTGGAATTAATTAAAGTGAAATAAAGGGATCTTAACACTTCGATACTACAGACATTTCTTAAAAAATAAAACTTTCTATAGCAGATCTAATTTTCTTATGTAAGCTGGAAATATGTTGTTCAAAAGTAAATTTTTCATCCAATATAATTCCTAAATATTTGAAACTGTGCACTTTTTCTAATGGTTGGCACTTACAAAGACTCGTGTTACAAGATGGAGAATGGAATTTCAGAGGAATTGGCAAATCAGAATTTTGAAAGTTGAAATTTACAAATTTAGTTTTGTTGACGTTAACTTGCATTTTGTTAATGAGGCACCATTTACATAATAATAATAGGTCACTATTTATTTGTTCACTAATATTTAATTCATTCTCATGTGAGTAAAAAATAGCTATATCATCCGCAAAAGCTGTAATTTTTCTATTAAAACATAGTGTCAACAAATCATTTATAAAAATTAAGAACATAACAGCAGATGTCACAGATCCTTGGGGAACTCCAGATTCAACTGTTTTAGCTGAGCTGAAGGTATTTTGAAACTTTACTTGTTGCTTTCTATTCATAATGAAAGTTTTAAACCAACTCAAAACAATACCTCTAATTCCTACGTATTCTAACTTGTTAGAACATTCGCACAACCTTAAAAGCTCTCACCCATTTCCATACCATCCCATCACTCATTCTGTTTTCTCAATAAACTTCACAGATCTCTCAATGAATGTCAGCTGCTTTCATGTCTTTATTTTTAAGAAAACTTTACAGTTGGCAGCATTTTTAATCAGAGGAGGAATTTTAAACAGTCATAAGCGACCTTAAATACAGTCAAATGGGTCTGTAACGGTGGCTGTGGCTTGCCAAAAAAATATTAGTATATAGCACGCATGCGCTGGACGCCGATTGCAGCGCTACAGAGGCAGATTCCTAAACGGTACTTACTTTAAAAACACGCCTCTTATAATCAAAGTGACTATGACTGTCACACAACACAAAGTTCTTTAGTGAATCCCTCTGGTCTGAGGAAGGCAAACGTGGTCAATGACCATAGTATTTATACATTTTGTACTTATATCGTATACCTTTGTGTTGTGTGATGTTTACTTGTATTGAATTATATAATACTACAATTTTATAGAGCTGTTCTACTATAGAAGTAATCCAAAAATGATGAATACTAATATATATCAATACTAAGCACTTATATTAAATTAAAGAAAAATAATTAATTCCTCTTCTACAAATAAAAAAAAAATAATAAAAAAGATGTTTCACAAAATAATTACCGACACTTCCTCCTCTGCATCCATCAAGAATATCTCTTGCACGTTTCTTTACATCCTCTGAAAACCTTGGGTCTTTAAAAAGCTCCGGCAATGACACCAGAGCCAGGACCTTTAACATTCACATTCTTTAGACTTAAATATTATGAAACTTTACTTACAACTACAAAGCTGCAATAATACGAGGTACGTCCAGAAAGTAAGTTCCGTTTGGTAATAAAAATAATTTGTCTACAGATACAGAAAAAATATTGATTGCACTAAAATCTACAACTCTTAAACTACTTTTCTACATAACTGCCGAAATTTTGCAGGCATTTGTCATAGCGTGGCACAAATTTTTCTATGCCTTCTTCATAGAAGGTTGCTGCCTGTGTCTTCAACCATTTGGAAACATTTTCTTTCAGCTCTTCGTCATCGTTGAAGTGTTGACCGCCAAGGAAAGACTTCAGATGTAAGAATAGATGAAAGTCACTAGGAGCGAGGTCAGGGCTGTACGGAGGATGGTCAAACACGTCCCAGCCAAATCCCTGTATGAGGTTTTTCGTCACATTTGCAGTGTGTGGTCGTGCATTGTCGTGAAGAAAAACAACACCTTTGGACAGAAATCCTCGGCGCTTATTCTGTATTGCGCGGCGCAATTTCCTCAGTGTCTCGCAGTAAACTTCTGCATTGATTGTTTGACCTCGCGGTAAGAAATCAATCAGTAAGATGCCTTTCCTGTTCCAAAACACTGTGCACATGATTTTTCGAGGTGTCAAGATTTGTTTCGGCTTAACCTTTGCTGGAGATGAAGTGTGCCTCCATTCCATTGATTGCCGCTTAGTTTCTGGGGTGTCATAAGAAACCCAAGTTTCATCTCCTGTGACTATCTGTGACAGAAAATCTTCACCGCCTTCATCATAACGGTTCAAAAACTGAAGTGCACTACCCATGCGTTGTGTTTTGAGTTGCTCAGTAAGAATTTTCGGTACCCAACGTGAGCAAAGTTTTCGAAATTTCAGTTTTTCGGTAACAATTTCATGAATTAATGATCGTGAGATTTGGGGGAATTCCATAGCGAGAGCACTCATTGTAAACTTACGGTTTTCCTTGATCTTCTCATCAATCGTGTGAACCAGTTCTTCTGTAATCAAAGATGGACGCCCACTTCGTTCTTCATCATGCACTTCATTACGTCCTTCATTAAACTGTCGGACCCATCTTCTCACCATTGAATCACTCATCGCATTTTGTCCGTAAACCTCGCAAATTTGCCGATAAATGTCAATCGGTTTCACTTTCTTAGCATTCAGAAAACGAATCACAGATCTGATTTCACATGCGGCGGGATTTTCGATCAACACCGACATTTTAAACAAGCACAACAAAGCGTACGAGACTGACAGCGATCTCAAAATGGCGCACGTTTCTTCTCCTTGATACAGAGCGTCTGCCGCGCATGAGCGGAACTGCGATCGCAGCGCTACAGCGGATATAAATGGAAACGGAACTTACTTTCCGGACGTACCTCGTATTTAAATTACATTATTATATGGGGGTAAAAAGTCGTCAGTAAAATTTCTTAAGTCTAATTTAGCAAATAGAATATAAGTATTATAACTGGATGGTATATAAATAAATAAGGTCTTTATTTCAAGCAAACTTCAAACTACCATATATTTTTTACAAGTTAACTCAAGTCAAACAAAAACAATCACATGGAGTAAAATTAGTAAAATAATTAAAGTGTTCTATGGCTCTAACATTTTATTTAATAGAAAATCCTTTACTTTTGTTTTGAAACTGGGAAAACTATCATTTTTCAATCCATAGGGCAGAGAATTGTACATTTGGGGTCCAAAGTACGAAAATCCTTTTTTCCCCATTTCAAGATATACCCTAGGTATACTAAGCAGATCATCATGCTGGGTGCTACTAGGTTTCACTTCACCTCTGAAAATAAGTTTTTTCTTTAGATAAAGAGGCGTCTCTGACAGCAGAACTTTGTGTACTAATAGCACAGTCTGAAGAAAACAGCAATCTTCAACAGAGAGTGTTCGGGCCTGATATCTATATTGGCTAATGTGGTCAAATTTCTTTAAATTTGAGGAAAAATGTAAAGCATTGTTCTGAAGTCTTGTTAGAAGTGCAGCATTTTCCTGAGTCAAACTATTTGCAAATACTGGGAGGGCATAATAAATAATTGGAAAATTCAAAGTTTTAGGATATTAATATATAACTAAACTGTCACTATCAATTAGAATAACTTAATCCACCAAACTATTCTCCACACTAATCTATTATTGGGAGTAAACAAATGCCCTTACATGCTCATGTTACCAAAATAAATATAATAATTATGATTATATTTATTTTGGTAACTACCAAGTATGTCAGGTAAAAACTATCTATTTATTAAAGCCCAAAACACACAAACGTGTATTAAACACATCACATTAACGTCAGAAACGTAATTAATAAAAATATAACTTCTAAGGATCCAAATGTATCAAAAAAAATAAACAAATCTCACTTACACTATTTTATTAAAGAAAAAACAATTCTAATGAAAGGTTTCAAAATAAAAATATTATATTCGTTAATACAAAATGTTTTATACGAAACGTACCTGTCGTATGAATGTGATGGGAACTTGCCCCATCGCATGGCAATCACCAATGTTAGCCTTGATAACTTCATTGAACGGCTTTTTTACTCCCTGGAATTAAAATTTAATAAATAATATCTCACATGAACAATACAGCATTTTTAAATTAAATTAACTAATATTTTATACTATAGTATAAACCTTCATTTGTTTAAAAAATTTACAATATTAAAATCTAGAATACATTTTGAAACTTGACTAAAGAAATTATTAGTAAAATACTTATTGTTTAATGACTGTTACTTAATTTTATTAAATAATTTGCTTACTGAAGTAATTATTAATAGACCCCTCAGATCGCCTTCATAAGTCAGTTAACATACAATTTGTTGATAGAGAGAAATTTTCTGAATGACATAAAATAAAATTAGTATTCCAATTTAGATATGTCACTTTTGTAACTGTCACATATATTCTGCGACTATCACAATTGAAGACACAACATTTCATCTAAGTTCGTTGGGTAGACTCACTGAGAGTTATAATTAAAGAAGGTGTTGACTTTTATAATTATAAGCCAGATTGGCAGCTGGCATAGCTTCCCAGCTCTCCCGATCACACATGTTGCAGTTCAGCTACCAAAATTGTTGTTCCTTTAGCACCACCCAGGGGGACACGTACATCTTAACAATCTGCAGAGGCTGTCGGTCATGTTTGTTTTAATCCCATAAGAACAATGTTATTTGCGAATCCATATTTTTTCATTATTTTCAGACCAAAAGTTGTGTATGAGGTGTCATTTTAAACGTTATCACATTGCACATTGGGTTTGCTTTTCATATTTTGGATACATATGTCTAGTTTTGAAAAAGAGGTTTGAAAATAACACCTTCATACTAAACATTTTTTTCTATATAAGTAATTAGGAATTCGTAAAGCAATTCAAATGTGCAATTTCATTCTTGATCAATTAATTGCTGTTTGTTTGGAAGATATCCGTTAGAAATAACATTGTTCTTATTGGATTAAAACCAATATGGCCGACAGCCTCTGCAGACTCTTAAGAATTACAGCTGTGCACGCAAACTAAGTCATCCCCAAACTACTATGGATCATATATATAGTTGATTAACTGATGTGATCACATGACAATCTTTTCAGGAGGGAGGGGGGGTTAACTGGTTTACTTTAAACACCATTCAACTTCATTCAACTTTGGATATTGGATTATTCAACACCTGTCAACTTCATTCAATCAGAGAAACAGGTGTTGAATGGTTACGAAACCTGGATTAAGCTCTGTGACGGGAAATCAATATTTAAAGACACAAGTACCATGTGCTTTTGATTTTATTTTGTTTGGATATTGTTAATTAGTCAAATTTTAAATCTTTTATTAGTTGGCGCAGTGCTATAACCCAGCTACTAAGTGGCTTTTACAATCACTCAGGACAAAGTGTTTGGGAGATTGTAGGCAATAGGTTCCATGCTCGGTCCTCTTAATACCGACACGGTGTCCACTTAATGGTTACCATTGACGTGGGCACTACTAGAGAAGTCTGGGGTGTCCATGTTGGATGGTACTTAGAGTTCAGATGTGTAGGGGAGGAGAACTGAGTGTCAGATTTGTCTGTTAGCTGAAAATCAGACCAACACTACGTGGTTAGGATTTCACGTAGACTATTTATTAGTAGCTATTGGGCTACTAATAAATAGTCCTTTCTGAGCTAAGTCGAACTCAGATAGTAACAATGACTACACCCGTTCATCCACACTCATTCACCACTCATATTTGCCCATATCCCTACGATCGGCATCTTCAAAATGAATAATGAATGATGTTAGCTGACCTATGAAAGCCAGATGATTTATCTATATTTATAAAAGAGGATGTTTGTATATATGTATATATATATATTTGAAGTTTATGCGCTGCCAAACCATCCAACCGATCGCCATGAAACTTATGGATGTTGTCCTGTATACTCCCGAGAGGGTTTCTGTAAAGTTTGATGCAGATCCGTCCACAGGGTCCCGCCCCACAGGCTCCTAAAGATTCCATGTTATTCAAATGGAGAATCTGAATTGTTTACAAAAAACATATGTTTGTGTGGTTTAATGTAGTTTCACATGCCATAAGCAGATTGAAGTTCTCACAACAACAGTACTGTACATGTTTTGATTTATTGCAGTTCTACATTTCACCTTGAGAGTGTAGTACACACTGCTTTTACTTGATCAGGTGATCTGTATTTGGTGTTAACCTTTTTTCCTCGGTAATTAAAACATGTGGTGAAACGTGAAAATAAAAATTAATAATTATTTGTTTTGCAGTTTACTTTTTATGACATGCCTCCTAAAAAATCTAATATTGGTAGAAGAAGCAAAAATGCTCGAATTCTTTCACCTATTAGGTTCTAAATCAAACTCAATATTATGACCGGCGAAGCGGGCGGGTACAGCTAGTATATATATAAAACTTTTTCTTGGGAACAATTCAAAATGTTCAACTCATAAAAATAAATTGTAACACATTGTTTGTATGCTTATTACATTGGCAAATATTTTATTGGATAAAATCAGACAAGACTATAGAAAGGGAAGAAAAAATTACTTTTTCAAGATACTATTATGTTCTAATTTGTAAAATTTGGAAATGGAATGTAAGAACGTTAATAGAGTGCTAATTATTATTATTTTGAAAATTGTTTAAGTGACCAGATTAGATGGTGTGGAAGAGGAAGGAAGTGATTATAAAAATTTGAATCAGAATGAAATCTACCCTTCCAACTGGCATACTATTGGGTTTTTTATTTTATTATTGTTTTTCAATATAACTCTCTTATAAAAACAAATTGAAAATCGTAAAACTATTTCAGTACATCAGTTCTTTCCCAATTTTGAACATACTGCATTCTTTTTAATGAATTACTTCAATTCAATAAAGCATGTATTTAAAATATCTTTTTCATGCACTAAAATATATTGGCACCAGACAAGCTAATATTGGCTGTTCTCCACTGAAGGTGCAGCACTCGTAACACCTAACTAATAATAGACTTGACAAACATGTTATACTGACCTTCTCAACATGTACTCTGGTGGTTTATATAATAGGATTAGCAGTTTTTTAACCTAAGTTAAAGTGGGGGACTCTTTGCCTAGCAATTAAAATGAAAGGAAGTTCCTTTTACAAATGCACTGATAAATGTTCCTTTAACAAACTTAACAAGTGAATGAAAAAAAGTACACAAATTTTATAAAATTCATTTCAATTTCAAGATGATTTGAAGGTTTTTAAATTGAGCTCCGTTATTTAACTCTTTCAGTGCCATAGAGTCTATAAAGTAGAGATGCAATGTGTCCATAAATTTTCAATAGCTACACGGACAAAGAGTTGAGAAGATTGTAGGCGATGGGTTCTATGATCGGTCTACTTAATACCACGTCCTGTTCAATGGTTGCCATCGACGTGGACACTACTAGAGAAGTCTGGGGTGTCCATGTTGGATGTAGTCAAGGTTAAGATGTTGTGCACTAAGGGAAGAAAACTGAGTGTCAGACCTGTCAGTTATCTGAAAATCAGATCAGCACTTCATGGTTCGGATTCCACGTAAAGCTGTAGGTCCCTTAGTTGCCCTAGCTATTTAGCTACTAATAAATAGCTTTTTTTGAGGAACAATTGACCTTAAAAACAATGACTAAACTCGTTCATATACACTCATTCACCCATATCTTGACATTCGGCGTCTTAACATAAACAATGAAAGTAGACCATCCATTTAATATTAATATCATCATTGCATTGTTTTGAATAATTGGAAAGTTTACAGCAATATTAATGTTTCAAATTATCAAGTGTTGGTGGTTTCAAATTCTAACTGTTACCTAGCATTCTCAATGACCTTCTAAAATAGATGACTCAGCTAAGAGATAGCTCAGTGGCGGGCACTCATCCTCATGTACTTTTCGTACTCCTGCTTTGTTTACATTTGGTGTTAGTTTGTTGCTACTGGTAACAATTTGTTATTTACCAATTTCATCAAGTCTCCTAAGTTTCGTCAAGCTGGTGATACAAAGTTATCTGTCCACGGAATAAGAATTAACTTTTTACTACTCTGAAAATAGCCAAATATTAATACCTTACTGTTCATCAGTTGTAAAATTTGACGTTTGTCCAAACATTCAAGAATGTTTAATGACAATAAAATTCTCATTCTGATATTTTATAACGTAACATCTCTGGACTGAGTTGAGTTCATGTAGTGTAAAGTACAGATTGATAGACCACCCAGATGTACAGATCTAGATACATTGCCAGAAATAATGTCAAGGATTATGACCTTGAAAGTCGGACAATAACAACAAATTTGTATAACATCAAGATGAATCTCGGTGCTGTTTTTTTTTTCCTGGGAAGAGTTTTAAGCATAGATTTATTTGCAATCTATGGTCCGCTCCATTGGTCTTTTAAGGATCAATGGTAATCTAGTTGAGTTTTTTTATTATTTAATTAATAATGAGCTTCCCAGAAAAAAATTTAATTTGGTTCATTAAAATCTAAATAACTATATATACCTTTATCCCGTAGCAAAGCACACATAAATGACTAGTAAGATGAAAAGACTTTATCCAACAATTAGTAAGACTTATATTAATAGACCTAATTTTTTTGAATCAAATATTAAAAATACATTGGTGTAGAAATTGAATTTAAGAAGGCGCTTAAATGAATTTAAGTAGGAACAGGAACACCAGTGATAAGTGATATTAGTGTACATTTAAGTTATATTCAAATTTGGATAGAACTACCAGAGGATGCGTAGCTTAGTAACAATAATATTACCAGCCCCCCCCCTTTATGAAAAATATGCAGATTTATATTTACAATTGATATGTCATAAATTTTATACCTGCATAGAAATGTATTACCTATTTAATTGACTATCTAAAATAACTAATTACTAAATCTGAAATTGAGTGATTTTTCTTGAGGCACAATTTGTAACCCGAGTCTTGGGCCTTAGACATCAGTTTTACCGAGTCAGTACTGCAGTAGCGTGGAACAGCAGCACTTGTCATACAGGTTGATATAGGTTAACAATACTGATAACAATAATCCTGTGTAACCGTCTTATCCATATCTTGTACACGTCCATGACGTCTCATTGGCAAATATCATTCTACAATAAATGCTTCCGTACAACTAACTAAAGTAAAGTCTAAAACGTTTCTTTTTTAAATGTGTGTGCCAGTCTGCCGGAGAGCTTATAATGAAGGGTTCAACTATGAAATTATTAATAATGGTACAGCCAAGCTGCGACTAACATCGCAAAATTCCTCCTCCCATTTTAGTGCTGCTTTCTTAGAAAAATAAAGTGAACAGTTAACATAACTGCAACAGTTAAAATAGTATTCATTTGCAATATATAAGCGTCACTACTTTATACAGGCAAGAGCACATAACGAAAGTGAATAAAATTGGAAAATTCAAAAAAAGTTAAATAAAACCAGCAAGTTAATACAAAGAGCATGCATCTCACAATTTAATTAATTGTGCCAATGGCACCTCCTTCAGTGAGCACAACTTGCATAGAAACAGAACCATACACATCGCAAATAATAAGTGCCAATGGCACCTCCTTCAGTGAGCACAACTTGCATAGAAACAGAAACATACACATAGCAAATAATAAGTGCCAATGGCACCTCCTTCAGTGAGCACAACTTGCATAGAAACAGAAACATACACATAGCAAATAATAAGTGCCAATGGCACCTCCTTCAGTGAGCACAACTTGCATAGAAACAGAAACATACACATAGCAAATAATAAGTGCCAATGGCACCTCCTTCAGTGAGCACAACTTGCATAGAAACAGAAACATACACATAGCAAATAATAAGTGCCAATGGCACCTCCTTCAGTGAGCACAACTTGCATAGAAACAGAAACATACACATAGCAAATAATAAGTGCCAATGGCACCTCCTTCAGTGAGCACAACTTGCATAGAAACAGAAACATACACATAGCAAATAATAAGTGCCAATGGCACCTCCTTCAGTGAGCACAACTTGCATAGAAACAGAAACATACACATAGCAAATAATAAGTGCCAATGGCACCTCCTTCAGTGAGCACAACTTGCATGGAAACAGCAAACATAGAACTAATAAATTATTAGTACCTTTGCATTCTAATTCAATTTCAAGACTGCCTATTTTCTAGAACATCAAATGGTCACTTCTTTGTCCTATATATATTTGTGACCATTACAGCACACATAAAAGAGGCTGAAACCATATTTCCTACTGACCTACCCATACACATACGGTGGTATTGAGCCACCTGCAAATCCAAACACATACAGTGATATTACAATTGACAGAATTGCACATCTCCTACATAACACTAAACCGGATGTAGTAGTGTTAACAGAACATGGGCTAAACAATGATAATCTAGAAAATACTAGGCTTGTAGGATACCGGCTAATAAGTGGATACGCCAGACAGAAATACAGGAAAGGAGGTGTAGCAATATATGCAAAGTCAAATTTGCAAAATGAAACAACTTCGGTTGCCACATCAGATCCAGTCTCAGAGCGAATCTGTGAAACAGCACTTATAAAAATAAACTTCAAAAGGCAAAACCTCTATATATTAGGTGTTTACAGACCACCAAATAGTGACTTAGATCTAGCAATTGACTTCCTCATGGCTGAACTGGACAAACTACCTAAAACAAATTACCAAATTGTTATAATCGGTGACATCAACGTTGACAACATGACCATCAATGGAGACAAACAGAAGCTGGAAGAAGCACTACTGGGATATAATATCAAAAGAACTAAACTACCTGCTACTAGAGTGACACACTGTACAGAAACATCCATTGACTTCGTATGTACAAATATTGATGACAATGACATGCATGTCAAAGTACTAGTAACAGGCATATCCGATCACTGTGCCCAGATATGTCATGTCAACATTGCAAAAAATACCACCCCAGCCACTATACAAAAGAGGAAAATCAACAAAGACACAATGAAAGATCTAAGATGCTTACTAGAGACAAAGGACTGGCAAAATATATTAAACATAAATGAAGCTGGTAGGGCTTTCGAACTGTTCCATAAAACACTCCAACAAGCAATGAATATAACTTGTCCTATTACTACAGTGAAGTCAAGAACAAACAACACCAATAAACTGTGGGACGCTGAATGCAATGAGCTTAAAGACAACTATCTAAATGCCCTAAACCGATCAGTCATAACAAATAGAACTGTAGATAAAAGAGATGCTGCAGAGAAAAAGAAAGCCTACGACTTGAAACTTAAAACTCTTCGAAAGCAGCACATTGCTAACAGAATAGGGGAAACAAACAACAAGATGCAAGTGATATGGAATATAATTAATGAAGAAAGGAAAGCTCACGTCTCTAACCCCCAGCCCTGCACACTGACAGTAGACAAAGAAACCATCACTGCACCAACTGAAATAGCAAATGAACTAAACAGATTTTTTACTACAATAGCTGAAAGGACACTCTCTAACAATCAAGATGACCCCCCACAAACAGCAATTCAGAACCCACTAATAACCAAGCTACATTTCCCCAAGTCAAACTGCGATGAAATCAGTAAAATAATTGATGGACTAAAACCAAAATCATCAGCAGGAGAAGATGAATTCTCGTCAAAAATAGTTAAATACTGCAAAAAGGAGATCCTAATGCCACTGACCTGCCTAATAAATAAGTCACTTGCACAAGGAATATTTCCAAATTGTCTAAAAATAGCAAAAGTGTATCCGAAATTCAAACAAGGCAACACAAATGAACCGAGCAGCTATCGCCCCATCTCACTAATCTCAACATTTTCCAAGATACTTGAGCGTGTTGTTTTGAGACGACTATTAAATCACCTAGAACAAAACAATCTACTCACCACAAAACAACATGGCTTTATGAGGGGAAGATCAACTGTAACTGCTCTAGTGCAGCTGACTGAACACATACTAGACACACTAGATAAGGGCTCCCTAGCTACAACCATCTTTCTTGATTTCAGCAAAGCATTTGACTGCCTTGGACATAAAGTAATAACACAGAAACTTAGACTCTTGGGAATTGACGATAAAGAAGCAGACTGGTTCAAAAGTTACCTAAACAATAGAAAACAGCTGGTTGAGTTCTCATACATGAATAATGGAACAATAATTAAAGTAAAATCTGAAGAACTACCAGTGACCAGAGGAGTGCCTCAAGGATCGGTGCTAGGCCCGGTCCTGTACATACTTTTAACTAACGACTTCCCACAACATCTAAATGGACTCTGTAAAGTTGTTATGTATGCAGATGATACAGCTCTTACCATCACTAACAAAAGTAAAGACCAATTAGACACCAACTCTTCCACAGCTTTCAAACTAACAAAGCAATACTGCAGCATGAATGACCTGGTTTTAAACGAAAAGAAGACACAGCAGCTAATTTTCACATCTAATCATAATCAGCTTGAAGGCCTTCCAGGACTAACTACATCTGACACAACAAAATATTTAGGTCTCATCCTGGACAATAGGCTTTCTTGGAAGCCTCATGTGGACAAACTTTGTAATAAGCTTAACTCTTGTGTCTACGTGGTAAGAAGAATTAAACAAATCTGTAATGCAGACATGGCAAAAACAGCATATCACTCATTATTCGAGTCACACCTGAGATATGGGCTAATAGTCTGGGGAGGGACAACTCTAACTAATATACAAAGAGTACTAATAATTCAAAAGAGAGCCATAAGAGCCATTACCGGACTGGAACCTCGACACAGCTGCAGAGAAGCGTTCAGGGAGCTAAAAGTACTAACAGTGGTAGCTCTCTACATTCTCGAAACGATCCTACACTCGGTAAAATCTGGACAAACTAGAAACGGAGACTTCCATTCATACAACACGAGAAATGGTCATAATTTTGCAATAGCTACACACCATCGGAGCTTATTTGAGAGGAAGCCATCATACAGAGGAACAGTCTACTACAACAACCTCCCAGGATTCCTGAAGACAATTCCGACACAACGTCTGAAAAATTCACTATCAGATTGGCTTCTGCAGAGACCATTCTACACCACCCAAGAATTCATGGACTGGAGAGAACACTCACCATAATTAAATATTATTGTTTTCTACCTGTGCCATGTAACCATTATTGTATGACGAAAATTCTAAACTCAATGTTTATGAATAAAGAATATTGTCTATTGTCTATTGATGTATCCAAGTAAGCTGGTACCCGCAACCTTACCCTTTATTTGAATTTAAAAATGTTATTTTCCGTGTATTATAGCCTTTTGAAGTTGATATTAATATTATGGAAAAGTGTTATAAGAACTTCTGATTATAAATAAAATACAAGCAAGTCTTCAGATTAGAATTAAAATAAGTCAATGAATACAACTGGGATGTGCAAGCATTATGCATGAAAGGCAACCTTTGATGTTCTCAGTGCCTACTGTTACCTTATCTCTTGTTGTTATACACTTTGCACTGTTAAGTGGCTACACACACGGAAATTAGTTCACTGATACCTACTATACTTTGCACTTTGATTTCAATAAAAGTCGATAATATCTGACCATTTAATTTTCCTTACATGAAATTAAATGACGTTATAAAAAGCTACTTTATTAACTTGAAATATAACTTAAAAGATATACTTAAAACCATTTAATTGTTACATGTATGTTTTAATAAGACCAAAAAATTAAATAAAGGAAAATAGATAAGTTAAGTGAATACATGGTGAATACATTAAATGTCATTTTTCTAATGTAAAACTAAAACTACTTTCCACATACATGACTGACGATGTTAATAAAAATAAGTGATATTCATAGTCAAAACTTGTTTCACACATACATTTCTTGTTTGCTGAGTTAACTTATTAATAATAATTGATTTATATAAAATCTTTCTTTCATTCTTACGTATGAGACATCGATACAACTTTGTGCGTATTTTAAGCCGAACATAAATGATGAGTGTGGATGACCTGTGTAGTCTGGTTACTAATCGAGTTTGACTGTTCCTCAGAAAAGACCAATTATTAATAGCCCAGTAGCCGAGGCAACTAAGGTACCTACATCTTTATGTGGAATCCAAACTACGTAGTATTAGTCTGATTTTCAACTAATTGACAATTTTAATACTCAGTTGTCTCCTCTGAGAACATTTATCAGATGTGCCTACAAAGTTTTATTATTTACCCTCATTCATATGAAAAACAATATTGTGAGTCAAGGAAACATTGGAAATGTTTAGAATAAATGAAAGAATTACTTAAGTTTTTAAGATGCATTCATATATCAAAAAACTATTTCCCTTCTTTTTAAGATACTCAGTAAAACAACAATGCCTCACTTTTACAATGTACTTCTAAGACACGGATGAATTTAATTCAATAATCATAAGCTGTAACTATCCATCTTCAAGTTGTCTCACCAAGGCCATTAAGTCTGAGCCTTGTTGAGTGTCGTAATTAATGCCATTCAGATAATTTGTTATGTCACAATACTTCTCTTAACGTGATGATTAGTTTCCTTTTTAATAAAGCCATAATGAAACCTCATTTTGTTTTAACTTGAACCTTTTGAAATTTCTCACTAGACTTTTGCTTTAGATTAATAAGTAAGATGTATTTTACTTTTAACTCCTTATTATCATTAACTGTTTATACAGCATGGTAAAAAGTAAATTAGGTTAAACAATTACAAAACTGGTGTTGCCATAGGTACTAATTAAAAACTGAGCAGTAATCCTAATGACCCAAACTAATCAAAATGGACACATTAATCACGTACAAGCAATTAAGGAAGTATTTTAAGGGTTAGATGGTGACCCCTGAATGTAGATCAGTGTGACCCTTGATGGCCTAGATTGCCTCTTGGCCCATCACATTCAATTAAAGCATAATTTAAATACTGATTTTTATGTTCCAGCGTAAATCTTGAATCTTCTGGCAGTTAAATATGATTGATAATCATCTGTTTTTTTAGGTTAAGAATGTCAGATATGTTTTAGCAAGTTCAATGAATGAATTGGCAAGCATTATTCATAGCATATGATATGATGATTAAGACTGCACTGTCCAGAAATAATATTATTTTTTTTAATTCATTATTAATAATCAAACACCTACATAATTCAATTGTAGGAACTTATTTTATGCAGTGATTAACTTATAATACTCTTTATTTATTAAATCAGACATTTGTTCATATGACAAAAATGTTCTACTATTACTGAAAATTAAAAATATTGAGTAATACAACTTTTGTATTGTACATACTATCATCTTTATCAGTTAGATCTAACTTACTATCCGACTGAAATTTATTGTGTACTGTGTTATTTTTAGAGGCAGAGATAAAAATTTACAGTTAAATATTACAGTTTTGAAGTTAATTTTCATAGCAATGTTTTTAAACCAAAAATAAACATCCTTTTAATATGTTTTCTACAGTAAAAAAACTATTAAAATACTATGAAACCTGAGATAAACAAAAGTTGTTTAAAATTGCTTATATAAAAATGAATATTCAATAAAAAATAAAAAGAAATGCATACAAAATTCAACATTTTTTACAAGCTTATTTTGAAAAATTGTTGTTGTACAATCCCAAACTGTTTACTAATTTGTTATAAGCTACATAGAAAGTCCAAGGTTGGCTACTGGTCTCGTTGCTCTACAACCTACTTACAACACTGAAAGTCAGCCTCAACAGTGCCCTTATAACGGCTGTTCAGAAACCTCCAGCATAACTGAATGAGAACACCAATAGCTTCAGTTCAGACAAAAAACCGTATCAGTATTTTCAACTTATAGCAAAATGATTATATTACTCCTTATCTTGTAAAATTGTGCCTATGTATTTAGTAAACTTCCAGATAGTATTTAAAAATTAAAAACAATTTGAAGTTTTGAAAAAGATAATTTATAGCAGTTCTTTACTGTTTATAGGCTTTATATGTGCTTCGTTATATTTTTCTTAAGTCTAGTATAGTTCAATTTTTATAATTGTTGACTCGGGCTCCGGAAGCGGTGGTAGGCGAGGGGCAAGGAAGAGTATCATTGTAAAGGACGTCTTACAAACATTCACTCAAATTAGGTCACTTGGTGCAGGAATGACTCATTGGACTGCATTCATTGGTTTAGGTTAGTAGTGCACGGCCGAGTTTATGGTTATAAAAATTGTACTATATAAATATTTGACACTATTTACCTGTATATATGTACATACATAAATATAGAGATGTTGATTGATTGATTGTGCAGCTATGTGTTTCAAAACTAAGGAATCTCCCAAATACCATGATCTTACTTAGTTGCATGTTATCATCAGTTCAAACTTACCATCTTATCTATTAGAAAAATATACTCTCTTTTCTCAAATTAATTCTAATAATACACAATGAGCTCCAAATATTTATACCATAACATAGAATTACACTTCATGTCCTTTGTGGAATTCTCTTCCTGATTAAATAAAAACTATAGGAAATCAAGCTGGCTTTGGAACGGATATCTGGAAATGTTGTTGCGTGGATTACATGAAGGGAGGGAGGAGGGGGTGTGGATGAGCATGGGAGTGAACTGTGTTTGTGAATCTACTTAAATAGTCCAAGTGCCAGTTATGTTGGTAGAATAAAACATAAGTGAACATCACACAACACAAATTTATCACATTTATACATATCACAAACTGTACATCAAGTACAAAATGTACAGATATTATGGAGATAAATCTCAGTAAACCATCCCAGACCAGACAGAGACCAACAAAGGAAATACATTGAACAATAAAAGTGGACCTATTCAAAATCCTCATTTATTTTTGATAAAAACTATACATTTTAATTTATATTGCAAATAATTTCCCCATATATTTAATCTAATACAGAAAATAATTACTGTACTTACATATTTTACTTTCTCCCATATACGTTAGCATAGAGAAAAATTATTTTTACAAGTTGGTCTAAAAATCCATTGTTGGGTCCCCTGAACCCAAATAATTGGTTTTTTCGAAGAAAAAAATGTATGTACTTATGTGTGTATGTGCAGTTTACTGAAAACCCAACGGATGGATTAATTTATATGAAATTTGTTATGTAGGTGTATTTAGCCAATATCTCTAGACCAATTTTTCACTTTTTTGAAATTTTAGTTTTTTATTTTTATGGACAAAAAACATACAAATATAAAATTTTCTCAAAAACTGCTTTTATTTTCAGGAAATACGTAAATTACAATTTAAAATATTTTAGTAAACACCGTATGTCTCTAACTTAACTAGTTTTTGAGTTATGGCAAAAAACATATTTAGGAATCAAACTGGTTTTAAAAGTTTTGATTTTTTTGTGTGTGTTTAATATGGGGGAAAGTTTATGTCAATTCTTAGAAACCATTTATTTTTAGCTTACTGTTATCTTGTTTTGTAAAAAAGTAAACAAATAGTTAAACTTGTGTTGCCTTCTTGCTACGCTATCCAAAGGACATACCATTTATCATAAAAACATTCATTGCCCAGCAGGTTTTTTTTTTCATGAAAGTGCAACGCAGGTCAAGTGAGAGTTGACCTAAATAATCACGGCAACGTCACTTGGCCATCCAACTGTCACGATTTATAAATTTATTTAGATTCTATCATGATCTGGAGTGTTACAAATATGAAATTTAAATAATGAATGTGTTATATTGGCACAACAAGATGAAAATAATTAATTTTGATTATATAAGAACAATTAAAACAACAATATAATTATTTTTAAAGATAAAAGGAAATTTTTTTAACTTTAATTTAACGACCATGTTAGCTGTTTGTGAGATAGCAGATTCAGCCTTAGTTTTTAATAAAAGTACTGGACACTTTTTACATACTTCTAAGTCACCAAAGTTATTACTCTTTTCACTAGTAACATGTAATCTTGAATATATAATGATACTGTAGTGTTGTATCAAAATACTAACTAAATTGTAAAATTATTAATAATGTTCAAATTGGTTTTTTTTTTTTTTTTAGTTCTTTTATTATAAGTTATTTGAGCACCACAATAGCATAAATTATATATTCTATTTTTTTAAAACTTGGAGATAAAAAGCTATTTAAAAAGACATAAAGAGCAGTATATTAATGCACCTTCATTGAATAGTAACAGTGAGCTGGATGATCGTCTTATCTCGGCTGGAATTTGTAGGTTCCCATCCCAACTCCTACAGCTGCATTCTAATTTTAATACTCATTACTCAAGAATCGATCTTAGATATAAAGTGATACTCTAGCAAGACTACATTATGGATTTTCGGTTAAAATAAGCAAATGATTTATGTATCCAATTTCCAATGTTGGCTTTGTTTATTTATTTGTTGTTTAGTGTGTTCATTCCTTGTGTAGTTTTGGCCTACTCATTGCATTCCCATTTGTTGTTCATGAGAGTAATTTAATTAATTTAATTTTAATGAGAGTAATAATAATTTGTTGTTACTTTAATTTATTATTCGCTATCCTATTAAAGGAATGCCGGCAGGCTGCAAGGACTGAAATAATTGTGATTTGTTGTTAATTTTTACTTTCTCCTATATGCGTTAGCATAGAGAAAGTAGGCCCTATTGTAATCATCAAAAAAAAAAAAAAAGTTTTACAAGTTGGTCTAAAAATCCTTTTTAGGGCCTCCTGAATCCAAAAGTGTTTTTTTTTTTTTTTTAACTTTTATGATGCATGTCTGTATATATGTCTGTGTGTATGTGCATTTCACTGGAGACCAAATAGATGGATCAATTTTTATAAAATTTTGTATGAAGGTGTATTTAGCCAATATCTCAAGACTAATTTTTCACTTTTTTTAAATTTTATTTTTTATTTATTTTTATGACCAAAAACATACAAAAATGAAAATTTTCTCAAAAACGGCTTTAATGATTTTGATTAAATTTTCAGAAAAGATGTAAAATATAATTTAAAATATTTTAGTAAAAACTGAAAGTTTGTGCCAATTCATTGGAACCATTTATTTAAATAGTACCCAATCTTTCAATGTAGTTGGTATAAGCTGTAAGTATGTAGCATTTATATTATTATTCATTATTCATTCATAAGACGCCAATTGTCAAGATATGGGCGAATGATTGTAGATGAACGGGTGTCGTCATTGATACTAACTAAGGTCGATTGTTCCTCAGAAAGAGCTATTTACTATAGTCCAATAGCCAGAGCGACTAAGGGACCTACAGCTTTACATGGAATCCGAACCACATAGTGTTGGTCTGATTTTCAGCTAACTGACAAGCTTGACACTCAGTTCTCTTCCCTACATCCTGAACCAGGACTACAATCCAACATAGATACTCCAGATTTCTCTGGTGTGACTAGTGTCCATGTTGATAGAAACCATTGAGTGGACCCCGTGTCAGTAATAAGAGGACCGAGCATAGAACCTATCACCTACAATCTCCTCTACACTTTGTCCTTAAGTAGCTGGGTTAGAGCACTGCGCCACCAGTGCCGATAATTCAATATTGTAAATAAATTTAACAAACCCACTCACTAATACTACACTTTCAGATTGCTGTCTAGTTTAAAAGATAATGATAAGTTACTGAATAAGATACTCAAGGAATACTGAACTTTTTAATTTTTTCTTTTTCTGATACTCCTATTTTCATAAATGGTGAAGACAGAAAAACCTGCAGGATCAAGAGGCATTACCATTAGGGTAATAATAATATAACAGTAAAAGTAAACGTCACACAACACAAATTTATTACAATATAAGTACAAAATGCACAAATATTATGGTGATCGATTTCGGTGAACCACGTTCACCTTCCTCAGACCAGAGGGATTCACAAAAGAGCAAATAAAACTATGGAGATTCCTTTGTGAATCCCTCTGGTCTGAGGAAGGTGAACGTGGTTCACCGAAATTGATCACCATAATATTTGTGCATTTTGTACTTGTATTGTAATATATTTGTGCATTTTGTACTTATATTGTAATAAATTTGTGTTGTGTGACGTTTACTTTTACTGCATATGTACCAACACGTATTATGCTAATTAAAAAACTATTTAATAATATAACTAATTGTTTTCTAGCAGGAATATTATAGTTTACATACTGTATTGTTATTTGTTTTCAGCAAATGTTTATTCGTTATTTTAATATTTATTTAATCTTAAGACACTGATCGTCAAGATATAGGCGAATATGGATTTCGAATGTGTGTAGAATGAGCAAATGTAGTCATTGCTACAAACTAAGGATAACTATTCCTTAGAAAGTGTCATTAATTATTAGCCCAATGACAAATGAACAGCCGGTGGTTATCAGATGATCCTTCTAAAAATGTGTTACGATTCTGATTGGGATCGAACTGAGAATAATTTGAGTAAATAAGAGTTTACATGTTGGTTCTCTAGCAAACTGTTTACTTGTTGGTAACAATCTCAGTTAATAACAGTTGTTGGTAATAACAGTTTAAATAACTGGTTTTGAATTAAATAAGTCTTTAGATTAATTTACCTTCATAAAATAGGTACTTAATTTACCATTATTAATCAGATCAATTAAATATTAATGAAATAATATATTTATTATATAAAAAAAGGAACAATATTTTGAATTGTTCATATATTTGTATTTCAAAAAAGTGAATGAATATTAACTGCATAATATATAACTAACTAGGGGTCACACCCGCATGCTTCACGTGCCAAACCTGTCATGAGCGTAGCGAGTGACACCTCTGCCTTTTGCCTTGGCTGTTGACTTTTGACTACAAATGTTAGTATGTAAACTGTATCATGTGAAATCCTAACCTAAATATCAAACTAACAAATTAAACACCTTTAATCAATTATTTATTACTGTTCTTACTAATATTAACAGTTTTAAATAAACAGTTCCAGTCACTTTTGCTTATCACTACGCTGGATGTCAAATTGTCATGGCATCAACATTCCATGCTTTACAAAATTACCTTCAATTTAAAAAAAATTTTAATTGAAATCCGTTCAGGGGTTGCCTCCAAAACTCAGTGAACAAAAACACTAAACTATTTTAAATATAGGTATAGATATGTTCGTTAAGTCTAAGTTTTAGTTTTAAAATACAAAGAGAAATGTTTTTTGAACTTAATAGGACTACTCTCCTGCTAGAAAGTTGTTTGATTTAATCAATCAAGATCAATATTGATCTTCATTTACATACCATTCGTCTATCAGGCGATATATTTCATTCAAAAACTTTTAAATTGTCCATGGGTGGAAAGAGAGCTGCACCTTAAACCTAGCTATACTTCTGTGTAGGGCATATATTTCCAAAGATGCAGATGGCCAAAAGCAATGATAACTTAGTTAAAAATCAAAATCTTCTTCATACAACGCCAACTAGGCCTAGTTTTAACCAACCCTCTGTTATAGTTCATATTACGGACTATTAAAATGGTTGTGTGACTGTTAAGGTTCGTATTAAGAACCATTTGCAGCGCTTCGCTAAAATGACTCTCCTCCGAGCTCAATAAGAATACTCATACTGAAGATCGAAAACAGCACTAACTACATTTTTATTTACATACACATGCTGTCAGCAGTCAGGTTTTAGTTTCATTGTCTTTAATCAAAGTACGTATCAGATAAACTGACTTTTTGTCAACTGTGTTGAAGTGTAAAGTGAAAAATAATATGCAGTGTTTTTGTACATAATTTTCTTCATGGAAAAATTGTTGCTAAACATTTATACATATTTTTAATCTACATAACATTTTAAACAACTTTGTTAATCTTAGTTTTTCATATTTCAAAAAACATTTTTGCTAACTGAGCCATAACTTATAAAATACACATTTTTATTTATATTTTTTATAATTGCAGCTCAATATCTTAAACACCATCAAAGATAAGAATTCAACTTATTTTTTATTACAGAGCATTTTATTGTTAACAAAATGGTATACAATAAGTTTCAATTACTGCTAAATTTATAATGCTTTCTGTATAAAACCTTATAGAACCTTCGAAAAAACAGTATAACATTTTAGGTGTGTTAGTGCAACAGTGGGAGGGTTAATATCTAAAAAAAATATCCTTAAGTAGATCCAACTAAGTAAAATATCCAATTACATTTTGTGGATCACTTTAAAATCAATCAAATAAATATCATATGTTTGGGAGGGTGAATGAATGAATGAATGAAAAACCAACCAAATAAATATGTACCGTAATAAAACAATAAACATATTCAATTCATATTTAACAATAAACAATACAAAATAGGAAATCTTAAATCTATAAATTAAAAGTTTAATAATAAAAATTACTAAATTAACTAAATTAATAGAATAAATGAATTTGTAGCTAATAAAATGAAATTTTCCACTAAATGTAAATAAAATATCTTTTAAGAAAAAACAAACTAAGAATAACTAAATTTTGAAAAACAGCATAAAACAAAACAAAAATTAAACACAAGAGGAAGTGACTTATATATATATATATATTTCACTCAATTCGCATGCTTCTTTTTTATGAGAAATATTATGTAGCTCTTAAACAATATATAAATTTGTTTATTTTGTTCTAGATAAATGTATTTATTATGTATATCATTCATATTTATACATTATTCAGTTGTTATCGTTTGTTACTGTTATTCTTCTAGTTATTGCTGATTTTGTTTCGTTATGTATGTTTATTTCTATATTTTAAACTGTGATTGATGTTATTGTGGACATTTTAAATTAGGTTAATAATATTAGCATGACTGACGATGCCTATTGTAAACCTATTGTTTATTTAATGGCAAATAAATATTCTTGATTCTTGTGTTGTTCTATTATAACGTTTGTTACATAAACTACTTATATTATGGATTGTGCTATTAATTATAAATTAAATTAAAATAGTAGTTAATGCTAAAAGCTGGGCAACTCCAGATCATTTTAAAAATATTAATGATTGATTAAGTTGAGACTTTCTCCTCAAGACATCATTTTCTATCCTAGGCCTAGTTTACTGTAAAGAACAAGTGCCTACCATTTAAAACTAGCCTATTATTAAATTTAATATCTAAGACTGATGATTAATTAAACATCAATAGCTCTCATTATATTTGAATTTTTGCCTATAAGTACTGTAGTAATAATAACTGACTTTGACATTATTAAAATGACATTGGAATCTAACCTCAAAAAACTATTCTTACCTTCTCCAGTTCTTTTTCTATTTCTGATGCTCGAATCACCAAGGGCCCTCGCACTGCATATTCCATAACCTTTATTGCAGGGTTCATGTTGTCGTAAGTCACACATTTTGTACAAGGTGCCGGTTGAGCTGACATGTTTTTAGAATTCACTGAAGCTGTCGTTGCTTGTAGTAAACTAGGCGACGTTCTACGTGAATTGCCGGAAAAAGGTCGGTTGTTACATGAATTGGGAATTCCCAACCATTCGCACCTTTGAATTACACCTCTCGAACGACTACAAGCTATGTCCCTTGTAACGGGCAAGGCAACCAATCTTAACGATGACATTTTCTATTATATTGATTTCTAGACAAAAGTTATTTTTAAAAATCAGAACACCAGCCTTCGCAAAACAGCATTCACTTTTACTATTATCAGCTGTTAGTTTGTTTGTCCAACAATGACCTTCACTTAATCTCTATAAGCTATCAACACATTTTTATGAACTAAAAAATTAGCTAGATTGGAATATAGTGAGTGATTATACATACTACTAACAATGAACTGATATGAATTAGAACGCAACACAAGTAATACTGAACTGGGGCGCGTTTATTTCAGCATTCAAGTCTTTAGAAATGTTCGATTTTGGCAAATTGCTGCACTGGCGCATTTTGACAACTGGGGCTTGGGGGGGAGTAACTCCGTTATTATTTTGAGTGGGGGGAGAAGGTCTAGTTCAGTCAATAGTTCAAACTTAGTAAGTCTATGAAGCAGAAACGAACTTTGATTAAATGTGAACTTGAGAACTGGTCAGATTCTAACTCAATTTAGTGTGAAATTTAGTGTTTTTTGTTTATAAATATTTCAAAAAATCCTATTTTTTATGTAATTCATAAGATGTCTACAATGTAAATTTATTTTGCCACAAATAACAATAAAATTGCCAATATTTAAAAAATGTTCTCTCTTTCCATTGGGACATCCTGCTTGTTCCATAACTGAAGTAAATAAATATAATTAATTTATTCTTACTTTAGCATTTGACATGAAAAGTTGACAATATTGACATTGCAAACATGATGATTGTAATGTATTTTATGTTGAAAATCAGTAGGTATTAAGATATAATGTAAACTTCAACTTCATAAAGATTTTAAAATTGTACACAAACTAAATTAGCTAAATATCTTTTCTAAAAATGTTTAAACTTTTTATTTTTTAATTAATTCATTTCTGGGCATTTTTGCATAAATTGTTAACTTTTACCCATAAATGAAGAAAAAAAGACAAAAAATGTTGACATTTTCCCCCATTATATTCAAACTAAATTCTTCCTTATATTTTTCATCCAAACTGATCTAAAAACTTAGTTTGTAAATTTGTTTGCAATAAATATTAATGTATTGGTGAATCTGCTAGTGTAAACCGCACCAAAATAGTCCAATGATAGCTATTGCATGTGAAGCACCCCCCTCCCTTCTCGCCCAGCAATGTTGTCAAATATAAATTCCTTGAAAATATTGATGATTTATCTAAACATCTGTTGCAGTAAACAAACACTATAATTTATTATTATAAATCACGGTTATAAGACAGCAAGTATCACACACATCTCCAATGACGGCACAATGGCGAAATAGCAAAATAAACACAAAAATAATGTTCTAATTCCCATAATTATAATTTCAGCTGATAAGTGGTAAATAACTTGCTTAACTTGCAGCTGAATGCTTCTATGTAATTGGTGGATTTAGTAACCAGTATTTAATAGAATAAATAAACCAGCTGATTTTGCCCACAGTCTACTGCGCAGTCTCGTGATACTTAAATAGTTTTCTAAATAGTTACTTTATAATGCATTCACCGACACAACCATGCATTTACAGTAGTAATAATGTTCCCACCCACATACAGTAGTAATAATGTTCCCGCCCACATACAGTAGTAATAGCGCTCCCACACAGCCATATACAATAGTAATAATGTCAACACGCACCAACCCACATACAGTAGTAAAATCGCACCCACACAGCCATTCTAGTACAAAGATAATACTGTCCGCACCCACCCATACACATACAGCAGTAATAGTTCACCCACACAGCAATGCATGTACAGTGGTCATAATAATAATAATGTTTGTGTTATAATGCACATGTTTTGATTATATATATTTAGAGATATAATTACGGATAAAAACAGCTATTTCACTTGATAAACATTATTTAATAGTACATTCTAGAGAATATAAAATATTTATATCATTATAATGCTATAAAAAATTACAGGATTAACATATACCATAGTTAATTTTACCACTACGTTCTAGAGGTCTTTAAATATTATTATACAGCTGGTTTGTAGACAAAATGCCAATTAAATTGACAGTATTGAACATACGCATACTTGTCATAGAAGAAACATGTAGTTGGATGGTTCTCAGAAACGATATGGCAACACCACCTAAAATGTCATCGGACTATTTTGATGTGGTTTACTAATAAAAACATAATGATAGTTAAAGTGTTTACAAAGATTTAATTTTCTAGTCAATATAATATATATATATATATATATATATATATATATATATATATATATATATATATATATATATATATATATATGGACAATCGAAACTGGACATCTGCCTGCAACGAGGGCTTTGAATGGTTGTATAAATCTTCATCTCCATATCTGCTGAAAGGAATTAGACATAAATTGAATGTTTGTTAATAATTTTCAAAGAACAATCAATATTTGTTTTATAAATGTTGAAAATTATTTTGATAAAATTATATTCATTGAAAAAAGGATGTTCCAGAATTTAATGCAGGAGTTATGAATTCAAGACTAAAAAGTATTATAGTTTTTTATCTTGTTTTGTACAGTTTGTTTCTCTTATTATGTTCTAATGGGAAGCGCAGACAAGTGAATATGGTTACCAGACGCTTAGTTACGAAATATGTAACAAGGACACGTAAGGGTCCTGAAACATTTTTCAAAGAATTTGTATCACTGTTTGTTTATTGACAGTCATATTTGACTGAATACAATTTTCCCCTCGTTTTTCTGATAACAAATAAATATTAAAATTTAAGTCCATCATGTTTGAAGTACATACATGACTTCTTTTTTTACTTGGCTAAAATTGAAAACTAGATGTCAGTATGGTGAGACTGATTTTTAAAAAATCATAAGAGTTATAGTTATGCATAAATGATTTCAGGGATGGTTGGGTGGTTAATCACACTCATTCTCCTCTTATATTCGCCTATATTTCTAGATTCTAAAGGCGTCTTATACTTTATCAATATCTTTACATTCAAGAAACTCACATATCTAATAAAACATTGTCAAATAACTACTAATACAAGTCCCCTAAGTACACAGAGCATAAATAAATATTATGCTCATATTTTTATTACTGCAACGAATCGTACCAGTCCTGAGCGAAAAGTGTGTAGTATTCATTTGTAGGTTTATATAATCAAGGGTAGTAGTTGATGATTACTCAATAAACCAAGGCCAACTTGATATCTGTTTACACTTCGCAGTATTCACTTCCCTGCTTTGTTGTATTTTAAATTTCTGTTATATATCAACTAGAATTCAGAACAAATTGTGTAATGAATTAATTATTGCTGAGATGCAGGACATACTCATGATTGTTTCTTGCAACCTATAAAACGGCTTTGACCTTGATCGGCATTCACAATAACAGAGTGAATTTAGGTGCAACAGATTAATGCCTCTTTTTTTCAATTACAGCAATAAATATGGAGAACTCACATGTTATGACAATATACATGGCGAACGAAAATATATTTTTATGATTCAAATTTTTTTATTTAAACTTGATTGACTCCTAAGTTACATGACTCCCACCTACAACTCACTGTGCTGTAGCTGACCCACACCTACAAGCTACTGTGATATACCTGACTCCCACCTACAATTCACTGAGATGTACCTGACACCCACTTACAACTCATCGTGATGTACCTGGCCCCCAACTTCAACTCACTGTGATGTACCTGACCCCCACTTTGATATACCTGACCCCTACCTACAACTCACTGTGCTGTAGCTGACCCACACCTACAAGCTACTGTGATATACCTGACTCCCACCTACAATTCACTGAGATGTACCTGACACCCACTTACAACTCATCGTGATGTACCTGGCCCCCACCTACAACTCACTGTGATGTACCTGACCCCCACCTATAACTCACAGTGATGTACCTGATTCCCACTCAAGGTTCTTATACAAGAGGTTGTCTTATACAAGTATGCATTCATATCGCGCAGGTAGCAATTACGTCATAGGGAGGCCTTAGCTGTGTTTTTTCTACCTTCACTTGTAAACAAAAAAACTGGAACAACGTAAAACAGCTGATATCTGTTGTTGATTAATCCTGAGTGTGGTGTTTATACTGTGGCATGGCTTTGTTTTGAATAATTGTGAATTCATATGACTTTGTTTGTGAAATGCCTGAAGTGAGTTGTGCCGTTGCAGTTTGTAATAATAGCATTATAATATTAAAATCAGAAATTTAAATAATTCCAAAATACTCTCGAAAGCAATAAAGTAATGGTTATTAGTGAAGTTTTAATTGTTCAGCATGCTGTGTTGGAGGCACAGAGTAAGTAGTACAACAGTAAGTAATTAATACTCTGTGGTCGGAGGTCTCCCTGTGATGTCACAACTCGGCTTATATAGATCATATGAGAATGAGACAACCTGTTGTATAAGAACCTTGACTCCCACCTACAACTCATCGTAATGTGCCTGACCCCCAACCATTAACGTAGCTTTTATATAACCTTGAAATATTGTAGTTTATGGTGCTCATAACTCACATATGTGATTAGTGCAAAACCTTTTTATAAAATTTTATTTTTAATATATTACAAGCATGTTTAAAATTATGTTCTATAAAATATTGCTATCCGCATTGACTTACTGATGGATTTATTTCAAGGAATCCAGAGAGTAAGCTATTTTGGGCCTCTGGACTGCATTTATTTATTTTGAAAGTTTTTTTTAGAAGTGAGAATATGGGACTTGATGAAATTCACTGTAATATACCTTTTTTGTGCAACAAGAATTACCGGCTCCCTAAAGTAAATAAAGCGATTTTTGGTCAATGCTTTAAATACTTGGGTCCTCAATTTTTTAACCAATTGCCAACTGAATTAAAGTCATCCATGTCACTCAGAAAATGTTGTAAAAACACAATTACTTGGCTTTCTCAGATATATGATGTTAGTTTCTTATTTAATGTTTTATCTTGAATTAAAAAAGTTATTTTTAAATAAAAAAACATTGTCTGCGTCGGACCAGACGGGGGAAGTTATACCGTAGACCTTCTATTATCTATATATATATATAAAATCCAATGTATGTTTGTTTGTCTGTCTATCCTTTATGCGCTACCAAACCGTCCAGCCGATCACCATGAAACTTGGGGAAGTTGTTCTATATATCCCAGGGAAGGTTTCTGTCCTATTCCCGTTTCTTTAATCCCTCAGGGCTCCATCCCTTGGACTTCTAAAGTTTCAATGTTAATCAAATAGCAGGATGCATGAAGGTAAAATAAGTCAAATATAAAAAGAATATCAGCTGTGGGTTTTAAATATGTCAAAATTATACTGTTTATATTTTTATGTTTTGATTTCTTGTGAAGCTATATTAATTGATTGATTTATTTGATTAACAGCTGTTAAATAAAAAAAACAATCGATTAATCGATAGTTCTTAAAAATTTGTTCTTAATTTTCAGCGTGACGCGGTTTCTCGACCAACATCCCATCCCAAAGTGTCTAACGGGCGCAAAGAAGTATAACTTCAATAATTTGCTTCATATTAATGTAATATTGTTTAGTCTTAAAACAGCTGGCCACATTACTAGTAAAAGTGGTCAGAAAAAGTTTTATATAATTTCTGTATTATTGTACATGTTTATTATAAATGGAAGTAAAAATCATTACTCACTATCCAGTTGATCTTAGATTTGCAATACAAGTCATGTTTCTGTTTGGTCAAGAATTTATTCCAAGTTTATGTCAAATTCATGCTTAGAGATGATACCAGGTTAAAATTTTTTGTTTTGTAGAACTATATAGATTTAAACAGTCTTTGTAGCTTAGTACTGTTACTTGGGGGAGTTATGTTGTAGAGGTGGTTAACATTGTTTATTACTGCAGTATCCATCGTGGGTGGTGGCCAATGTAGGATGTTTTCTGTAGGGAGGAATACCAGGCTAGTCAGTTTGTTGAAAACCAAACCAATACTCAATGGTTCAAATATTACAAAACCGTATGCCCCCGTAACTAACTTATCTATGGCCGATTAATACTAGCCCTTTTTAAAAATCGGTCAAAATTAGTTATTAACAATGAATACACTTGTTCAACTACACTCATTCGCAACGTTTATTCATCCATATTTTGAACAATGGACATCATAAATATAAATAACTTATTAAGGACAGAATTTTTATATGGTGAATCATGGTTGTTTAACATTATTTTAAACATTTCATTAATAAACCATGCACAGAATTTTAACTTGGTGGGACTCGAACCTGGATCTAGTACATAGCGTTGACTTTGTAATGATGACCCACTCGCTCTCCCACACAGTAAAATGGTGATGGCACTCCGCGCACCCACACACATACAAAGGTATTGCCCCCCACCCACTCTCCCATACATGTATGGTGGTATTGTACATGTATGAAGATATGGGAACGCAATTGCCACAGTATTAGAATATATGGATGGGAAGTCCATTTCCACTCACTGTGCGGCTGTACAGGTGGGTGAAAGGACATTGCCACTGTATGTGCATTCCCATTACTGCAATACATGTATGGGTGGGGTGGGAAGGCCTTTAGCACTGTGCATGTACGGGTCATCAGGAGAGCCATTACCAACACTAAAACATGACATTACCCAGTCCCACCGTAATTGTGAGTGGCTTAATAAACTGTAAGTTTATTGGTAATTACACTCACTGAATATGTATAGGTTGGTGAGAGTGTCAGTAATACTATGTATGAATGAGTGGATGGGAGGAGGGTCATTGTCACTCTACATGTAAGGGCGGCTGGAAAGGTCCATTGTCACTGTACGTGTAAGGGTGGGGGTGGTAACGCCCATTGTCAGTGTACGTGTAAGAGCTGATGGGAACGCCCATTGTCACTGTACGTGTAAGGGCACGTGGTAACGTCCGTTGTCAATGTACGTGTAAAGGCAGGTGGTAACGCCCGTTGTCAATGTACGTGTGAGGGCGGGTGGTAAGGCCCATTGTCACTGTACATGTAGGGGTGGGTGGTAACGCCCATTGTCACTGTACATGTAAGGGCGGGTGATAACGCCCATTGTCACTGTACGTGTAAGGGCGGGTGGTAATGCCAATTGTCACTTTACGTGTAAGGGCGTGTGGCAATTCCCAATATTACTGTACGTGTAAGGGTGGGTGGTAATGCCCATTGTAACGGTACGTGTATATGTGGGTGGTAACGCCCATAATGACTATACCTGTAAGGGTGGGTGGAAAGGGCCATGTACCAGTGAAAATTAATCATCTATAATAACTCATTTCCAAATTAACTTACAAAATGAAATAAAAACAAATCATGAAAGATTCTAATGTTCCAGATTTCCCGAGAAAAAATGATGTTGCTGCCTTCCGGCTAAAAACAGAACCCGATTGCCTTGGAAAATATCTTCATCATTTTGGAACATGAAAATCCAAATTGTGTTTTATGTAAATCATATGAGCTTATGAACTAAAACTATATTATGTATTGTGACATCTAGAGTGGCCTCTATCCTGGGAACCGGTGATGCGGAAGTAATGGATGGGTCGCTGACCACCTACCCTGCTTGTTTACAACCTTTGGGGCACAATGGCTTACGCATGAACGCCCCTCACCTCTTCAATGGACTTCTAGAAGGTTCTAGGTTGACGAGCCAGCTCTGTCATGGAACTTCGGGCGCAGGGGAATTCAAGAAGCTTCTAGATGGAGACCTGCAGGTGATATATACGGCCCGGATACCAGCGCCAGTCAGTCAGTCAGTCAGTCAGTCAGTCAGTGAGTCTAGAGCCTACAGCCCGGGTGTTTGCAGCGACAGTGAGCGTGAAGTGTCCGAGTATAGTGAAGTGGTCTACGGAGAAGTTACCGGTGAGTGGTTCGTTGTGGGGATCAACGAAGGAGCAGTGCGGTACTTGTGGACGACTTCTGAAGGGACACTGAAGAAACTGTGAGTGAACTGTTAGCATTGGACTGTAGGTAGTAGGGAATCTAGTAAAGTCACTTCGTAGTCAGTAATTGTAAATAATAGTAGGGAATCTAGAAAAGCCACTTTATAGAGCTAGGAATTGTAATTAAAAGAAGGGAATTTAGTAAAGTCACTTTGCAATTAGTAGTTGTAATTGATTGCCATTTATTGATGCCATCGAAGATTGTAATTATAGATTAGTTTAACTGTAAAAGTAGGCCTAATAGTAAATTGTACTTTTCACAATAGTAAAGTTAAGGAAATAATCCATTTAATTATAATAAGTTATTTTATATATTCAATAAATTTAGTAATTGTTTAGTATATCGTGTTGCTTATTTGTAAAACCCACATAGTGATTAATTATTTATAAATTAGGACGTATAAAAAACGTCACAGTATTGTCGAATGTTAACAAAAAATAATTTATATTATAGATATTGGGAAGCCAGATCATTAATGAGTTGATAATTTTTTTCTCAAATACGTTGCTGTTTAATAATAATATATATATAATTTTTTCATTAGCTTGATTTAAGATAATAATATTATTACTCTGTAGTTTTTAAAGTTCATTAGTTCAGAAAATCTGGGATGAATTAATATTTGATAATATTTGAGACTTGACGCTTCTGAGTGTTTCGTTGGACAACACCGTGACCCGCATGAACACAACACTACAGCACAAATGTACTGCAGGGATTGCCTATACTCAAAATGGTGCGGCGTAGCATTTGATAGCCACTATTTTGATTCGAAGTACTAAAAGGTTAAAGAGAGTTATAAATATTGGGCTGGACAGAAAGTGACTTGCGAGTTATATTTAGAGCATATGGGGGTTTATTAATGGATGGGAATCGCTCCACCGCTAAGTAGCCGTAAATCACGCATGTGGCCATCTTCCGCACAGTCTTTAGTTGAAAAAATCCTGTAATGAATGTTGTACAAGTTTGTTTAATTGTTATTTATTGTTTACATTATTATTCATTGAGTTGTTGTTGTTTCCAATTGTTATTTGAATAATTCAATTTAATCATTATCATCAATGATTTAACGAATCGTTGATTCATTAGTGGTGTTAATGACGTAGTAGGCGGGGATTAAATGGAATTACACAGTGGGGAAAGATATATATCACTTCCACCACTCAGTGCATCTCTCGCACAGGTGCATTAAGAAGGTAATTTTCTTAGCGGCCTATTTATACATTTTAGTTTTCACATCTTGCCTAAGTGTATGAAAAAAACTCTTCGCGTTTGGCTACATTTGTACCAAGTTCAAATAAAGAGTTCAATAAATAATATATGAGAATCTAGAGTGGGTCTTGCTATAAAACATGGAAACAAGCACCCAGATAAATTCACCAATTAGTATTCAATGTTAAGTAAACGTCACACAACACAAATTTATTACAATACAGGCACAAAGTTATTTTGTGCTTATATTGTAATAAATTTGTGTTGTGTGACGTTTACTTGTACTGTATATATACCAACACGTATTATACGAATTAAAAAACTATATTCAATGTTATTAAACCAAACTAAGCCCCATTTGGAAGAGTACCTCAGCCCGGGAAGAATTATTGTTGTCAATACGTACTTTTTAAAGATGAATTCAAGGCCTTACTTCAATACTTACACAAGTTCGTTTGGGTATTTTTCCATAGAATATTTTGCATGAAAATTTTTTCGCATCCAAAACCTCAGGCTTGGATCTTCTTCACCACTGTTCCCATACGTATCTTTCACTTTCACTAACTCACCCTAATTTAAGAAGTTCCTCCCCCCCCCCACTTCTACAGCACATTCTTCTTGTAAAAATAATGAAAGTGTCATATAAACATAGATCCGAAAACGCTTCGTTAGCGAGTTACAGATAGCGATATATTTCAGCATGATTCCTGGGCTAAGATGAAAGAAAGCCAGACCGAACTTGTGAAAAGGTAAATTAAGTAAATAATTTGTTTGCATCTTATGTATTTTGACTTGGAAAAGCTAATAAAATTGGTTTCAGAACTGTAACTTTAAATGTTTTTTGGTAATTCGAAATTAAATGCAAGGAATTTGGGCATGAAACCCAGTTTTTTAAAGTTTGGCTTACAATAAATTTCCTAAGTGGGTAATAAATAAATAAAATCTTCAAACATAGATTGTAGGGATTTTATTTATAATGTGTATTCTGGTTTACACGTAAATTAAAAACCATTTGAATTTTTTATCATACAACAAAATTTACTATTTATTTGTCCGGTTGCTTTTAGTTGTAGTACAGAAGAAGTTAGACTACCTACTAGTGTTAACGTAATCAGACACCGAGGCCGAAGGCCGAGGTATCGCGAACGCAGCGAGTACTATCAACCAGCATTACCGAGGTGATAAGAGCGTAGCGATCGACAGGGTTGGCACGCGAAGCGTGCGGCTGTATTTCCTAGTATCAAATGTAATAATCGATTATTATGATTGTTTTGAACATTGGTTACAACCGTAATAGTTTGTTTATAGTTTAATAGAAGCATGGTTCCCTTTTGCAACGTTCACGTAGTTAGAAAGTCATACATAAATACACATCCAATTTCGCCTTGAGAAAAGGTCAAGCTAGAGGCTAAATATAGGGTTATGTTTAGTTGTGTTAAGCTATGGCATCATTAAAGAAATCTATTATTTAATAAAGATATTTTTCTAAACAAATACTTTCTTAGTTTAATTTAAATTGAACAAAATTATTTATTTCCGTAAGTGTGATGGAAGTTTACTAAAATTGTTATGACTTTAGACATAACAAGATTTTCATTTTAGTTGTTTTGTTTTGTCACAGTTGTTCTGTGAGCTACAGAACTACTATAAATCCAGCATGATAACTATGCTGAGCTGCTCAATAAGTCAACTTTTAATGGATTTAGCATGAATAAAAATGTCAATTAAAAGAGATGGAACCGTTAATATTTTTAAGTTACAGAACATCTCGGCATACTAGATTCTAGCCTAGTTGTGTATGTAGCCCTTTTCTGTAACTTAAAAATAGTTTATAAATTCTGCTTTCAAGGCCCACTCCGTATTGTAATAATTGAATATTTTCGTCTGATTCTATGAAACAGCCAGATTAATCTGTAGAGAAGATTAACTAAAAATGTCGAATTAATTAGAAATAAACGGAGGATGCGCTTTGCTAGGCCTTCCTTTACAAAATCAAAATTCTCGTCTAGTCAGAATTAATTATAAAATATCAAACACATCCCTGACTAATTGAAATATCGATCAATTTTTAAATAATTTACCAAGCTGAATGTAGCACTTTCATTATCCTTAAAAAACGCTAATAAAAATATGTAATAGTCACTTCTTCATTTGATTTACACTTATTTATTTATTCACATTAATACATGTATATGTCCGTTTATGCACTGGTTTACAGAGAAGGAGTTCAGATGTTAAGACAATCGGTCGTTTTTTTTAAGAATTGATAAAACTCAACGAGCCAATCATATGTAAGTATTTTCATCGCGCGCTTTTAGAGCGGGAACATCCCTCAATCCCTCTCGCTTTCTTTGCTCATTATAGCCTCCGATATATATAGATCGTTGATAATAGCTCAACTAGTGGTTGGAGATGGCGGCCGAAAATTTTGCTCCAACACTTTTTTTCTAAATTCGACACAATTACACTAATTTAACTAACTTGAGCTATTGCGATTAACACATAAAAGTATTCGCGAGTGTTAGAATGTTGTTTCTTCAACTCTGTTTAGGTAAGTTTCCTTTTATTTTACTTATATTTCCAAATTAGGCTTGATGCTAATATAGGCCTACTTGTATATTTAATATACTATCTTATGTTTAAAATATATCTGTAACATTACTTCCACTGCACTCTAAACAAAATATATAAATTGATAAAGAGAATTAATTGAAAATATAGTCACATATAAATACCAGTAATTTTAGGTTCTTCATTGCAAAAGTGTTAATTTTAGATATTAGGTAAATATCCATTTTCGCGTACAACTTCCGCTGAATTTAATTGCGGACTTCCTTAACGTACGGGTTTTACCAAGATTTATGTACGCAAACTTGTGAACTTTATTTGATTGTTGGCAACAATCGTGATGAACTTATCGTCATAAAATGCAGCTTTACGATAGTGTAATACTTAGGGTAGGCCTATATTTATTTATTCGTTTGTATCTTTCGTGTTATATCAGTCATGTTCTATTATAATTGGTTTTTATTTTACTTGTAGTCGCAACTGTATATGGACAGTCGAAACAAGTGTATTTTTGGGAAGGTATTTTAGGTCACTTGATTGTTGTATGCTAACTTTGTGTATCAAAGTAATTAATGTTTCCTTATTGTTTATATTGCACAAAATATAAAATATTATTCTATCGAGATTTCTGCAATATTACCCAATTTGTATTGTAATCTATGGATGTACAATTATGGTAATATTTATTAGTGCTGTTAGAATTTCATTTCTAAGTAAACAATGGTAGTTAATTTATATCTTAAGCATTTTACTAGGGAAATATTGATGTGGGACAACACCAAGGTAAGTAGAATTATAAGATAGGGATCATGATGACGTCATTGGAGAGAACAGCTGACTTTTAGCCGGAGCTGTCACTGTGCTTGAGGAACAGTGTTATAAACGACACGAGACCTTACAGAGAGGAATTGATCCCCCACTCCAATTTGCGAAAATTGCCGAACGTGTCCGATATTAGCCGATTCGAACATTGTTTTGTTGTACTACGATAACTAATCAGCTGACTTTGATAAACATGTCCAGTCAGATACTCAGAACAAATGATTCCCCCGTCACTTGTTCAGGAGGGGGGAGGATCATTTCCTCTCTGCAAAGTCTCATTATAACGACTTGCAAAGTATCAGTAACGCTACGATAACCTAATATTTTTTCTTAACATTAATTTTACAGCTGATTTCACACATTAGTGTTTCTTATTTATTTACTATTTATTTTTTAAAAAGCTATATTGTCGATAATTAACATGTTAGATTAATTTAAGACTAACATCATAAATTAAATTAATTAACTCTCCAATGACGTCATCATGATACCTACCTTATGTTATTCTATTTATCTTGGGATCACACAAGTAATTTTACTCCCCCTCCCCCGCCCTGCCCCAACCTTTAAATTGAAGGGCTTGTTAATAATAAACCTAAAGATCTGTTAATATATAAAACTTCAGTTTCCTACATTAAAAAAATAATATGTTAAAGCTAAATTAGGATTTTATAGGGTAGAGGTAAAAAAAGGTGAGGTTAAATTACTCAAAACAGTTTTTTGAGAAAATTAGGCCTAGGCCCTATAAGGTTACAATCAATACCTGAGATGATTGTAACTGTCAATAAATTAACTTGGATGAATTTACTTATAAATAAGGAGGATGTACATTCTTAAATAGTATGGTAATCATAGCTTACAGGATGAGTGGGTGGGGTGGTTACTAGTTATTACTGTTTAAAGAAGGTGGTTGTAAACATTGATAGTCATCATAGTGTATAAGGTGGGTAGGAAGGTACACAGTTTTTAAGGTGGTAAGGTATATCATCAAGAGTCATCATAGTGTATAGAGTGGGTGGGTGGCATGCTATACAGTTTTTACCTTATAAAGTGGGTAAGTGCAATATCTACAGTGATTATAGTATATAGGTTGAGTGGGTAGGATGGTATACAGTTTTTACCATTTAAAGTGGTAAGGTATATCATCAAGTGTCATCAAAGTGTATAGAGTGGGTGAGTGGAATGCTATACAGTTTTTTACCTTATAAAGTGTAATATCTACAGTGATTATAGTGTATAGGTTGAATGGGTTGAATAGTTTACAGTTTTTGCCTTATGAAGTGGGTAGGTGTCACAATCAGTAGTCTATACAGTGTTTCAGGTTATAAGGTGGGATAGTACACAGTTTTTACCATTTCAGGTAGGAAGTTGTCATCATCTATAATCATCATAGTGTATAGGATGAGAGGGTATGATGGGAAAGAGTTTCTACCATGTGAATCAGGAAGGTATTATCACCAATAGTCTACATTGTGTATCGTGTGTGTGTGTGTGCGCGTGCACACGTGCGTGTGTGTGTGTTTGTGTGTTGGATGGCATACAGCTTTTACCTTATAAAGTGGGTAGGTGTCATCACATTGTATAAGGCAAGTTTGTGGTACGATAAATAGTTATTACCATACATTGATTTATCATTTATTATAATTATCTTACCAATTCATAATACTGTATATGATAAAAACTATTGACTGTTGCATACCTTTAAAGATAATTTTTATTTACTGTCTTACCAAGTCACTGTATTCACTATGATGATAATTAATCATAATGTCTATGCACTTTATACAGTAATAACTACTTACCATCTCACTATATTGCCATCATATACATTTACATCATTTACACTATGATGAACAGGGATGATAACTTGTACGCTTTTATACCAATATTCAAAACTATGGACAGTAAGAACGACCCACTGTTGTATATGGTAAGGATAACTCATATGACAAAAATCATAAATAGTGGACTGTTATGCTTGTAAAAAGTTTTCTTTATTTTGATACATGAATTATGCCCAGTTTTCTGGTGCAGTTCAGATTGGCTCACAGCCTATATGCCTCATTGTATAACACACATAGTTATGTTTATCATAAATAAACATATGTTCATGAAAGATTAAACAGTGTATTTGTACAGGTTGAATGGTCAAGTCATAAAAATGTATGCATATGTGTGTGTGGTTTAAGGTGGTGCAATCGTTTTTCAGTGAGTTAATTATTTTCCAAATTTGTATATTCAAAATTAGTTATATGTACCTTCCCTTGAAACAGGAAAATATATCAAAAATGTTTTTAACCGCTACACTAGAACTTGTGGCCTTATGAAGCGATGAATTTAGTTGATTTTAAATCATCATTAAGACAAAACAGTTTGAATTACAAATATAATTTTGTATGACTACCTTTTTCACGCATAACTGAAGGGAGATGTTTTTCATTTAAAAAAAAAATTACAAATATTTATAATTTAAAAAGTAAAAAGGGGTATTTTTCACCTTTAAAATTATAAATATTTGTAAATTTTTTAATTATGTATCCCTTCAGTTATGCGTAAAAAACTTAGTTATAAAAAATTAAATTTGTAGTTCAAACGGTTTTGTCTTAATGCTGATATAAAATCAGTAAAATTCTTCTCTTCAAAAGGCCACTAGTTCTAATGTAATGGTTTAAACAATTTTTATATATTTTTCCTGTCCAAGGGAAGGTACATTAACTAATTTTTATTACAAAATTGGGAAATAATTAACTCACCGAATTGCACTAAATTAAGGGGGTTGCCAAGACATGTATGTTTGAAGGGTGTAGTGTTGATCCTTAACTAGGATGGGTTAGTTAGTCATCAAGATAGTGAGTTTAGGAGGAATGGGACCAATGTGGGAGGAGTTGAGTATGTGTGTAGAGTGGGTGGAGTGCCTTAAGTGTGTTGCTGTATGTGTGCACAGTGGAAGGACTCAACTATAGTAACATCATTATTGCAACCTAACATAATCCATCTATTCAATTTTATGTTTCAAGATTTACTGTGGGTTGAATGAAAATTATAAATCGTTTATGAAAAGGCCTTAATAGTTTTAATTTCTGCTTTGAATATTGCCTTTACATTGATATTGAAAAGGTACTCACATTTACAAGGTCTGGTTGAAAGTCTCCTTGTGGGAGCCAGTCAGGTCAGTTGAGTTGAGCACACTTTCATAAAGTTTGTTCACATTCGTTTGTAACTAACGCTGCTAATTTAAGTCATCCAGTTTAATGATAACAAAAGTAAGGCTATTCAATTGCAAACAATTATATTGCAGAAAACCTCCAGGTGTATGTTTCTTATATAGAACATCACATATAGTGAAAATTACATTCTAATATTAGGTACAGGTACTAAAGTATTTTCTTTCTATTCTAATAAAGCTGGTTAAGAATTTTATATTCTACAATTAATTACCTATAGTAAGCTGCTAGCCCAGTTTTCAATAAAGACTGTTAAGTATGAAGGATTGGTAACTGTTTGTACTCTTACACAGACTAAAATAAGATTGGTGAAACTAATATTAGTTTATTTTTTACAGAAGCAGTGCCGGAGGCTGCTGTAAGGTAGGTGAAATCCCCAACCTCTTTTTACACTTTCTGTTAACATCTTACATCTACATTTCAATGTCAGGAGGTGCTACCTTCGGCTAAAGCCATCGGTGAAACACGTGAATCTCCTGATGCACTCTGACACTCATCAAGCCTTCTTCAAACACCTGTATTTTTTTTACACCTTTATACTACCAGTAGTATTTTGGTGTTGACTTTTCCTTAGCTGCGTAGGCCCTTTAGCTTTAATTTTTATTTTATTTTTTATTTTTAATTTGATGATTTCACATGGTTGACTAGAGACCATGTAAGACAAGGCAACTTAGACGAGGCCGTGAGTGCTATGGGGGTCACGGATGTCATAGCCCTGGCTCAGGAGCAGAGAGATAGTGTGATTCCCCACAGTACTCATAAGCGCGCTCTTATTTTGTATATACATTTTTATGCCACATATTTCGATTCCAGGCCAATATCGTCCCGCTGTCTTGTTTTGGCCTTTATCTATATGGATGCTAAAGGAACTGAACTCTTAAAAAAATTAGCCTTGTTTTGTTTTCATCCAAGAAATGTTTAGTACTGTAGTCACTTAATAAAGTGATTAATTTTTCTTAATAATTGTAAATATATTTATAGGGAGTAAACTGTTTATTGGTAGTTTGATTCATGTCGAAGGAAGATAGTGTGTGTTTCTAACTTGCAATTATAAATGTGCACGTTTATTAGAAATGTTATAAAAATGTATACTTATATAATTTTTGTAAAATTTATATACTTCTTTAATTTATCAGTTCCAAGGTGTTCATAGAGAATTTAGATTAGGCTCCCTGACACCACAATGGCGGTGTCTTATTTTGTTGATTTTTTGTATGTATTGTATGTTTTTTTCCTTTCAGTTAGGTAGAAGAGGATCAACTTTAGTTATGATAGAGTTGAAAGTTTATTAAATTTTAACGTTCACAGGCATATATATATATATATGAACTATTATTTTGTTAGACAGTTTTTCAGGCACTTAAAAGTAGGACTTTATTTTATAGGAACATTTTCAGGCAAAAGAAGCAGAAAATATTATTTTATAAAAAGTTTAATTTCAGGTATTTAAAAGTAGGACATTATTTCATAGGAAAATTTTCAGGCATAATTTTTTAAAAACTTTTCAATTATAATCAAAACACTGATAAATTCTAATTTTAATATTCATATTAATTAATTGATTTTAAAAATTCATATTAATTGATTTTGGTCAGAATCAACGAGAGATTAGTTAGGCATTTCTTCCTGATTCACCGTAGAACTTCCAGATCTTCCAGAACGTCCTAGGTACTGTGTGCATGGTTTTTATTTCCTTTTTGCATGTTAGATTAAGCATTCCTTAGCTTTTCGTGACGGGTTTAATTATTAGTCTGTGTCACTGATAGATATAATTTTTAGTTTAAAGTATGAGCTTAAAAATGATCTACTGCATTGATTGTCTGTAAGGGTTAAGAAAATGTTTAGGGGGTGTTTTTGTTTTTTTGATTTCAGACAGAGCAAATACCAAGTCACAAAGTTAACTTCAGCCTGTGGTCACACAAGACTGAGGTAAATATAAATTATTTTAATGTTTTATAAATATATTAAATTGAATATGAAGTTTTATATTCACTTGTTATATTATAATGCCTAGTGGAGTGTTGCCTTTCTGACAACTTTGGTTTCAAGGAATGTACCTGATTTATACAATTGAAAATTAATTAGATGTAAATTTGCATTCATTTTTAAATGTGCAAATTATGTACATGCCTTAAAACCGAATATATATATATATATCTTTTTTATATCTTTTTTATTGAAGTGTTTTTTACGTTTAGCCCCTGGAGAGGCATCCAACTGGTATTGGCAAGAATACAAGTTAAGTTACTAAGTTAGGAGTTTTTCTGAGAATCTGGTTATAATTGTGATATTGATGGAAGGAACACATGCCACTGAATTAGAAACAACTTTCATTAGAATTGTTTTTAAGCAGATTTTTCCTTTTTCGAATGTCTAATACAAGTGTAAATATATGATTGTGTTAATAAGTTAGAAATCAGAATTTTGTCTGTATACAATATAAAAGTTACTTTATATAAATTGCTCTGATAGGTTGAAGGCCTTACTGATTTACAACTTTAGTTAGCTTTTTATATAATAATCGTTACCAAATTTCTAATCCTTCTTGAATTCCAGTCCTGGAGCGTTGCTGTCATATGGCCACCGAAATGATAAATCAAGGTAACACCCTTATAATTTAATTATGCTAGTTTATATACATCAGACTAATCCTAAGTTCAAGCAATATATATAAACAGTTTAGTTGCTTATTCACTTTGTATGTGTTCAAATTTGTTGAAGGGTGGAAATGTCCAGTTTGCATACTATAAATTGACATTTTTTATTCCATTATATTTTTGTGGAATTTGGAAGAAGTTATACACATAATTAATTGTTATTTTCTTTGATTACTATAGAGGATTACACCCACAAGCTTTGATTTACATATCGGTCAATTTTTGTTTAATTGTAATATATCTGTACAAATACCCCTTTTTTTCAGACTTGGATATAAGATTAGGTTTCTTACTAGCTTAGTGGTTAGCAGTCTGTTTCATATGCTGAGAGTTATGAGTTCAAATTCCGGGAGGTCCACTAAAATCTTCCACCTTATCAATCAATAAGTAGATTGTAGTTTTCACAGTTACGGTTACTCATAATGTTGAGTTTTTTTATGAAAGAAACAAAATTATTCATGAAGTTTACTCTTAATATATTTAACTAAAGATCAATTTAATTTTTGAAAGAGAACCAAATAGATTTTGTAAAATCCATAAAAGTAGTTCATTTGTTTTTTAAAGGGTACAACAAGGATTTACTGATTTTAGTCTGTATTTAAAAATATCAATTCACAAACCCATACCTGCAGCAATAGTAAAACTACATGTGCTACAAGTAACACGGAGTACTTAGCTCGGTGTAAAATTAACGCTGACTGGAAGTAGTAAATACTATAAAACCAAGTTGTATATTGGAGAGATAGGACATCGGCAAACTTACCTTAGAAGACAAGTTCACTGACACCAGAGTAGTAGTAACATACACAAAAGAAGCACAAAATCAAACAAATTTTCTGTACTACCGGCACTTTCTTCAGGTGAGTAGAGAGAGAGAGAGAGAGGGGGGGGGGAGAGAGGGAGAGAGAGAAGTAGAGAGAGAGACAGGGAGAGGGGGAAAGAGAGAGGGATAGAGAGAGAGGGAGAGAGAGGGAAATGTCCAATATTTTTTACACCACTTTAAACTAGTTATTATTATAAAGTATTATAAGTATTATTACTTATTATTATAAGTAAAACAAAAGAAAATTATTTAAAACTACTATTATCAGATCCATTTCTAACATTTCTTCACAATTTTTCTAATCTAATATTTTTTCTCAAAACATATTACAGAAAACAATACAGGTTGGTCAGAGCATTTTTAGAACATAAATACAGTATTTTTAATTTTTCCTTCTTTGCAATATTCTGCGTCTTTTTTGCTTAATTTTATTCGTAATGTCTCGTAAAAACAAATTAAAACCAGCAACAAAAACACCAAAAATAACAATTTAGAAAGTTTAAATGCTACTCACATTCATATAAAACAACATAGCCAATAATACAGGGTGCGGCAGCATAACTTCCTTTTTTAAAATGCGCGCCATTCAGTTAGTTGATGTCATAGCGGAGCGCTAGTGGTCTCGTTCAAGAAGGGGTATTGTAAAGTTTTGTCCCGACACGGTTCAGTCGCCATCATGCGTTGGAATAGTGAGGAGCGTGCCTTTGCCGTTGAGGCCTACTTTTCAAGCAGATGTTCGGTTATTGCAACACAGCGTGCATTTCGGAATCGCTTTAATTTAGCCCCGTTGGCTCCTGTCCCAGACCGCAAATCAATTGTTACATGGGTCACTACATTCAGACAAACTGCAAGTGCGACAAAACGAAGAACTGGAGTCCCTCGGCCCGTTAGATCACCTGAGAACACTGAAGCAGTGAGAGCGTTAATGTTGTGATCACCATGGCGTTCTGCGCGCAAACACGCATCTGCCCTTGGACTATCCGATCGTTCTGTGAGAAGAATTCTTCGTGATGATCTTCATTTTCATCCCTATAAGATGGCGATAGTGCAGGAACTTTCAGAACGTGACTTCAATTCTCGGATGAACGCGTGTGAGCTTCTTCTTGATGTCGCTCCCGAGGGTGCAATTGTTTTTTTAGCGATGAAGCCCATTTTCATTTGTGTGGGTCGGTTAACAAACAAAACATGTGCTACTGGGCTGACACCAACCCTCGAGAATTGCATCAAAGGCCTTTGCATTCACCCAGTCACAGTGTGGTGTGCAATTTCCTCAGCTGGAATTATTGGTCCCTGGTTTTTTGAGGCAAATGAGGTTACAGTGACAGTAAATTCGGACCGGTATGTAAACATGCTACAGAATTTTTTTTTCCCACGGCTAGAAGAGTTGGATTTGGGGGACACTTGGTTCCAACAAGACGGTGCAACAGCACACATTTCAAGTGCATCGATGGCTGTTTTGAGGGAACACTTTCCAGAGCGCCTTATCTCAATTAGAGGCGATTTGGAATGGCCGGCACGCTCTCCCGATCTGTCCCCTTGTGATTTTTTTTCTATGGGGTTTTTTGAAAGCCCATGTTTATGTGAACCGTCCAAGAACCCTACAAGATTTGAAGATCAACATCCAAGAAGAAATTGCCAACATAACACCTGCTATGCTAACAAGAGTCATGACAAACGCCAGAAATCGGTTTACGCAACGTATGGAGAATGAGGGACGTCACCTAACAGATTTGATCTTCAAAACAATGTAAATAAAAACTTTAGACATGTACCTACATTATAAAAAATAAATAAATATTTTCCGATGCAAACAATAGTTTTTATTGAGTTTTGAAAAAAGGAAGTTATGCTGCCGCACCCTGTACAATACTGTAGATTTTTTTAGAAATTGTACAATTTATTTTAAATGTAACACATAATACACTATTTTTGGGTCAGTAAATGTTAATTAAGCCAATTAAATTGAAAACACTAATCCTTCAAAACTTTGTAAAAATAAAAAAAATAAATGTAACTATTAATAAAAATAAAACTAAAAAAAAAATAAAATTGACCAAGACTTGTTTTTATATTGTCTTGTGCTGACAGAATATTATCTTAGTATATTGGAGAAATAGGACATGAGCAAACTTACCTTAGACCACAAGTTCACTAACACCAGTGTAGTAGTAACATACACAAAATAAACATAAAATCTCACAAATGTTCAATGCCACTGGCATTTTTTTCAGGAGAGGGGAGAGGGAGAGGCAGAGGGAGAGAGAGAGAGAGAGAGAGAGAGAGAGAGAGAGAGAGAGAGAGAGAGAGAGAGAGAGAGAGAGAGAGAGAGAGAGAGAGAGAGAGAGAGAGAGAGAGAGAGAGAGAGAGAGAGAGAGAGAGAGAGAGAGAGAGAGAGAGAGAGAGAGAGAGAGAGATCTTAGGCCTTAGAGAGATGTACCTTAGAAGACATGTTCACTAACACCAGAGTAGTAGTAACACACACAAAAGAAACACAAAGCCACACAAATTTTCTGTGCCACTGGCACTTTCTTCAGGTGAGTAAAGAGAGAGAGAGAGGGAGAGAGAGATGTCTCTCTCTCTCTTTACTCACCTGAAGAAAGTGCTAGTGGCACAGAACTTTTGTGTGCTTTTGTGTATGTTACTACTACTCTGGTATTAGTGAACTTGTCTTCTAAGGTAAGTTTGCTGATGTCCTATCTCTCCAATATACTAATTCCTGGCCTAGTGCCCTTAAAACTAACCTATAATATAGAACTAAGTTGAAAATTGTTACTATACTCTTTACACATCAAGGAAGGAACAGTTTAATTAGTGGTGAATGGAGAGAAGTGATATAGTAGGAAGGATAGAAAGGTCATCATATACCCTTAGTGTAGGGTTAGTCCATAGATGGAGTTGTTGTATATTGAATAATTATTGACCTCAATACTAAATACTTAAAAATGCATAGAATCTATCAGTCATTTTATGGTTGCAGTTTAAAATTTTATTTTCATTAGAGAAATTTAAAAATTCCAGTTTTAATCCAGATACAGCATTTTAATCCAGTATAATTTATAGCAGACAGTGTAGTACATGTATTATGTAAATTATGAGAATATTATTTTGGACACATATTCAGGATATCTTGGTTAAATCAAGATCCACCAATGTACATGTGGCAAACTTCTGTGTTGAATATCTATGTAAGTTAACCCTAGTACTGTGATTTTGAACCATATACATGAAATGCATTTTTGAATTTGAATAGAATGAAATATTATATTAGTTTCAAGTCAAATATGTAACTCATTTTTATGACAAAACCTTATGTCTGGTGTCGATGTTGAGACTGGTCCAGTTAGTTACTACTTGGTGATGAAATATTGAAGTTATGTTTATTGGCTGCCATGATTAGCTTTTAAAGGACACATAGGAGTCAGACACAATTCAGAGTACAAAATATAAGAAGCTATATCAAACATCTCATGGACAAATGTTCACAGTAATTTAAAATATAGTTATTTTTGTCTGGCTGATTTATTGTAAAATATGCAATTTGGTTTTAACAGCATTATCTATTATGACTCTCATGTTTTAATTTTTAAACTTATGGTTTATTAAACTACAAAGTATGTTTTTTGTTTGTCCCAGAAGACTGTTCTCTGCTGTCATCAGTCGCAGTCTGCCCCTCTCTACCGTTCGCTGTTCCTGCTGCTGTGAGTTGCTCATCTCTTCCCTTCACTTCTAGAGTATGGTGCCGTACTCGAGTGAGTAGGTGTTTTATTATTGTGACACAGACTAATGATGGTTTTTGTGTAAACTAGCGAGTTAGGCAGGTAGTTGCAAGTTGTCTGTTGACAGAAGAGAGTACCAAGAAGACATGTAAGTAGTGTGGTAACAGGTGAGACAGTCTGTGGCTCTCCCCCGAAGGAGAGGACAGACTTAGAATAGTTGTGGACCCTGGAACACCTTTAGTGGGCTCGATACATAGTTTCTTTATGATTATAATACATTACATTGCGAGTACCATTGTAATGTGACATGTCACTAAGGTTCTTTGAGGCTAAAATGTCCCAGTATAATATTAATTTGAATAAATGCTCTTGTTTAGTTTCCAAATATTAGTATTAATATTAGACAAATTAAAACCCATGAAGTATTTAGAAAAATCAAAGTAGTGAAATTATATTTTATGAATGTTTGATAAAATTCCAATGACACTACTCATTTGTTGTGTTTATTTCTTTAAATAACTTAATTATGTAAGTTAAATACACTTAAGTTTGCAAGTTGTTTAAGATGAGTATTTTTAAGAGGTGAGTGTTAAAGGAAAGTGCATTGAATATTAAAAATTTAACTAAGTTTTCTTCAATTCAATTCACTCTCAGATTTGAATTCTCGGTACAGTTTCTGGCCGTTAAAGTAAATAGATTTAATCAAACATGAAACACCACAGTACGTTTGTCAAATAATAAAATGCAACTTTAAGAATGTTTGTGTAGTATCGATTCAATTTTTGCTACTTTATTGTATGATATGAAATGAAAGCAGGCTAAGGACTATTTAGTCCTCTCTTCCACTTTACTATAAACAAAAGATATACACTAATATGAATACAGCAACATGAAAAAGTTAAAATGAACTTATATGAAACAATTTTACATCACACAATATGTTCGATAAAAAAATAATCTTTTAATATTTTCGCTACAAAAATATTCATTGCTATAGTGTTTTATAAAAAAAATTTTAGAAACACGGAACACTGCCATCTTTGTGTGTTGATTGATCACTTTTTTCTCAGATTTTTGCTTAACCTACTAGAAATATAAATGTTTTCAATTGGAGTATTTTTAAAATAAAACTTGTATAGTTCTGATTGATACTATAAAAGTTTTAAAATGTTAAAATTGTACTTATGTTTAGAAACAACTTAAAGTTTATGATAAACCATTACTTTTGCTAAGCAACCATCTTAACTACAAATATGTGTATAAGAGGTACAATTCAGAAAAACTGTATCTAGTAAATATTAATGTTTGTAGATCTGTATAACAAAACTTAAAAGTGTAACAATTAATGTCGTTGTAACAGATAAATATAACATTCAATACTGTTCAGGCTTTCTGATATTATATTGTACTTGAATAGAACGTTTTGGAGCTGTGTAGTTGATTTTGTAACCAATTATCAATTAATATATATAAAAGAGTTTAAAGTTTTTTTTATAGTTTTTGAGGTTTTTATTGAATACTATGGACGTTGGACAACTTTACTTTCTGCTGACAAATAAATTTTATTTTATATTTTTTACTTGTTAAGTTTATCATTATCATATTCATTTTATGTATCAAACTATATTTGTATTGCTGTATTATTGATGTCATAGTATTGTTGGCAGTTTTGTGTTATCTTAGCTGGTTCTGTCATAGATGGGTTGACTCTGGTTTTCAATGTGCCTAGATAGTTCTTTTTTCTTATATTTGATGGTTTCTTTGGTTAGTGTTGATGGTTTTATTTAGTGTGATGTCCAATTGTCTTAGGTGGTTTGATGTTGTCTGTTTCTGTTAGGTATTTTCTGTTAGGTATTGTATTGTTAGGTTTCTGTTAAATCACTCACTCATTACTCATTCATTAACTTAAGGAAAGTAAGATGTCCAACATCCAAAAAGTATCACTTGAATAGTTGTACATTAAGTTTAGTTTTGGGAATTACTTAAAAACAAGGTAATTAGGCACAAAAATAAAAATTCATCTTGTATTTATATCTTGTCTTAAATAAAATAAGCAACAGACCTAAAAATATAAACAATAATATGTTTAAAAAAATGTTATACACACAATGTAATCTAAACATAATTTAGTAGCATATTTAATTTTATTATTTAAAAAATGTAAGAATATACTTTAAACTTAAGTGCATTATGATCTTTCCAACAAAGAAACAAATATATGAAAATATGTTTATTATTATCATTACCATAGGTTACCTCATCAAAAATCTGAAAAACTGGTGATGATGATAAGCAAAGCAAGCAGATATACTGTAGTTTATGACTAACTAATAGATTCAAGAGTAATTAAATAAAATAAACTTATAAATATTTTATGACAAGATACAAAAATCCATTTTGAACATTTTAATGGTAATTTTTTGAACCATAAACAAATTAACATATTAGTAAAATGCAGATTATATATGTACAATTAATATTCTGACAATGTAATTTCTACCAGAAAATTACATTTTAAATGGTTGTAAAATTGAAATGTTGTTCTGCTGTACATACTTAACGGGTTATCAGATCATACAACTTAAACGTTGATACCAATAGCATTGTCCGTAGAAAACTATACACTAATCCTTCTTTCAACATTCAAATAGTTATTAAATAATAACGTCCACAGTTACGTAAGTATAATATAAGAAGTTAAGGATTGATTTAGTAGTTATGTTTGAAGTATTATTGATTAGTAATATTTTAAGTTAAGTTTTCAATGAAACCATAAGGTGCAGAAAGATGCTTTTAGTAAAATATTATATAATACTAAATGAATATTGTTATGTAATTAATAAACTATGCAGCATTATATTTGATCTCGCTGTTATCTGTGACATTTTAGTTTCTCAGACTAGCTATACTCATTTGAACTAAAATTTATAATGACACATTGTTAAATTGTTGCTAAAACTGTCTTGATTATTTATTTAAAGTCTTTATTGTTTTTATTATGATATAGATCTGTGTTCCAGGGTCAAGGGAGTGGATATAATAATGATATTTTCTTTCCCCCTGGACAGAAAATATTCAATAATTTATTTCCACTTCATAATTATTTAATTTCATGCATTGTGCTTTTGTTAATAATTAACCCTGTTTTTCCATTCGTGGTGAGATCTGTCCTCGAAATTTGTTTACACCTTTACGCTGTATATCTGGTCACGAGGGGGGCAACAAAAGGAGTTCCTTTTTGTGGGGTGGGATGGCCAGTTAATGCATTTAGTTCCTATAAGACAGGTGTAGTCTAATAAAATTAATTTTTATGAATTTAGTCATTGCATTTTTTTTGTCTTCAAGGTAAATGGTTGTTCTATGTTTTACAGGCTAGAATAGGGGCAACAAAAGAGGTTCCTTTGTGTAGGGTGGGTGGGTTGGTAACATTATTTAGTTCCCACGTTGCAGTGATAAACCAATAAATCTAAATTGCATGAATATGGCGGTTGGTTTGGTCGCTGCAGTTATATGTGTTTATGGCGAGCGGTTGGTCCATGTTTTAAGTCTAGTGAGTTGGAATATAGTTAATTAGTTTTGAAGAGAAAAGAAAAAAAAAAAAAACAAGAAAGAAGATAAAGAGAAGATCCTTTACAGGTGGGTTATATATGACTATATAAAGGGTTGTCCATCCCCCAGGGTGACGTACTCTACCCCTGGGGGGAGTCTCTCCCCAAAAGAGGCACCCAGGCTGAGGTGGACACTGTGACGTAGTGCCTGGGCTTTTAACTAAGATCCACTGAGTACAAAATTGCTAATAAGTTATATAAAGTATAAAAACTGTAAGTAAAGACACCATGTGTAAGTTCGAGTGTTCTTACACGACCCCCACCTACAACTCACTGTGATGTACCTGACCCCTGTACAACTCACTGTAATGTACCTGGCTCACACTACGAGCCACTATGATGTACCTTACCCCCACCTACAACTCACTGTGATGTACCTGATTCCTACATACAACTGACTGTGATGTACCTGACCCCCTCTACGAGCCATTGTGATGTACCTGACTCCCGCCTACAACTCACTGTGATGTACCTGACCCCCATCTACAACTCACTATGATGGTGGCGCAGTGCTGTAACCCAGCTACATGGGGACAAAGTGTTTGGGAGATTGTAGGCGATAGGTTGGATGCTCGGTCCTCATAATACCGACATGGCATCCGCTTGATGGTTGCTATCGGCGTGGACACAACTAGAGAAGTCTGGGGTGTCCATGTTGGGTGGTAGTCATTGTGCGGATGTTGTGTGGTGGAGATAACTGACTATCAGGCTTGTCAATTAGCTGAAAATCAGACCAGCACTACGTAGTTCGGATTCCAAGTAAAGCTGTAGGTCCCTTAGTTGCCCTGGCTGTTGGGCTATTAATAAATTGCCCTTTCTGAGGAACAGTTGAACTCAGTTAGTAACAAGACTACACTCATCCACACTCATCCTACACTCGTATAACCATTCATATTCACCTTAAAATACCAACAACGTTGTGTCGGCGTCTCATATGTAAGAATAAGTAAGATGTACCTGACCCCCGTCTACAACTCACTGTGATATAAGTTATAACCTAATCTAGCTGAATTATCATACACAGATTTCAATCTAATGATTATAGTAAATAAAAATAAATAAAATATAGTACGTCTAAAACAGCTTTTATATTAAAACTATATTATAGCTGTAGTAGAATAGTTCTGCTTGGTGTGCTACGTTAGGAATTTCAAATTTAAATTCTTAAATGCTATATATATGACAGCAAATTTATTATGAAAAAAAATATATAGGTACAGTCCTGGTACCTTAGTGAAACTTATAAAAAAAATATTCTTCTTAGCCAATAAATTAACAGCCTTAAAATAGACATTTATGTATTGCAAGATAAGTATCTGTGTTTTGATGGAAAATCAAGCTTTGAATGATTATTTTTATTACAAGTTCTCAATTCTATAGTATCAATAAAAAATAATTGGTTTTATTATTCAAATTAAATACACAGCATAAAACTGTAACAGTTTGCATTTCTCCATAATTTAATTATTCTCAAACAAACTTGATATACATATTTTTATCACGATTTATATCAATTATGTTGTATATCATTCAACTTATAACTGACACTATCTACGAATATTTATATCAATTATGTTGTATATCATTCAACTTATAACTGACACTATCTACGAATATTTATATCAATTATGTTGTATATCATTCAACTTATAACTGACACTATCTACGAATATTTATATCAATTATGTTGTATATCATTCAACTTATAACTGACACTATCTACGAATATTTATATCAATTATGTTGTATATCATTCAACTTATAACTGACACTATCTACGAATATTTATATCAATTATGTTGTATATCATTCAACTTATAACTGACACTATCTACGAATATTTATATCAATTATGTTGTATATCATTCAACTTATAACTGACACTATCTACGAATATTTATATCAATTATGTTGTATATCATTCAACTTATAACTGACACTATCTACGAATATTTCCTTGCTTCAGAGTTTTATTTTACTTTTCTAATCCTATGCTCATTTAATTGTCTTGTTGTTTTTTGCATTTCAGATGAAACATATTATCTCTGCATGTTTAATGATCTATTAAAATATTTCACTTTTTATTCGTCATACAAATACATTTACTTCTAATTAACGTGTTTTTTATCCAACAACATGTACTTTAATTATGACATACAGCTGGAACAATTTTAGCTAAATTATAAAAACAATTTATAAAAATAAACAATGTATAAATTTATTTGTACTTTTCAAGTTCAGTGCATGAAAATGTTAATTATGTTTCTAAATAAGTGGTAATTGTTTTGTACTTTAATGAACCTTTGTCAATTGAAATAATGTATACCAACATGGATTTTTGTCCTAAAAAAATAACAAGAGAAGTACATTAAATATGCAGAGTTCTTTATTGACATTGCGCATTTAAAAAATATTAAGAAATTATAATTTAGACTTTAGATACAGCAAATCTAAATCTATATAAGTACATTATTGGTACACTACCACAAATTATTCCTACCAGCATATTTATGTTTGGTTGTACAATGACAATTAATGTATGTTTATTTCTCCAAAATTATTTATAATCATTTTACATAAACATTTTTATAGTATATTCAGTCTCATATGCCATTTCTATTAAACAATTGGTCACATAAGTTCAGCAATAATCAAAGCAAATCTGGTTTTATCTTTATTATAGGTTATGAAAATATTATTTTAAATCAACATTACCAGAAACCTTATCATTTGTATGATTTTGGTTATGTGTACATGTTTAGTTGGAAAATTCAATATAGACTTTTGCAGACATTCTCTATAGAAATGTTATTTTAATATAAACAAAGACTTAAATCTAGAAAACAAATGTTAGGCCAGTGATATTGCCAAATTCTAATTTTTACAGTGGTGCGGCAGTTAGTTGAAGTTAAGGGCTTGTATTGAAGGTCATTACAAAATATTTTATTTTACTTATTAATGGAATTTGTGTGTTGGATGTTCTGTTCGTTTCAGTGTACATACATAGAGAAGTAAATTTGATTATCAGCATATAGTTTGTGAACATAATGCAGTATATATATGATACAATACTGGTTCTATAATTTGAACACTTTCCCGAGTGTCATAATCTATAGTGGGCTTTTAATGAAAAGTTGTCCTTTAACAAGGAATTGAACTTTGATCAGTGAGATAAGAGTGGAATAGGTGCGGATAACATATGGAAAGCAAGGGATTCACTTAGTGTAAGCAAATGACCACTCTGGCCCCCCAGGTTCCGCCACTGATAGTCATGAAGTCCAAATTCAGAGTTGTTGATTTATTGTGTAAGACAAGTACTTAAGTTTGCTTCTAATACCATTAATATTTTGAAAATAACCATTCATTTTGTGTGGTACTCTTTTGGATATTATACCTCTTTGATTTTTTTACAATTAATTGTGTTACAATGTCTTGAGTAAATATGTTATTCAAGGATAAAGGAAAAGGTTTTCCACTACATCCTGAGTACCATGCTGATTTTTCTTAACTTTAGGCAAGACATTCACTTTTATTATCTACCGGTACATTTTATTGTTTAATATGCAAAAGGGTACAAGTAAACTACTTTTCACTTGAAGATAAAGGCAATAGTTAAAACTTTTTTGTCAAAAAAGATTTGTTTACATTCTTACATTTGAGACGCCGACACAACGTTGTTGGTATTTTAAGGCGAATATGAATGGTTATATGAGTGTAGTCTGGTTACTATCTGAGTTCAACTGTTCCTCAGAAAGGGCAATTTATTAATAGCACAACAGCCAGGGCAACTAAAAAAATAGACAAAAGTTAGAAAAAAAAATTCAGAATGAGTTTTTTTCAGGAGCAGAAAGAAAGGAAAGATTTGATATAATGAAGGAATATTGGACGTCAAGATCAAATTTCATGAAACAGAGAGAATGAAATACTGTATATAACGAAGTGGTCCAATGGGCAGTAAAAGTATACAAACAAACTTTTGACAATAATATGTATTATTCAGTAGAATAAATTGACAAACATTATAGGTTGGTCTAAAATTCCGTGTTTGGCCTGGAGTATTTAGGGGTAACATTGACGGGTTCTGGAGGTAATATTGGTGCGCCTTACTGGCAACAGAACAGTGGTCATACTGTACACTTTTTTGGCACTGCACTGCGCTACTAAACAAAACAACCGAAATGCAGCTTCAAGATGGGATTGTCAAATCGAACGAATGTCGATTATTTGACAGTGTTTTAGTGATGGGACTAATGACTAGTTTTAAATATCGACTAGTTGCCAAGCGTTTCAAACACCGACTAGACTAGTCGTTAAAACTAGTCGACTAGCTTTTACGTTTGGGTTTAGCTGTCACTCGCGATATTCGTCCATTGAATGGACTTGATTGTAGAAAACTAGTCGACTACTTTTTCCTGTCCATATATGAAAGTTTCTGCATTGATGTAATAATAATATAATAGCTATTAATAGCTATTATATTATTATTACTACAATAAGAACACGGGTGTGTTCTTGACTAAGGTTCGCATTATTTTTTGCGTATTAATAAAATTAATCTATTGTACAAGAAAGTTCCTGCATTGATGTAACAATAGTATAATAAATATTAATAGTATAATATTTTACGTGTATGTCCTTGACTAAAGTTCGAATTATTATTTATGTATTAATACAAGTAATATATGAAATGTAATACTATTCAAATTACTATAATAAACAACATTAATATTATATTGTGAATTCATATAGTAAACACTAGTCATTGTACTTTCATTATATCGACTAGTGTACTATTTTATGTGCTATGCTGTTATCCAAACACTAGTAGTCGTGAGAATTGTTTTTAAAAGCAATTGTATAATCGACTAGTCTACTCGTACAAATAACTATTAAGCAAACGGTGATTCAAAATCAAACAAGCTCGAAAATTAAGATACATAGACTATTCTATATACGACTACTACAGACTATCGACTAGTCGACTACTTCAGGTACTAGTCGAGTACCACATCACTGGGACACGGTATTTAATTTGACTCGGCTTATTTAATTTGACTTTAAGCCGATGTCAAGAAGTGCTGTTTTGCGTTGTGATTGTTCTAAAAATATAATTATATAAATTAATTGATTGTATATGATTTCAGCCAAAAATTGCAAGAGATTCGAATTTAGTGAAAAGTAATGCCTCTTCCCCTTAGAATGTATCCACAGGTATGACTTATTTTAACGCCTTTATGCTACATAACCTAACTAGGCCTTATTCTATTTTTCTTATTTTCTTGGAAGGTTTAGTTTTGGAAACAAGTGGAGATAAGTTCAAGATTCAAATCAGATTATATTTTTAAGAGTTAGCTACTTTTTACTCATCCAGTCACTTAATATAGGTACTATGACAACATTGTGAATTTTCTTATTTCATTTAGTTAGGCCTAGTAGGCCTCTAGAAACAGCGTATCTACCTAATTTTAGGTAACTGTGTACTGTATTATTTTCATAAAAGATATTCTAGAATGAACATGGTTAATCCTTTGAGTGCTTATATGAATGTCATGAAAAGGTGCTCGGGCCAATTTCAGCAGCTCAAATTAACAACCCTAGATCGTGATGGAACAGCATAATTTATGCTGTTGCATTAAAATCAACAAAACATATGTTTATTACCAAACAATCGCTACAAAGTTGGTACCAATCGACACAGAATGTTCTGTTCTATACATATCAGATTTTTTATGCCATTTTATAAATGTAGGAAATAAAATTAGAACTGCAACTCGAAACTCCCGCTCAATTCCTGCCTTGCGGACGTTTGGAGGGAGTAAAATTGTTGATGTTTGACATACCACTGAATAATAACCAGAAGACGGAATAAGGCATACCAAACGTCAGTCTGTAGAGTATGAAATACTCTATCCAACAAAACAAATTTCATTCATTGCGTATTTTACAA